>WOXC01007465.1:0-62830 GCA_011680675.1 Gymnobelideus leadbeateri | reverse complement strand
AACACTGTCAGGGGCACTTTAATTTTAAAAGAGAAGTTTATTTACCAAATTAATCTTCAGTTGATGGAAGGGGACATCTCTTTGAGCTAGAGAAGCATCTCGGGGTTCTTTGCCTGCAGTGATGTGATTATCTTTCCACACAGCAGAAAAGAGAGGATGACAATTTAGTAGAGTATTTCTGAAAAAAAAAAATTCAACCACTTCTGAGGTAAACTTTTGTCATATAGGAAAAAAATGGGTCTAGATGTACCTAGCTAAATGTCTATCAGGTCATTCCCTCAGGCTGATTTCCAAGTCATGGAAAGAACCAAGCACACTAGAACAGCACTTCTATTGTGAATTTGGGATAATGGGTTTACCTCTGGAAACTTTCTAGCTTATCATTGTTCTTTATCAACTGTGGCTTCCACAGCTGAACACAATATTCTAGATGAGAGTCTAGCACTAATTGCTGGAAAACCAGATAGATTTGCACATTATCAGAGAACTTTATCCAAAAGACCACTGAGCTTATGCCTTGTCCCGATTGGGAGAGGTTGATGTGCCAGTCATCCAACTCCTGTGAAGATGGGCTAGTATTGGCCTTCCTGGATGATGGCCAAACCTTGTTGCTGGTGTGGGAAACTTTGTCAAGGGTCTGATCATAGTCAAAAGTATTTTATATGTTACCTCGGTGATTTCTGAAATCATTTGTAGGCCTTACTGGGGGAAGTTCCAACTTTTCTTGGGATTAGTGCTGGGATAGTGATATGAATTGTAAAGGATTAAAAAAAGGTGATGGAATCTGTATTTTTATTTTTTAAATTGAATTTTAAAAAATAACAAACATTTTCACCTTCCTACCCCTGATCCCTACATTTAGGGAAAAAAAAGAAAAAAAACCCAAAGCCATTGTAACACATATGCATTGTCAAGCAGAAGGAAATTCCCAGAAGAAGCTTTGCCATCAGTTCTCTATAACCTTGGGTGGTCATTGCATTGATCAGAGTTCTTAGAGTTTTTCAAAGTTGTTTGTTTTTAACAAAATTGTTGTCACTGCATAAATTGTTCTGGTTTTGCTCACTTCACTGCATCAGATCAAAAAATGTTCCCAGTTTCTCTGAAATCTTTCCCTTTATCATTTCTTATGGCACAATAGTATTCCAATATATTTGTATATCAAATTTTATTCATCCATTCTGCCAATTGATGGGTATTTCCTTAGTTTCCAGTTCTTTGTGACCACAAAAATAGCTGCTATAAATATTTTTGGTGCACATAGGTCTTTTTCCTCTTCCTTTGATCTCTTTGGGCTATAGACCTAGTAGTTGTATCCCTGGGTCAAAAGTTATGTATATTTCAGTAACTTTTTGAGCATAGTTAAATATTGCTTTTCAGAATGCCTGCATCAACCCACAGTTCACCAAAAGTGCATAAATGTGTCTGTCTCCCCACAGCCACTCCAATGTTTGTCATTTCTCTTTCTTGTAAACATTGCCAAGAGGATAGGAGTGAGGTAGAATCTTAGAGGTGCTTTAATTTTCATTTCTTTATTTATTAGTGATTTGGAGCATTTAAAAATATGGCTGGGACCCCTTCTCAGAATGAGACACCTTCTCAGAATGTCAAGTCAACAGGATTTTTAAAAAAGTCTTACTATATGCCAGGAACTATGCTGAGTGATGGGGATACAAAAAAACAAAAACAAAACAAAACAAAACAAAACAAAACCACATGACTAACATGACTAGCTTGAATGTCTTCCTTAGGGAACATAGCACAGTGGCATAGTGGATAGAATGTTGGACTTGGAGTCAGTTACTGGCTGTGTGATCCTCCTCAAGTCACTTAACTGTTGTTTGCCTCACGGGACATAATATATTGCACCTGGTACTCAAGATTGTTGCAAGGGAGAAATGAGATAGTAATTGTAAAGCAAAGAGCAATTAGCACATAGTAGGCATTATATAAATGTTAGCTATCATTATTATTACATATGTTCTCTTATTTGATTCTTATAATCCACCTTGTAATGTAGATATTAATTCAATTTTATAGCCGAGATCTCTGAAGCTCAGAAAGGCCATAATCACATGGCTAGAGGGGAGCTCTCTCTTCATTTCTCACAAGATCACAATCCAGAATCCCCTATCATGCCCCATTCCAGTTACTCATGGTGACCTTTTGGGGGTCAGGGCTTTGAGAATGACAAACCAGGGTTTGGCAGAGTGATCCCCAAATCAACAGTTAATGTGGAGATTTCACTTATAAGAATAACTTGGGCTGTGGCTGCTTTATCATTCTTGAATATATCCGTAATCATGTCCATAAGTCTTTTGACAAATGAGTCCATGTTCCAAGCTAAGCACTGACTCACTGTCTGGGAAATGTTAGAGGAATGAACTCTACCATTGTCTAAGATTCCACATTGGTCCTTTGGCAGTCTTGGCTTAAACCATGCCACCACAGATTTCCCTTAGTTACAAAAACAAAATTCTCAAATGCATCCAGCAGGGGGCTCTCTCCTATTATCATTGGCATCCATTGTGGGGCAGATCTTAATAGGTAACAGTTTATCAGGATTACTTCAGATTAGTTATGGGGGATTCACAGGGACAGAGCTGGAAGCAATTTGACTTTGGCTAAGAGCCCAGGCAATTCTTCCTGTTGGTCAGAGAATCTTTTTGGTGGCCAGAACTGCTTGCCTGAGGTTGGAAAACATGTTCCAACAGTAGTTGGAACTAGTCTTTTTTTCTTTGGGGGTCTGCCAGTTGCAGACAGAAGTTGGTGGCATCCATTAGGAGACATTTCATCCTGGCTTAGAGCCCAGAATTTTGTTACTACAATGCCTCAGAGAGAGACTCTCCCTTAGGAGCTGTCTTAGAAACTGTATCTTTGGTAGGGCTGAAAGGAGGGAGGCATGTAAGCTGTTTTTGAGGACCAATGGTGATCATGCAGTTCAATAAGGGAGTTGTCTTGCCAGCTATCATACATACCAAGGATAGCTATCTGGAGGGGAAACACGTTATGTGCAGGGTTTCCCAATGACAGAGTTCCAGGAAACAAGACAAGAAATGGGAGGAAGGTAAAAGCAGGAGCCATAAACATTTTGGGATGCCCAGGGATCAGTGGTCTACAGGTAGCTCTCATATGGACTTTGCCCACTTGTGCCTCTGCTAACCCTCAGCATCTCTGCTGATTGCTCTTCAGACGTTTGGGTTCCATGATAGTTGAGTTGAATTGAACTGAAGAATGACAAATGCCTGGGGCTTATGGGAAGAAAAATCAGAATATATTTTAAAAATTAATGACTGTCATATTTTAGGTGCTTGAGCACCTCAGACTTTAACTTGCAAGTTATACACTGATAGTCTTTGAATTAACTTGATTTTATGGTCACTGAGAATCCAAAGTAGCAATGCAGACAGGAAGAGATTGGGTATCTTCACTATTACATTGGACCCACCACTAGATTCTCAAGCAGACCTCAGGCCTGCATCACCCCTCCCCCCCCACTTCAAAGGCAAGCTTTAGCTATAAGTTTTAACTTTAACTTTTCCTTTGGGTAACGCAGGTCCCATGTAATCCAAAAGATAAAGAGGACTGGGAAGCTGCTTCTGCTGGAGACCATGAGCTATAATCAACGATCCCCTAAAGAAGCATGAGGGAGTAATCTTGCATATTCTTTGATTCGGCTTTGAAAGTCATCTGCCAATAGCGACAGTTCTTTAGATGTGTGTGCAAATAGAAACTTTAAAACTTTGACTTGGGAGTTATTTTTCTTTTTAATCTAGAAGAGATATAGATTACCTGCCACATTGTAACCCCTTTAATGTGGGAAGGGTACGTTAGGCAACAAAGATGTAGTATGTAGCTTCATTGACCAAAAGGAACAGAGAACATAAAGAAAAAAAACATTGCTTTACCAAAATAAAAAGGATTTCTGGAACCCTCTTTTCAAATTATGTGCATTTCCCTGAACAAGAAAAATAGACACTATTCAGTCCCTGCATTTGCTACCCAAAGGCCTCTACTTAAATACCTCTAGATACAAATTTTATATGACTTTTGTGCAGAGATTCCCAGCCTTGATTTTGGGAGCCTTCAGGGTATCTCCAATTATCTTATGGAATGTTGTGAAATTCTCAAAAGATTCAGAAAACAAAATTAATTTTAATTCACTTTGATTTTTTTATGTCATACAGCCATATGTGTAGTGCTGCTATATTCCACAGCTTGGGGGTTCAGAGGCTAAAAGGACCCCAAGAGACAAACTTGGATGTCACATTTTCAGGGCAGCAGTGTAACTCCCTACCTAATAGAAGCTTCTGGCATTTTAACAAGAGAGATTAGCAGAAAGATATCAGAGGCAGCTAAGGACCAAGAAAATGCTGCATTTATATACAATATCAAAGCCATAACTAGAACAAGGCCAGCAGGGCTTTGTCCCAGGGTTCTGACATCTGAGGGTGAGTTCTTCCTACCCAAGGTGGTCAATTGCTTTATACCTTGCTTCATAATTCCACATGAGCATGGGGCACAACTGCCCCTCTGGGACTGTCTGGGTGAAGGATTTTATGGTTGTGCTGCACCTTTCATAGGACTGTCCTCTGAATTGCTGTATTTATTCATTATTTCCCTACCACCTCAGCTGAACTGTGCCCTAGGCACAGTTTCAGAAAGTTATGTGCAATATCAACTTTAGCTAATCCCTTTAAATTTCCAAAAATGGCCATTTTCTGAAGCTGAATTGTTTAGTTTTGGGTATTATAAATCATGGGATTTAGGGTTGAAAGGGGACCTTAGAGAACATATACTCCTCTACTACATTTAAGGAAACTGAGGCTGAGAAGCCAAGCTGCACAGGAGGTAAGTAGCAGAAGAGCTGGGATTTGCTTTCACATCTTTGATTACAAAGCTAGAGCTCTTTTTTCTATACCTTCTTGTTCACTGAGTGGTAATTCCAGGCTATCGGAATGCCTGCCATTACTAACAGGAGACTTTCCCTCTTCCATGCAGGGGAGGTATTGTTACAGATGTACTCTTATTCTTGGAAACCATGATTGCAAAAGTTTAATATGTGGCAGATTCAATGGAGTCTTTCAGATGATGAGGCTACTGGGTTCAGTAATGGGGCAAGCTGAAAAGACCTTTTCACTCTTCCATATGTTGCTGCATGGCAGGGGAATGATAGCAAGTGAATAGATTTGCAAATCTGTTTTTCTTGTTCGACTAGCTTACAGTAACAGGTTGACATGTTTTTTCATGAAGCGGAGCAGGGAGGACTCACAACCAATACTTTGTGGAAGGTTGGGAAGTTGTAGTTTGGGAAATGGGTGTGAGACTGCCACTGGATTCTTAGAACTTATTTCTTAATGTGTCCAATTTTAAGTAAATGTCCTTCTGCATGGCTATGCAATCACATAATCACTTCTATTTGTACAAGGGACATTTAGAGGGAAAAATTAAGTAGTAGTTAACTAGATAGTACACCTGAACAGGCTATAGGAGGTTCCTAAATACATAAGAAAGTAAATACAAGTATAATAGGGGTTTAAGAGTGAATTGGCATCTTGGGATTTGTAGCTCAGAAAGACAAACATTCACTCTCAGTTCTAAAAGTGATTTGAAATTTTTGAGAGTTTTGAGCAAGAAGCCAGACTTGAGTTTTATCTGGGAATTCTTTTTCTTCTCCCTCTCCTACTTTCCTACCCCCATTTGGAAAACAAATTCCCACATTGGCCATGTCCAAAAATGTATGCCTCATTTCTTATCTGGAGTTCATCTGCTTTTTGTTAGGAGGTGCTCATCTAAGCAGTTTTAAAGGGACATACACAATCTTCGATAGCAGACTTAGAGAAAGTATCAAGGACTATTCGAGCTTAGGAATGGTGAAAGATACTCTCACCATTGAGATACTCCCTTGCCTTGACCTGGACTTGACAAGCTGATATGGAAAGAATCAGAAGCAGAGGGCAAGTTGAGCTGTGGCAGAGAAGGAAGACATCTAAGTAGACTACTGGACCCTGAAAACATCTCAACATATGACTGAGAATGGAACTATTAGTTATACTCTGTTCTTCAAGGACTGAGGGAAGGTTTCTATCCCCACCCCTATTCTTAGATCTCCCCTCCCATGCTTGTCCAGTAGTAGACACTGTAATATGTTCTACTCATTTTTTCTTATCTAAACATTTCCTTTATCATCATTTTTTTTTTTTTTGCTTCAGAGATAAAGAGATCAGGGGTTAGCTAGAGTCAAATAAAAATTGAAATTTGTGTAGCCAGTTAAACCTGTCTGCATGTTAGGAATTTTCCTAACTGGGGGTTCTGAGCTATTGATTGTGTTATTGTGCTAATAATATTTTGTCTGCTATAAATGATAAAATACTGACAAAGATCACACAGACCCGAGGGCCATTATATTGCTCTTAAGCTGAAAAGGTAGCTAAATGTTGTATCAGGTTGTGTCCAATTAGGTCTTCAGAAAGAAAGAGGCTCTTAAGAATATAAAAGATGAGACTTTTTTGCTTTGGATCACTGTAGAAAATGCTGGCCTAGAAAGTAACTCACAAACTGACAATGCAGAGGAATGGGCACCTGAACACCAGATGCTGTAGGGGTATGGTTCTTTGTCAGAAAGAATTCAGACATAATCTCCCTGGTGCTATTTTAGCAAGAGGTATGGTTCTGTAAACAACCTATCTTCGAAGCTGGAGACTGGCTGAGTTTCATATACAGCATGGAGAAGAATTTTGTGCTTGACTTTGTAGAGACTTCAACACGACTGCTTCTGGATGGGCACTGAGGTACAGCTGCAGGCGCAGGTGCAGTCTGTTATCTGGACATGAACATTGCCTGCAATGGCATGGAGGTCATCTATGGATATGATAATCCCCAAATGCTGTCATTATAAAGGGCATTGTGTTACATGTTTTTGCAAATCTTGTTAATGCCTTGCTCAGTAGAAGACAGTTGAATTCTCCTAAATGCTTCTGCATTCAGTCTGTTGAGATGGGTTATTTTTGTTAAAATATCTAAAGAAAATCCAGCTTCACACAGATATATAGCTGGAAAAAGGAGGAGTATTTTATAGGTAAAAAAAGGCCTTAAGTTTTATCATGAAAAAAAGTTTCCACTTTGTAGACCCCCAGGTGTACACGGACCCACTTTGAGAAGTACTAGATTAGATCATCTCCAAGGTCCCCTTGCACCTCTACATTTCTATATTCTCTGATAACTGACATATCCAAGGACCAATGAGCATGTAGAACATTTCCCTGAGCAAGCTGCCTACTCCACTCATTTCCCAGTATTCTCACATTAATGAATCATTTCTTGTTCATCCTTCCCAGGAGAGTTCTTTAATAGAATTCCCTTCCAATACAGTTTTATAATAGAAAATCCCTTCCATATACAGTAATTAATAAAAGACAATCTATCCTCTTTCTCCCTAGCTCCCATCCCAAAAGGACAGGGTCCTGGTACCACAGGCTGTTAAACCAGTTTAAAATATTTCTGCACTTTAGGTACAAAAGTTCTGTTACTTAGGCTCACAGACTTAGAGCTGAAAAGGAATTTTGAGATCTTCTAGAAACTGAGGACCATAAAGGTTAAATGGCTTAGCAAAGGTCAGACAGTGTGGGAGTGATAGAACAGGCATTCAGCCCTATGCCCTCTGACTGAAAATCTAGTGATCTTCTATGAGGCCTTTGCTGCCTCAGATCGCTGCTCCTCCCATAACAACAAGGTCACATAGCCTGAAGGGACTTGGGCCAAATCTTGGGCCTGACTGCAGAGTCAGGAAGACAGTTTCAAGGCCTGCCTCTGGTACTTCTTGGCATTGTGACCCTGGGTAGGGTAGTATTATTATACTACTATAAGTAGTATTATGGGGTCTCAGTGTCCTGGGAAACTTTCTAAGATTATAAGTTGCAGAGAAGATGCATTGGTAGGAGGGAGACTTATCTCTAGGGCATTCCTTATACTAGGAAAATCACAGGGTGCAGTCTCTATTACTAATGTTATAATGTTAATTTTGTTCCCCATAACCAAAGTACAAATTGGATACAAATTAGAAAGAAATAAGATGATCTAAGTAACTTCAGTTTTATGGAATCATAGGATGTTAATGGTGAAAGCGATCTTTGAGATCATCTAGTTAGTATCAACCCACTCATGTTATAGATCAGAAGGATCTAATGGTCAATAACAAAAAAGGGAACAGTCCAATAATCCACAGAGGAAAAGCTAAACGGATGCAGAATACCTATGGTCTAGACTATGACATACATTTAGTTGTCTGGTCTACTGAGTTAAGTAATAGAGAGACATATATTGGCCATGAGCAGGCTATAACATATTTTCAATGTGACATGAAAAGGAAGGAAATGGAAAGGAATGTTATGATTAGTATTGGGGGTAGACTGATCATGTAGTGAGAATGAATGATATCAGATAGATAGTCCAAATACTTTATTGATATACATGAAATATAAAAAGACTTCAAGGAAGGGATCCAGCACGTTGGATGGCAGTGGAAGGGATCATCTGTGGAGTATCTAAGGGAGAACCTGGGCTTCTCACCTCATGCAGTAGAAAGAACACTGGGCTTGTAGGCAGGAGTGACCTGGATTCCAATCCTGTCTGACATTTAGTAGCTGTGTCAAGCCAAGTCAACAAACATTTATCAAGTGCTAAATTCTGGGGATTAAAACACTTCCCCACCCCCAACTCATCAGTCCCTGCTTTTAAATAAGCTTATAGTCTGATGAAGAACTCACAGTCTTATGATTACAGTGTGTGAGTTACCCTCTCTTAGCTTGGTTTTGCATATGACATACATATATGTTATTATAGAATAAGTAGTATTATACTTAAGCACATATTACAGTATATATCTGTATACATACAGATATATACTGTAATATATATATATATACAGATATATCATATCCATAACAAGCTCTCTGATATAGATAGTACAGATAATACTAATCCTATTTACTGATAACCTATGAGAGGTTAAGTAACTTAGAGGTGTGTGTATGTACACACGCATACATATGCACACATTTGTATATATGTATAAAATAAAACTGAGAGGTTAAGTACATTATACTATATTGAGAGGTTAAGTACATTATACTATATATAATATTATTCCATTCTATAATTATCATTAATAGAATAAATAATATATTAATAATATGGTATTCATAATACTAACTAATAATAACACTGATAGCATTATACTGCATTAATAATATGGATATATAATATAGTATATTTCTGTATATAATTTATGTATACATATATACTAGAATATACATATATGGTATATATCCATATTTAGTATATGTCTATATAGTATATTTATATATTATAGTTTGCACTGTATATGTTTAGCATATGTCTACTATATATGTAGTAGACATATACTATACACATACACATATACTGTATGCAGTAGTAATTCTATTATTATTATCATTATTATTTACTTGAACTCTATGCTATCTATATCCTACAGCTATATCTGTCTATCTATCTATAATCTATCTATCTATCTATCTATCTATCTATCTATCTATCTATCTATCCATACTGTTCTATTCTCTTATTATTTATTTGTTGATTCTCCATAGAACTTGAATACCATCTGTATGGATGGCTATTCTCCTTGTTAGTAGGGAGCACAACTCTATACCTTTTCACCTTACATTATTCTTGTACCATTGACTCCCCTTCTTAATCCACTTTCAGCATGTTCCCATACTATGCTATGTTATGCTGGTATGCAAACTGAAGCAACAACCAAAGTCTCCATTAATTTCAAACTTTTTTTGCAAAGTTGAATGGCATTGTTATTCAATCAGGTACTACCAATTTAACAACAGCATAATGCTCTAGCTGTGTTAAATTAATAAACATTGAGGATGCAAATGGGAGAATGGCAATTCATTTAATAGACTTTTAAATTTGAGGAACTCAAGAGTCAGAGAGCATCCATTTGAAAGAACAGCATATACCCAGTTTATAGACTTTGGGACTAATTCTCTTGTTACCATTTTTCTGCCTTTTGCCTTGTCCCTGTTTAAGTCAGAAAGTCCTCCTAATGTGGATGTTACAGCTAACATTTAGCAACTAATGTCAGGAAAATAACAGCACTTTTCCAGGCTCAACAAAAAATGTTTTGATATTTTAACAGCTCCAATAAGGAGATGAAAATACATAAACATAGAACACAGAAGCTAAAAGTTATTCATTCATTCAATCATAGTAAATGTTTGGTGAATTGAATGTTTAATGAATTAAAAAAAAAAACCCAACATTTTAAAATGACTGCTGAGAAAGACATGGCTCCTGCCTGCATGCACCCAATAGTTTAGTAGAGGGATATGGCACCTGCACAAATTTTGTCAGTATGGGTACTCACATCTCATCCCTTTACATTTTAGAATATCTTCAGGAATTACTTGTGGCTGCATAAAAAATTATCAACTGGTGGCCAGTCCCCTTGGTGATCACCCTCTTGAAACTTTACTAGGTTGGTTCTCAAATGACAGACATGATTCTGGGCTTGTATTTGAAGCGTTTGCCAATTAATAAATCCTGCCAGACCTTGTGTCCTACTGGTAGTGCCTTTAAGAGGCCAGTCATCATCATGAAGCACTGGAGTGAAAATGGAGGGTACAAGTAATTATAATGCAGTACAATGCAAAATACTGGGATCCAATACAATATGGTAATTTAGTGAACACACTTGGATCTCAGTTCATCATCAGACAGCCCAATGAATTAACAGTCATTGGAGTGAACTATATTGCTAAGCAAGGATCCAAAATTTAAATTGTTTCTCCAGGCCAAAAACTGTATCTTAGTTTAGCATTTCAATTAAATTCAAAATTAAATGTTTATTATGAGACAGACACTGCACATAGTAGGTCTTCTACTATTATTTATACAATTGATTTGAATACTCAACTGCTATTTGAGAATCAACAAGGATTTTTTCAGTATGTATCATGTACAGCATGACAGTGGATAAAGAGCTCGTCTCAGAATCAGGAAGACCTAGGTTCATGTCCAACCTCTGCCACATAATGACTGTGCAACCCCGGGCAAGTCTCTTAGCTTTCAGGGCTCCAGACAGCTCTCTAGGGCTATAAATTACAAAATAATTTCTGATTTGCTTTGGTAGAAGGAGTTTTTTCACTAAGAATCCCTGACATCGATAAAATGAAGTATCTGATCTCATATATATGTATACAAATATATATGTGCACACACATATTTGACATTGTACACATATATACACATGCATTCATATATGTATGTATGCACACACATAATACATATATAATATACACATTGTTTGCTCTGGCCTTACTCTCTCAGAGCTTGCTTGTTTTTATTTTACTACCATAGGGTTCTTCAACATGTTAAGTGGATTGGAGAATCTCTTTTATTTGCCAATGGCTAAGCTCCCACCAATGGTGTTTATCTGATCTTAGGGGCTTAGTGACTAGCACTTATTTTCATTGAACCAATTAACATTGTATTATATCTTACAAAGAGATATTTACTTCAAAGATATATCAAGAACAAACACAGACATTTCCCCTCAAATTTCCATCCCATACCCTCTTAGTCTGAGGAGTTTAGCTCAATTTAGCTCAGTTCCTACGTAGCATTAGTCCTGCCAATTTCATGTCCAAAGTCAGTGGTGGGTACTAACTAGGCTGGAACACCAAGGACCCTTGTTCATCAGCACATTGCTGCTGGACTGGCTGCAAAATCTAGCCTGGATTCCTGGACTCCTAGATCCTTATGACTTGCACTCCAGGCCAGAGTAGAGACTCGATTTCCTTTACCTAGAATGGAAAAGAACAAACAAAAAGATTAAATAGCTAGGCCCATGAGGGGCCACATGACCTTGGGTACAGGGGAAGTATGCCTTTGTGCCCTTCCCTCTTACTCTATGGTCTTACTGACTGTGTATAAAGAAGATCCTTTCTCCATCAGACACCAATGCAACAAAAGCCGTGGCTGTTGCTGAGTCAGGTGGTTTTAAAGATGTTACTAGTTATAACTATGCAGCAGATGGAAAAAAATTGGTCCTAACATAAAGCAGAACATCCACACATGATCCAATCTTCCAGTTTCCTGAAAGCAGTCTTTAATGTAGGTGATACTATTTCAGGTGACCTGGGCATGCTCTAGAGACCATGTAGAAGACTGCTATAGACAAATATATATGTGTACGTGTATACCTATAAAATATTTCCCAAGAATATCTTATACATTCAGGTTTAAGGTTCTTGAAGAAAACAATAATATTTTTTTTGCTTTTAGGATAAAAGATCTAAATTTGGCATCAAGTAAGACCATGTCTGAAGTACCTGACATAAGTGCATTCTACTATAGATTGGTAGAATCTGTTGGTATAATTTATAATAACTAGTCCATTCCATCTATCTAGATTCATTACATTCAAAGTTATATTGTTAAACTGACCATCAGAAAACCATTTTATCTAATTCTTTGGGGTCATAATTCACATGCTTTGATTATTTAATCATAGGCATAATGAACCATGCCATACTTTTTTTTTTTTTAAAGCAGTTGGGGTTAAGTAACTTGCTCAAGGTTACACAGCTAGTCATTATTTATGCGTGGGTGCTCATTTCTGAGGCCGGATCTGATCTCGGGTCATCCCAACTCCGAGGCCGGCGCTCTCCGGCGCTCTTACTCACTGCACCACCTAGCCGCCCCTTTAGGGCAATTGGGGTTAAGTAACTTGCCCAGGGTTACAGGACTAGGTTTTTGTTTGTGTGGATTAAGTGTAGGAGGCCGGCTCCGAACTCAGGTCCTTCTGACTCCAGGGCCGGTGCTCTATTCACTGTGCCACCTAGCCGCCCCCATGCCATACTTTTAATAAGAGCCGTAATGGTATGTATGAGAGTAAGATGATCAGTGAGATTTAAATAATTTTTTAACATTCATAGATTCATCCATGGTACAGTGGAAAGAACATGGATTTGTAGTCTAAAGGACTTGTGTTCAAATCCTGATCAGCTACTTGTGTAATCTTGGGAAAGCTACTGGATCTCTGCGTGTCTCCATTCCTTCTTTAGAAGGCATATTAACCTCTTCCAGCTCTAATTATGATTTTATCCATTCTGAGCTATAGTTCTAATAATTTTAACTATTATTCCATCCTCTGTTTAATATAACATTTAATTCAGTTCTAGACAGAATCCTGTGATCCTGGGTAAAATTCCTAGCCTTTTGAGAAAAAAATCTGAAAGAGTTTAGTTTATTAAAAGCTAACCAACTAGACTATTTTTAATGACTGGAATTTTCCTCTGATTTGAAATTGGAGCAAAATGGCAAGAAAATAAGCTGATAGTGACCTAGCTGATAAAAGTAAAATATTAGGGTTTAACAATTCTCTTGTATATTACATTCAATATCTAACTTCACAGCATTGGATCATGAAAACTGGTGGCCAGAATGATGACTCTGAGATATTGTCATATTCTAATTTTTCAAAGATTCAGGCCTACTTAATACTCTTTATTTAAGGAAGATTTACTAATTAATACTTTTTGGAAAATTTTTTCACAAGAGCTATAATAAAGGGTTTTCTGTTAATGCTCAGTTAATATTAGTGAAAACACATTGTTTCCGAAGCACTTTTGTTAATTAAAATTTTATTGTATTACTGTTGATTAATTGATACTGTTATTTGTTTCTCTATGTTTTAAGTGATGTTTAATTAGGAGGGTAAATAACAGAGTAATATCACTTACGTTTTCCTTTACTCCTCTTTCCACCCTTCCCCAATACCATTTATCAGTAGACTTGGTTGTACTTCTTGGAAGCCAAAAGATCTAGTCAGTCAATTATAATACTACAGACGCATTAAAATACCCATCTCTTTTGACTTGTTTAATAGATGCTACTTCCTCATTGACCAGTAGATGTCATGTGTGTTCTCATCCTGGATAACTGGAAAATTTTTCTGTCTGAGCATAAACACAGAATCCTGAAATTGTAAGAATGGACAACACCTTAAAGATCATTCAGTTTAAATCCCTGATTTTATAGACAAGGAAACTTGCAAAAAGTTGTTAATTGACTTGCCTAACTTAGAGAGAACATGAGGAGCATCTGCAATGGTAGGTCTAAACAGAACCTTAAAGATCAGTCCAACATTTCCTAAACTGTTCTGTGGATCCTTGATATTCTGCCCCAACATGAATAGAAGGTTCTATAAAAATTTCAGTGCAAGTAAACATTGTCTTGTCATAGGAAGCAGAGGATTTCCCTTTACTCACACTAACCCCCACCTCAAGAAATGAGGGAAGAGGGGGAGCAGGGCAATTATTAAAGGGTGAGGTGTAGAGGTAGAAGATAACTTATAGGTCATCTAGTTCAACCCTTTCATCTTACAAATAAGGAAACTAAGGCCCAAAGAGGTTAAGTGACTTGCCTAGGGTCACACAACTACTAAGTATCTGAGGCATTCTGATTCATACTCAGTTCTTCCTGGCTCCATGTTAGATTCTTGGTTTGCTACTCTAGATTGCTTGGGTTGAGGACTATGACAGATATATAGCAAAGGGAAGGGAGTTGTCACTTTTCAAAGGATAACAGTGTGGATTTTAGTGAGGATTCCAGAAGGACTCTAGTGCTAAGGTTATAGAGTAATATAATGACCCAACCCCCCCCACCCCAAACCAAAAAAACCAAAGAAACCCCAAACCCCAAACCAAAACGAGGCAAATGTTGGCTCAAACATGAGGCTATTTCTGAACTGTAAGATAATAGGCATATAGAGCTTGAATGGATCCTAAATTGAGGCAATTTAGTCTAACCTCCTCATTTTACAGATGAAGAAACTGAGGTTTAGATAGCTTAAGTGCCATGTCCAAGATTACATAGTATAGCATAAATGTAACAGGGATTAGGCATAACATTCCTACATGCGTGGATGTGGTGTGAGCTCAGTAGCCAACTGCTATAGCAACCATCCTTTCTAACCCTTCCCCCCCTCCCCGCCCCTGCTACTGACTCATTTCCTAATTAATTCTCATCCCAGGTTCTAAGGCAATCAAAGGGTATGTTCTGATATCTCTCACAAATTAATAGAAATGCACCATCTTTCTCATTAATTAATCACTTAGCTTTGAATTCTCACCAGTTTATAAATAAGACAGAGAAATCTCTTTTCCTATAAGCTTTTGCTCTTTGCCTTTTCTCAATCTCATAAATTTAAATATGACCAGATTTACTGTTCATACAATTTATTACAATGTCAAATGAGAAAACAAAGACATAATTACAACGTATCACAATGAATACAGTTCACAGCCAAAGTCATCACTGTGTACTTTAAACTCAAGGGAAAGAAACATGGAATAAAACACTCTCATCAATGCTGCCGTATACACCTCTTCAACTTCAAAAACTCAGTTTTCTCAGGATAGCGATTCAAGTCTCTCAGGAATTTTCTTCATAATGTCTCTTTGCAAATTAAGAGTTAAATGCAATTCTCTCAAAATGTCTCTTTTCCCTTGACAGTTACTTCACTTAGTTGCTTAGGAAAGAAGTTCTCTTACTCGTTTTTTCTCTTTGCCTCACATAGTCTCTCTCACCATGACAGCTCTTAGTCTGATTCTATTCTGTCTCTTAAAGATACAGTAAATAGTCTCTGTTGGAGAGGCTAATGCAGCCCATATTGAAGAAACATCAGAGGTGGGTTTTAAAACCCAGATCCACATAATCTGAGATAACTGAGAATCTCTGATAATCAGAGAACTGAACTGACAGAGTAGACCACAGTCTCTGAGAATGATGGGAGACCTACATAGATGGGGAAAAGAGAAAAATGTATATCATTCAAGTATACAGTAAAAGCAGCTAGATTGGGTCTGGAGTCAGGAATACCTGACTTAAAAATACCTGAGTTAAAATCTAGTCTCAAATACTAGCTGTGTGACCATGGGCAAGTCACTTAATCTCTCTTTGCCTAGGATACAGATGTGAGGTGGCTCAGTGAATAGAACAGGTCAGGAAGACCTGAGTTCAAGTGTGGCTTCAGATACTCACTAGCTATGTGATCTTGGGCAAGTCACTTAACCTCTGTTTGCCTTAATCCACTGAAGAAGGAAATGCCAACCACTCCAGTATTTTTGCAAAGAAAACACCAGGAAGTCATGAAGAGTTAGATATCTCCAAACCACAAAAAAGCATACCGTATAGTTTGAGCTGAGTTACTGCTTGCAGCAGACCTACATACTTTACAAAGACAAAGGGTTAGACTACAGCAGCCAAATAAGTTTATGGCTTAGGCAGCAGACATGCTAGGAAAGGACTTGTTTTCTATGTACCAAGTTTTTGGGAAGAAGGTCAACCACAGGTGGGTAGGGGTTTTTGATGGATCATGGCATCGATTATGTATGTGCGACAGTTTTAACATGGTGAATAAATTTTGTCCCATTTCTGTTGATTTAATGCTTTTGAATAATTTTTTTTATTAGGATATTGGTGCTTGCAAGGGATGGGAAGAGAGAGGAGATTAGCTGTATGGAAGAACTAGAAATGGGCTAAATTCAGATGTTCACAAAGAGACTTTTGGGCATGGGTAAATAGGAGATGTAGAAAGTATTAATTATTGATTTAACAACTAGAGGACCTTACTAGTTACTAGCCTTGTCTTGTTCACCACAAGAACCTGGCACTGGGCAGGTTCACTTGGGCAATTGTGAATTTCACTCAACATCAAAGGAAGCTTCAGCAAAGTGCCAAGTACTTCACAGTTCCTAGTGACTTTCTCCTCTCTTGCTCTAATCCACCAACCACAGGGCTGACAACTGGGACTAACCATCTCCTCCAGTCACATGGAAAGAAGCCAGAGACCTTCTCCTCCTTGCCCCAGCTTATCAGTAATCTGGTGCAGGATGCTGACAACACAGATCACTACCTCTTCTTGTGATATCCTAGCACACCAGTCCACTCTAGACCTCGATCCATTTTTCTCTTTGTAGGCAATCCTTTTTTCTGCCATTACTCCCTAAGATCCTTTATCGTTATTGTTGTTTAGTCATTTCAGTCATTTCCCCTTTTGTGGTTGTCTTGGCAAAGATACTGGAGTAGTCTGCCGTTTCCTTCTCCAGTTAATTTTACACATGAGGAAACTGAGGCAAACAGAGGTAAATGACTTGCTCAGGGTCCATAGCTAGTAAATGTCTGAAGCCAGATTTGAACTCAGGGAGATGAATCTTCTTGACTCCAGGCCTGGCATTCTATCCAGTGAACCACTTCGATCCTTTAGGCTTTTCCATCTGTCATCTGAACATAAGAACAAATCCTTCCTTATGTGTGATCTTCCCCAATTAGAATGTGAGGCCCTTGAGAGTAGGGAATGTTTTGATTTTCTGTTTATGAGCTTAGCACAATGCTTGACACATAGTAAGCATTTACAGTCTTTTTCATTCTTACATCCTCTTATTGTCTTCTGCTTAGGAGTTTTATAAAGGACAGAGTTCCATTATTTAGTTCTGCTGCTCTTCACATCTTTTGGTCTACTTCACCCCATAGAGCAGAATTCAAGCAATTGAACCCAGTTTCCAAATACTATTGCACTCATAACCTCCAGGAGGTTCTCAATAATTTTAGCTTCATAACCCAGGAACTCAGGGCATTTTACCTCGTTTGTGCTTTCTTAAAGTGGAGTCAGGTTCCTCCCTCTGTTCCCACCCCAATCCCCCCAATACTTTTTGCTTGCTGCTCTAATGGGGCCATGTCTACAGCCTCTTCTGTCTCACCTTGCTTCATGAGCCAAGTGCTCCCAAAGACACTATGGTCCTATAGTGAGAGTAGTTAGGACCAGAGCAATCTTTCACCATCTCGTGTTCTTTCTCTTCTTTCTCTGCATACAAATTTGTTCAGTGGCCAAGAGCTCCATCACTTCCCTTTCTCTGAATCTCCCTGAAACTTAGTCTATCCATCCTCTATGTCTCTCCTTATGGAAAGGGCAAGAAGAAGGGTGCAGTGAGGGCATGACATTGAGAAGCCTTCAAGACTGAACTTGGGTCTGAGTCCAGACCTGGTTCTTGGAGATGATATCCAATAATTTGCATGAAAATCACTTATAAGGGGGTATTTTTTAATATACAAAGAGAAGTTTAATTTCCTCTATTTTGTTTTAAAATTTACTGAGTTATTTTATTTTGAGGGTATTCATGAATGGGAACTCATGACATTTCAGTGTTCCCCTCCCCCCCCCAATTTGTTCTATGGCCAATTTAGTTTGAGAAATTCTGATAATCTACCTTTTTAAATAAAAAATTGGGAAACTGAGGCCCAGAGAGATTTAATACTTTTGCCCAGGGTAACATAGCTAGTTAATAGCAGAGTCAAGATTCAAACACAGGTTCACATCCCTGGGCTCCATTAGACATTTCTTTTGGGTGTCAGAGGGTCAGTCAATCAGTTAATAAGCCTTTATTAAGCCCATACTAATCGTCAAGCACTGTTCTAAATTCTTGGGATACAAAAAAATGGCAAAAGACACTCCATGCCCTAAAAGAGCTTACAATCTAATAAGAGAGACAAAAGGTAGAAAAATATGTACCAAAAAGCTATATACAAGATAAATAGGAAATTATTAAATTAGGAAAGCACTAGAACTAACAGAGCCTGGGAAAGGCTTCCTATAGGAGTTGGGATTTTAGTAGGGATTTAAAGGAAACCAGGGGAGCCAGGAGGTGGCGATGAGGAGGGAGAGCATTCCAGGTATGGGGGATAGTCAGAGAAAATGCCTGGAACTAAAAGATGAAGGGTCTTGTTTGAGGAACAAGGCAATGAAACTGGTGTTACTAGATTGAAGTAAGGTATAAGAATCTTGGAGAGGTAGGGGTGTGTGTGTGTGTGTGTGTGTGTGTGTGTGTGTGTGTGTGTGTGTGTGTGTGTGTGTTATGGAGGGATTTGAACACCAAGTAGAAGATTTTATATTTTATCTTAGAAGTCATAGAACCACTGGAGTTTATTACTTGGGAGGGTGGTGTGATTGGACCTGTGTATTAGGGAAATCACTCTGGCAGCTAAATATAGAATGGGTTGGAGTTGGGAGAGGCCTGAGGCAGGCAGACTCACCAGCCAGTGGTTGTAATAGGCCAGACATGAAGTGAGGAGGACTTGCAGTGGGGTGGTAGCAGTAACAGAGGTGGGTATGTCAGAGAGGTGCTGCAAAGGTGAAATTGGCAGATGTTGGCAGCAGCTTAGACATGGGCATTGAGAGATTGTGAGGAGTCAAGGATGACACCCAGGTTGCAAATCTGAGGGGGATAAAAGAATGGTGTTGCCATTCACGGTAATAATTTGGAAGGCTGGACAGTTTAAGGGGAAAGAGGGGTTCTGTTTTGGACATGGGAATTTCAGACATCAATGGGACAGCCAGTTTGAGATGTTTAATAGGCAGATGGTGACGTGAGACTTGAGGTAAGGAGAGAATCTAGGACTTGATAAGTAAATTTGACAATTGTTAGCATAGAGATGACAATTAAATCCCTGGGAGCAGATGAGATCATTAAGGGAAGTAGTCTAGATGGAAGGGAGAAGAAAAGAGGGTGCAGGATAGAACCCTGTGGGACACCCACGGTTAGAGGGTGTGATCTGGATGAGGATCTAGGAAAGAGAATAAGAAGGAGGAGTCTGATAAGTAGAAGGAGAAATAAGGAGAGAGATGAAAACGTAGAGAGAAGAGAGCATCAAGAAGAAGTGGGTAGTTGACAATGTCAAAGGCTTCAGGGGCCAAGAAGAAGAAGGACTGGTTGGATTTGGTGAATAGGAAATCATTGGTAACTTTGGAGATGGAAATTTTGGTGAAGTGATGAGATTAGAAGCTGGATTGTAAGAGGTTTAGAAAAGATTGAAAGGAGAGAAAGTGGGGACAGCTATTGTAGATGGCCTCTTCAAAGAGTTTAGTCACAAAGGACAGAAGAGACATAGGAGGATAGAGGATTGGGAAGACATGGGCATGTTTGTACACAATAGAGAAGACAGTAGACAGGGAGAGATTAAAGATAAATTATAGAGTGAGGATGATAGAGGTGGCAATCTGTTGGGAGAGACAAGCTGGAATGAGGTTACTTATGTAAGTAGAGGAGTTAGCCTTGGTAACATTACTTCTTTGTGTGAGACAAGAGTAAAAGAGATCAAGGCGGAAGGCATCTGAGTGATATGAAATGAAGAATAGGGGAGTAGAGGTAACTTGTGATTAATGGCCTCAATTTTTTTCCTACAAAATATGAGGCAAGATTCTCAGCTGAAATGGTATGGGGAGGGGAAGCCTTGGGAAGTTTAAGGGGGTATGAAAAAGTTTGGAAAATACACTGTTGAGAGTGGGATAGTGAATTGATAAAGTAAGTGTAAGGTGTTTAGCAGCAATGAGGGCCCAGTTGAGGTTGTATAACAAAAATTTGTACTAGATTCTATCAGAATGCTTGTGTGATTTTCTACACCTTTGTTCAGCAGCATGTGTATAGGAGTGAAGGCAGCAGATGGTGAGGGTTATAGAAAGCTGAGGCTTGACAGGGGGCAATTAGTGATATGATAAGATGGCCAGGACTCAAGAGAAAAGGACATTGTAGAGTTTAATCTACTCACAAAGAAGTCAAGGCAGGGAAAAGAGGAGAAAATGGCTAGTGCCATTCAAGGGAGAAGGCCTGGGAGAGAATTTAGTGCTCAAGGGTTTGAAAGTTATGGTTGGGCAAAGAGTAGGGAGAGATGGAGAGGTGGAGAGATGGAAAGTCAATAGATTATCAGATAAGTCAATAGATGATCAGATAAGGGGGTTTCAGAATTCTTGAATGTGGAGATAGGGCATCTGTGGCTGATAACAAGATCAAGGTTGTAACCATCTTGTATATGGTTGGGTTGGGTAGAAGTGGGCCATGGGAAGTGAGTAGTTTGGTTGAATTTAGGGCTAGGGTTAGGATGTATGAAGGAGAGTCCATATATATGCTGAAGTCCTCTAGTATGAGGGCAGGAGATGGAGAAGAGGGAAAAATTATGACCCAGGTATCAAATTCATTGAGAATGGAAGGGGGAGTTACCTGGAGGTCCCTATACAACAGTTGCCAGAATTTTGTTTGGATGATAGACATGTATTACATGAATTTCAAAGGAAGAGAATAATTACAGAATGATGAAGGTAGAGGAAGAACCTGGAAGTGACAATGGGGAGTGAGGAGTGTTCTAACTCCCTTACCCCAACAAGTGAACTGAGACGAATGAATGAAGGTCCAGTCAGTACTGGAAAGGATGGTCAGGGAGACTGTGTCATCAGTGGGAAGTCAGATTTCAGTGATTTCTAGATGATGGGTGGAATGGGAGAGGAAAACATTTAGTACGAAGGGAAGTTTATTGCTTATTCCAAAGGGCACAAAGCTGGGGCTTTGGAGTGGAAAGGTTCAGGGAGATGAGAATACGGAAGCTAAGGATGGGGGTTGGGGAATGGGGTTTGGATGGTAACCTACAGGGGTTCAGAAAAATTTGATATGTAGAGTATGATCAGCTATGAGGGTGTTCATCATTGATTGGAAGGTGCCACTCCTTTTCCCAGGGGAAGTTGGAGGTCAGGCAGGAGAGGAGTGCAGAATGAGATGGAAGGAACAAGGTCAGATGGTCACATGGTCAGTCCTTTTTCATTATTTCCCTCATCTCTAAAGGTTGGGGATTAGGTAGGGGACTAAGTAACAAGAGGTAAAAGTCGAACCTGCACAGCAAGTGAAGGAAGCCCTGCTCCCCACTGACTTTCCTCTTCTTTCCTCAAGGGACAGGCACAGCAGGAGATGGAACAGCTGAGGTCAGAGGGAAGCTTGCTCCTTTTCACACTGTGGGCTCTCTGCTTTGTAGGTGGGCTTTCAAGCTGGCAACAAGAGTTGGCTTGGGCTGGAGCAGATTGAAGTCACCCCTCCAGCCTGCCCTCAGGGGATAGGCACAGCAGGAAATGGTAGTCTCAACCCAATTCAGTGGGTTGCTGAGTGGTAGGAATACACACAGTTCTTGCTCAGATATGAAGCCTTTCACTGAATGTGAATGTCATAACAGAATAACCACAGAGTTGTGTGGTAGATTCAGTCCATGTACTTTTCAAGTGCAGTCACAGTACACGAGATATATAATTTTGGAGACACTGATACAATTCCTTTTCGGTGTGTTTCTTTGCAGTAGCTTATAAAGCAATAGAGCATATTCAACACAGGGTATAAAAAGAAAGACCCCAAATCCCTTAGACAATTGCAAAGAGACATTTTTCACTGTACGGCCTAGTCTTGCCTGGGTCTGCTTCTTGCTCAGGCTTCTGGGGCCAATCTAAATGCACCTGCAAATGTAATTACTCCTTCCTTTCCTACAGTAGCTGAACGCTGCTGCAGTACATTAGAAGTGACCGTTCAATCATGAGCTGTGGCTCTACTTGCTCCCTTCTGCCTCTGAGTTGCCTAATTTAACAATATTAATCCTGCTTTCCTGGTTCTTAGTCTACCATTCTTGTTGATTCTATTTTTTCAGGGTTTGTTGATTATTCCCAATTTATCCTGAATGTATCTTATTTGCACATATTTTTTTTTGCATGTTATTTCCCCCATCAGACTCTAAGCCTCTTGAGAGCAAAGATTGTCTTTTGCCTTTCTTTGTATCTCCAGCATAGTCCCTGAGCACACAGCAGGCACTTAATAAATGCTTATTGATGGACTCATGGAGGAAGAAAGTAGTGGAATCTCTGTTCTGGGGATAAATGAAATTAAAAACACCTTTCACTTTTTTGTTGTTAATATTTTGTTAATTTTTTTGGACACTTTCCTCCTTTTGATTTTTTCATTTTCATATAGGAAATAGTGTCAATCTTAGACAGAATTGTTCAAAACAATTTCTTTTGACCAGAAAGAATTTGCTGTTTTCAAGTTTCTATGTCTTTTTTCATTATCATAAGTATGTAGCTTTATACATACATATACATACACACAAATATATATGTGTATATATAATACACACACATACATAAATATGTATCCTGAAGACAGGGGCTATTTCATTTTTTTTTTATCCCTAATGCCTAGTATATAACAAGTAGTCATTAAATGCTTGTTGGTTGATTGATTGATGACAACCAAAGAAATCACGTCAAATTGCCTTCCCTCTTAACTCAATAAACTCCGTTGGTTCCCTATCACCTCCAGGAGCAAATATAAAACGCTCTGTTTGGCATTCAAACCCTTTCACAATATAGCCCCCTCCTACCTTTCCAGTCTTCTTCCACCTTGCTCTCTACTATGTACTCTGATCCAGTGACACTAGCCTCCTGACTGTGCCATAAACATGATCTCCATCTCTCTACCCCAGGCATTCTCTCTGGCTCTCCTCCATGCCTGGAGTGCTCTCCCTCCTCTGCTATGACTAATGACCTCCCTGGCTTCCTCTAAGTCCTAATTAAAATCCCACCTTCTACAGGAAGCCTTCCCCAACCCCTTTTAATTCCAGTGACTTCCCTCTGTTAATTATTTCCTGTATACCCTATATATAGCTTGCTGTGTGTGTATGTGTATATCTGTATCTACATATATATATGTATGTGTATGTCTGTCTATCTATCTATCTATCTATCTATCTATCTATCTATCTATCTATCTTTTGCATCAGATTGTAAACTCCTTGTAGGCAGGGACTGTCTTTTGCCTTTTTTTCATATCTCCAGGGCTTAGCACAGTATTTTGCACATAGTAAGCGCTTAATAAATGTTTATTGATTGAAATTTTCTGGATTGCTCTTTCATAAAGGTTAGTATTTCTTCAGATTAGTAGCATTTGAGCTATCCACACTATGTAACTTTGTAATCTTTTAGCTCATAAAATGTGGGTCTCTTTGGGAAGAGACAAAAATTTCAAGCCAAGAAAAGCTTTCTTAGTCAAATCAAATCAAATTGTCAAACAAATATTATTTATTAAAGTCTTCCTAGGTAAGAGATGCTGTGTTAGGTTAGGTGCTATGGAGATACAAAGGAATGAAGTGTAGGGCTTGATTCTCATCCTCAAATAGTTGTTAATCTACCTGAAGAGATAGTTATAAATAAGCAAAAAGTGAAATCAAATAAATGAATGGTTTAAGACAGCAGTGGAAGCACTATCAGGAGGCAGCTCATGATTATCAAATGAATTATGTACACACATGACAGCTGGTATCAATAATATACTATTTCAAGTCTCCACAGAGTTGTCAACAAAAAAAAGAAAAAGCTCTGGACTATAAAGGTATTCGAAACCTAAGGGGTAGATTTAATTTGTATATAATGCTGGGAATCAGGATTGAAATATGAGTTTTGTTAGTTTGTTAGTTTTTCCTGTTTCCAGGCAATGTAGGAAAGGGCAAAGGATTACTGTCCACAGTTTTTTAAGAATCTTTTCTTCTGCAGAAAGACCTCATATTAAAGGGGATAGGAAAAAGCATCTTTTCTACCCTTAGCTTCAAAGTCATTTTTAGGTTAGAGTTGGCAAATCTTATTAAAATTATTTGTATTGCTGATAATAGGCAAACTGAAGATGGATTAAAATGGTTCTATTATTCTGCACTGACTGGCAAACAGATGGAATGTTTTGTTTATCCCCATTTACAGTATTAGAGCACACTCTTTAAAATGATCTGTGATGTCTTGATTTTCTCTGTAAGAATGCTGGGGTAAGGGAAGAGGCTGAATTGACATAGGAAAAGTGAAGTGAAAAGTTGAAGAATTATCTAATGAAGACAAGCAAAGTTGACACCTATTCTGAATTCATTGAAATACCTCACCAATAATTTTTTTGGGCCTTGTATTATCTAGATAATTACCTTAGTCTTTTTTATTCCTTGACTGTATAACCATTGGTATAGAATCATTTTGGTATAGCTTTAGTTGTTGATTCAGTGAGTGAAGAAAGCATTTCAAAGATTAGTCTACATTGTAAGTTCAGACCTGTTCTGTGAAGTCTTACTTGACTTCTCCTCATGTCTTCATCCTTAAGTCCTTTGTAGGATTATACATGGCTTATGTACATATGTGCTTCCCTTGTTATCTATTATTAAGGTGGAGACTGTTTTTTTTTTACCTTTTTTTTGTATGAGAACACTATTTTTTGTGTGCATTGTCTTTTTTCAAAATATTTTATTTTTTTCCCGATCCTTCAAATTAACACTCATTTAAAAAATTGAGTTCCAAATTCACTCCTTCCATCCTTCCCATCATCCCTCCCTGGGGCAGTAAGCAAGTATCAGTTTGCATGTTTAAACATGTAAAACATATTTCCATATTAGTCAATTTGTGGAAGAAAATTCAAACCGAGAAAGAAAGAAGGAAGGAAAAAGAAAGAAAGGAAGGAAGGAGGGAAGGAAGGAAGTGAAAAATAGCATTCTCCAGAATGGTTGGATCAATTCACAGCTCTACTTGTTTTTCTGTGCTCAGCCTCCATCAGTTCTTTCTCTAGAGGTGGATAACATTTTTCATCAAGTCTTTTGGAGATGTTTTGGATCATTGTATTGTCAAGAACAGCTAAGTCATTCACAGTTGTTCATCATACAGTATTGCCGTTACTGTACAATGTTCTGGTTCTACTCACTTAACTCTGTGTCAGTTCATGTAAGTATTTCCAGGTGTTTTCTGAAATCTCCTGCTCATCATTTCTTATAGCCCAATAGCATTCTGATAGTCATTCCCTGATTTGTGGACATCCTCTCAATTTCCAATTCTTTGTCACCACAAAAAGAACTTCTATAAATAACCTTGAATAAATAGGTCCTTCGCTCCCCCTTCCCCCCTACCCCCCCGCTTTTTTATCTCTTTGGGATACAGACCTAGCACAGTTTGGTTGCCCTTTGGGCATAGTTCCAAATCGTTCTCTAGAATGGTTGGATCAATTCACAGCTCTACTTGTTTTTTATCTTTATATTCAGTAGCTAGCACATAGCAGAGCTTATGAGCTACTACTATTACATGACCATTGAATTGAATTGATTTAGCTATTACAGCTTTATATGTATCTCCCAAACTTTTCTGGTGCTGGACACATACATGAAAGGGACAGGGTTATTTTTATAGGTGATGGACAATAGATTTAGAATTAGAAGGATCATAGAGGTTCTGTAATCCAACCTCCTCCCCATTTCCATTTTAAAAATTGACGAATGGAGGTTAAGTGACTTGCCCAGGGCCACACTGAAAGTAAATATTGAAGGTGGCATTTGAACCAAGTCTAGCATTGAAAAGGGAAAAGAAGGGAAGGGAAAGGAAGGAGTCCTTGTACATAAGAAGCATCATATAAGACACTGTTGAGGACATGTGTGAGTAGAAAAGAAGACACATCAGACAGCAAAAGGAAGGAAGAACAGATTATATAACCTGAGTGTTACATTAATATCCATAAAATATTAAAAGAACTAGTGGAAGGGTTCCAGCATACTGGTAGATCACTCTGTATGGAGGATTCCTTTTAATCAATTCAATTCAATAATTCAATTTATCTTGATTAAATTTAGCAGTCATTTAGTAAGTGCCTACTATGTGTCAGACATTATACTAGGTGCTAGGGGTATAAAGACAAAATGTGGAGAGAATAATAAGAATTGCACAGGATAGACACGTATGAATCCATATCTTCTAGTATAAAAAATTATTGCCTACATGTAACAATAATACTTTCAGGAGAATTCAAGTAATTTAGTGATCCTTAAATCAAGTTTTAAAAAATTAGAATTAAGCTATTTCTAAGCTTTACAATTTACTGTAAAATATTTCCTTGAAGAGGACATAATTTTAATGTGGTAGGCTATATCAGATGATAGTAAAAAGGGTCCAAATGTATTTATATATTTTATATAAAGTATTTTATAAAGTATTATTACTTTCCTCACAGCAAACTTGTGAAGTGAGTGGTGCACACACAATTATTCCCATTTTATAGATGAGGAAACTAAGGTCCACAGTGGTAAGTGACTTGACCAGGGCCACATGGCTAGTAAGTGTCAGAGCTGGGGCTCAAATTCAATTCACCTGAGCCTAGGTTTAAAGGTAGTTTCCCTATACTGTACTATCTTACTTGATATCCCTCCTAGCACTATCATTCTATCAGTTAACCGGGAAATCCCTCAGAGAATAAGTTGTGCCTGAACTGGGCCTGGAAAGAAATCCAGAAATCTCAGATGCAGAGCTAAGCAGTTTATTGTCAGGCAAAAGGAATTGCTAAGGAAACATACAGAGAAAGAAAGGAAATTTGTTGTTTAGTCATGTCTGATTCTTGGTGACCCCATTTAGGGTTTTCTTGCAAAGATCTTGTCATTCAATTATTTTAGTCATGTTTAACTCTTTGCAGCTCCATTTCTGGTTTTCTTGGCAAAGTGCTGAAGTGGTTTGGCATTTCCATCTCCAGCGCATTTTACAGATGAGGAAACTGAGGCAAACAGGGTTAAGTGACTTGCCCGGGATCACACAGCTAGCAAGTGTCTGATGCTGAATTTGAACTTAGGCCTAACCTTATTTCAGGCCTGGTACTCTATCCATGGTGCCATCTAGTTGCCTAGTCACCTAGATAGGAGATAGAATATTCTATCCAGGGAATGCCATTTGATAAGGCTGGAAGGGTAGGCTGGCATCAGATTTTGGAGGGCTCTGACTATTAGATAGAGAGGGGTTTGTATTTAATTCCAGAGGACATACAGAAAGGAACCATTAAAGTTTTTTGGAGCAGGGGAGTGACATGGTGAAACTTTCATTTAGGTAAATAATACCACCAAAAGCTCATCAGTGAGCAATCAGCTTTGAGAAGACTGAATGACCCTGCCTGAGCCCTTTAAAGGAAACATATACATACAGTATATACCTTATTTATATGTAGTTGTTTGCATGTTTTCTCACCCATTTGACTGTTAGCTTCTTGAGATCTGAGATTAGTGTTTTTATTCCATTCCTTGTATTCATATCCATTAGAATAGTGCCTAGCACGCAAAGGTTGCTAAATTGACAACTTTTGATTTACTTTCATTGATCTGATGTACATTTTGTGCAATTTTGTCCAGTGGGATGCATTGTTTTGATATTTTTTTTTCTGGCATAATCATCTCTTGGGATTTCATATGGGAGCAGGGAATTGTTAGTATGGAAACTGCCTCCACCAATATAGATTGACAATTTATCTGTAGCATAGGCTTAGGGAATTGCCATGCTTATTTAGTTCTGACTAATCAAGTACTTAACATAATCTTCCCTGCACAAAACAGTGCTTTGTACCCATTTAGGTTGGGCCTTTGGTCCCATACCTTCCAAGAACCCCCCTGAAGTTGTGGATTTGCCACGGAGTGTGGCTGGGCATGACTTGGTAACAGAGCAGTGATCCAGAGGCTAGAAAAATTCTATTTCTATCTTATCTCACTTTTCTGGGCCTCCTTGGGACTGTATTGCTGGTGGTACTATTACCTGCCTCTCCTTGGCGATGTTCAATTGCATGATATTTTTATTTGGAAACTGAAAAAAAATAATTATGCCTCTGGAGCACAGTTAAATTTGTTGTATCAACCATATAGAAAAAAATTATCCTCCCTACTATATATTGAAAGAACATTCACTCATCAGAGTGCCTACTATGTGCAGTGCAGTGCATGGTCATAGACATCAGGGATAACAGCAAGAAAAGTAAGGCAAGGCCTTGTTACTCGAAGAGCTTGCAAGTGACATTTAAGAAATAAGATTCCCCCAGACTCTGGTCACATCAAGAAAGTCATTCCTCAGACCTTCTATTGGCAGAGAAACTGCTCAGTTCTCTCACCAAAAAAACCAAGAGAGTTATTTGCCTTCCAAGGAGTCTGTGGTAACATCCCAGGAAATAGCCCCCAGTCTTGCTTCCCCAAAGTTACTGTCTTTCTCCCAGTTTGGAAAAAAGACATTTTACAGCCAGAGAGCTTTCTGTGGAATGTCATGAGTCATTCAGTCAAAATGATTATTATTCCTCTATCCAATTAGGGAAACTAGAAATGTGTTCTGCATTTCAGGACTTCTAAAGTGAACAATGTATTCCAGCCAACCACCATGTATCAACTAAGAAATACATTTGAAAATGGTATATAGGTTTTATGTAAATTTGGTATTTATGAGCACAAAACTTTTAGCACTGACATCTGCCTGAGAAGAAACTTCATTTAAGGCCGTGGCAGAACTGAAGTTCACTGTGAACTAGTTTTGGAGACCATCTGCTTTAACGTGCTAAAGAAGGAAAAAAAGAGCCATTTTCAAAACAGATTTCTATTGCTCTCACCATGGATGATGTTGCATGACAACACAGTGACATCATTCCTTACCACGGTTCATCTCGCTATTGCACCAATATGATACATGAGACCATAACAGTACCTTGGATTTATCGCACCTTCCTTCTGTGGAGCTCAGAGCACTTTGCAGACATTATCTTTCTAACCCTCACAACATCTCTCTAAGGTATTGCCAAACTGGTGACAAATTTCACAGTTTAATCATGTGGAACACATTGGTAAATATAGATGTGCCTTTTCGAAAGTTACTTCCAAGTGTGTTTTACAATTCACAAGATGGTTCTCAGGGTGTAAACCAGTGGTGTACTGCTGAGCCCTCCCCCATCTGCGTGGGGAGGCGAGGCATTTTTGGCACCGTGCTAGGAGTGGAGTGGTGGGAAGGGAGCAACGTGGAGAACTGGCAAGCTGGTTGTTTTGGCACTCGCCTCTTCCGAGGAAGCATGCTGCACACGCTAACTTCACATCCTCTTCTTCTTCGTCACCAGCAAGGACTTGTTGGCAGGCCTACCTTGGACTCACAGGCAGGGTCTAAAGCATAAATGGTTTATGATCTCAAAGTCAATTTGTGAGTTGGTTGTTTGGAACTCAGAACCCATTTTCTCACAGAGACAAAAGTTTAAAATGATTGTAAATGTAGTTAGGCCCAGGTGAGGTAACAAAAACCTACACACAAATTTTTTTTTTCTTTTGAGAAGATCTTTAATTTTATCCATATAGAGAACTGATGAGGCAGCTCTCTTTACCAGTGCAAGTTAGAACCTAAGTGACTTGCTCAAGATCATACAACTTGTGTGAATCAAAGACAGAACTTGAATCTAGTTCTTCCTGACTCCCAGGCCAGCTATCTATTATACTGGACACCTCCTATTTAACTCATTATGTAGGTGGAGCAGTACTAGCAAGACTATTAGTGAATTATCCTGGGAATTTAACCACTATTTATAACACCATCTCTCTGTGATCCCATTATGGTGTTTTGTTACCCTGTCGTTAGTCATGGAAGTCCAGGAAAAACCTCTTCATGTCAAGAGTAAGGCCCACAGATCCTGAGAGAGCTGGGAAAGGAAGTAGTAGCCCAAAGCTTTAACGCTGGGATCACAAAGGACAACTATTGCTGCTAATTTTCTAATGCTCCTTAGTTTTCTTGCAACTGAGTTTTCTATGTATGTGTTTCTGTCATTGTAAACAAATGTGGACTTTTAAAATGAGACAACTTTCTATGAGGTAACTTTGGCCTCCAGTGATTAGAAGTTAGTTATTGGTAATTATAATATCTCTTCAGACACTGCAAAGTGAGGAATGGAATGTCTTTTCTTGAGTATCTCTGGAAATCTTTGCATTTAGGTACTTGGGCTTAGGGTGCACACAGGTTTACTCACATTTATATAAGTTGAAATTTACATATATATACATACATATACACACACACACATATATGTATATATATATGTACACACACACACACACACACACACACACACACATATATATATATTCTCAGAGCTTTTTATGAAGCTCTGAAAAATGAAGAGAATTAAGTTGTTTCTAAAAAGCCAAAGCAGGCTGCCATCTCTTTTTCTTTCTGGGCTGTGGTCCAATTTGCACAGCAGTTGCAAAGAAAAAGCAAACGCATCACTAGATTCAGCGAGAAATATTGTAACAGTATGTAATCTCTGTCAAGATAAAATTGCTTTGTGATTTACATTACAATAAATCCTGACCTTTAAGTGCTGCAGACTAAGCTAATCTGTGAAGTACTTTATTCCACCATGGAATCAGGGAACGAGGCTCCCCCAAAGTGACTGTATTAGTCTCACTATGGTGTGGTTGAAGTGTATATGTGTATGTAATATATACATGTATATACACATACATATATATACACATATATGTATGTATATATACACATATACACATACATATATATACACATATATGTATGTATATATACACATATACACACATATGTATATATACATACATACACTTACACACATATTGGGACATACAGCATTATTCTTTGTGTACTATAATAAATGGAATAATTGAAATATTCAGCATGCTCCACCATTGTGGAATCATAGAATTATTTTAACATTTCTTTTGTTTGCTTATTATGGGGAATTCCAAATAGGTACATTTCAATATCATTAGCGTCTGATTTAAAATGATGAAAGCAAGAAAACCGAGAGTTAAGGCTACAAATCTGCATGGATATTTCAACCTTAATTCTCACTTTGGGGTCTTTTATTCCTCCCTTTTCTCAATCCTCAGTTTCTTTTCTTTTCCTTCCTTCCTTCCTTCCTTCCTTCCTTCCTTCCTTCCTTCCTTCCTTCCTTCCTTCTTTCCTTCCTTCCTTTCTTTCCTTCCTCTCTCTCTCTCTCTCTCTCTCTCTCTCTCTCTCTCTCTCTCTCTCTCTCTTTCTTTTTCTTTTTCTTTTTTTTTTTTGTAAAATAGTTAAAATGTCAGCCTAGATTTTTAAGCTTTAGCTTTAAATTGCCTGGCTTTTTTTGTCTGCTTCAGTCAAGTCATAGCCTTGTGCAACATTTGGTAGTGGAATTTTCTCAGAGGTTTTATGAGTCTACTTTTTTTTAAACAAGTATTTAGAATGTACATTAAAATTCCTTAATTAACTATTTACTCAGCAGTTCTTACTAGCTCACATTTTCAGGAGAGGGCAAGAGTGTAATCAGGGGATTATTAAAACACAAATGCTGGACACAATCAACTGTAACAATTGTTGATGCTTATTGCAACAAGGTTTTCTGGAACATTTGGGCTTATATGTTTATATTGTGCACTCCAAAGCAATGGAATGATTACAAAGCACTTAGAGCTACCCAACAAATCAGCCCTTCGGATTCAATGCTCGAAGCCCTCTGCACTGCCAGAGACAGATGCTTTTTCTGGGTGTATCAACTGCTCTGACCAGAGTTCTCTTCAATTGTTTCCCTGGAACTGTTGCTCTGTTACATCTTAAAGTTACTTTGAGAAACAGCTACATTCTTAATTTTAAGAAAACAAACTTTTTGGTTATGTCTTAGTTTTTTATTTTAGATTTTTATAATAAATTTATAGAGTGCCTTGAGGGCAGCTCCATTTGCATTATAGGGTGCCTCCAAAGAAACTCATCTGGGACAGACCTTTCAGCTTTGCCTCGGAGCCCTATAGCCTGCAACCAGAATTGTTCATGAGATACCTTATATTATAAATAGAGACATCCTCAGGGCACCATATCAATATATACTGGAGCATCTCCTCATGCATTTTTTGGGTAAAGCAGAGCAGTTTGGATAGCCTTAAGATGAGAGATTACATGTTCCTAGCACTACATGTGCACTTAGGCACCTAACAGAAACATTAGTATTTTAAACAAAGACAATTTCATATTTCACAAGAAAAAGTATTTTTCATTGTTAAAGTATAGTGACTTTCCAATGTCTTTTAATAGTGTATTTTCTAAGTTCAGTCAAAAGTATATACAATTTAAGACAATAAAACCCAAACTCAGCCTTAAGATATAGAAAGATTATTTTCTTCCTTTAGGGGTCCTGTCTTAACCTAAATAAATATTCTTAGCAGTTTAGAAAAGCTCCTTCTTGATAGATAAGCAACATTCTTATAACCTATGCTGCTTACTGAGTAAATGAGTGATTGGTCATCTGCTTTCTTCTGATCTCCCACCATTGACTTCTTTAGTGATTTCATGTTTAATCCAAAATATGTCTGGAAAAATAATATCAGGGGAAACAAGGCCAAAGTCAATTAACACATGAATAATAACTTATTGAAAATTCATTTGGAGAAATTTATGTTTCAAGATAAGTAAAGAGTTGTTGTTGTTCAGTCATTTCAACCATGTCTGATTCTTCATGACCCCATTTGGCATTTTCTTGGCAAAGGTAATGAAGTGGTTTGCCATTTCTTTCTCCAGCTCAATTTAAGATGGAGAAATTGAAGCAAATAGGGTTAAGTGACTTGCCCAGGCTCACATAGCTAGTAAGTGCCTGAGACAAGATTGGAACTCAGGGAGATAAGTCTTCCTGACTCTAGGCCTAGCACTCTCTATTCACTGAACCACTTACCTGCCTGATTTGATAAGTAGGTAATGCTATTGTATTTGTCATTTTCCATTTTAGTCATACTTTAAAATTTCTGTTATCACCTTCATTTCTGAATGTATCTATCCTTACTTTCCGTGTAACAAGCCATCCCTTGGAACAAAAGTTTAAAAGGAGAGGGAGGAAAAAGCAATTCTAAAACACTGAACAAGACATGGTCTGTGCCTGACAATCCTCCTCTTCTGCAAAAAAAGTGATGGTGGCAAATTCCATAGCATTCAGTTTCATTTTTTTCATGTTTTCATTATATGTATTGTCTTTATGTTTCTTCATTCTGTATCAATTCATATGTCTTCCTATGTTTTTCTGAATTTTTAATATCTATTGTTTCTTAAGGCTCAGTAATATGCCATTACCTTTATGTACTACACACATTTTATGCATTTTGTATACTATACAAAATTTGTTTATGCATTCCCCAATTAAGGAATAATGCTTATCTAGGATATGAACATGTATACATGTAACACAGGTTTTTATATGTATTTTGCAGATTAAAGAGTACAGAGACCATAGGAAAGAAAGTCTTCTAAAGGTCAAACAGCAAATACCATACAATCTAAAATAAATGACCTCTTCTTGTTGTTGTTCAGCTGTTTCAATCATGTCAGACTCTTTGTGATCTCATTTGGGGTTTTCTTGGCAAAGATACTGAAGTGGTTTGCTATTTTCTTCTCCAGTTCATTTTACAGATGAGGATATCAAGGAAACAAAGTTAAGTGACTTGCCCAGGGTCACACAGCTAGTAAGTATCTGAGGCTGGATTTGAATTCAGATCTTCCTGACTCCAAGCCTGGTGCTCTATCCACTATATCACCTAGCTGGCCACTAAAATTACCTTACTCTTATACAATGAAATGATCATCAGGCCTGTTCTGACTGCAACTATGTTTTAGGTGATCCCTTAGTGACATGGGATGGGATAAGGTGGGTTGGAATGGCACAGCTATATACATTTAGAAATATCAGAGTTGGGAATTTGTTTTATAAAAATGTTCAGGCAATGGGGCGGCTAGGTGGCTCAGTGAGTAGAGCGCCGGCCCTGGAATCAGAAGGACCTGAGTTCGTATCTGGCCTCAGACACTTAACCCACACAAACAAAAACCTAGCCGTGTGACCTTGGGCAAGTTACTTAACCCCAATTGCCCTAAAAGGGGCGGCTAGGTGGTACAGTGAGTAAGAGCACCGGCCTCGGAGTTGGGATGACCCGAGATCAAATCCGGCCTCAGAAAATGAGCACCCACACATAAATAATGACTAGCCGTGTAACCTTGAGCAAGTTACTTAACCCCAATTGCTTAAAAAAAATGTTCAGGCATGAAGGAGGCACAGAAGTAGAATATTTTCTTTCTTTCCTCCACTCACTCAATTGTTATTAAGCAGGGATTTGTTAGTGGAATTTAGAGCCAAAGTAGAGCTTAGCGTCAAATAGAGTTAATATAGTCCCATAGAACAGCTTTGTAGCACAGGTTTTGCATGTGGCACAGTGGAAAGAGCATTGGTCTGGGACAGAGGTGGAGAACCTGTGGCCTTGAGGCCACATGAGGCCCTCTAGGTCCTCAAATATGGCCCTTTGACTGAATCCAAACTTCATAGTACAAATCTTGCATTTAGTCAAAGGGTTGCACTTGAGGACCTAGAGGGTCATGTGTGGCCTTGAGGTTGTGGGTTCCCCATCCCTAGTCTGGGACTTAAGAAGCCTTGCTCCTAGTCTTGCCTGTTGTTGCCTCCTATCTTTATGAATCAATGCAAGGCTCTTCACTTCTCTAGCTCTTGGTGTCCTCATGTATAAAATGGCAAGAAGAATAGATTAGAAAACCACTAAGGTCTCTTCCATTTCTCATAATTCTATGGTTCTTTTGGGGAATCTTTCTAATTCAGTTTAGTTCAATAAATGCTAAGTGCCTACTATGTGGAAGGCATTGTTTTAGGTGTTAGAGATTTGTAAAGATGAAAAAATGATACAATCCCTAGTCCAATGGGGGTTATAGTCTATTAGGGTAGATATGACATGTATATAAGTATAATACAAGGTAGGATGTGATGGAGTGCCTCTAGGTGGTGCCTAGTGCACCTAGTGCCACGCCTGAAGTCAGGAAGACCCATCTCTCTGAGTTCAAATCTGGCCTCAGACACTTATTAGTGTGTGACCCTGGGCAAGTTATTTCACCTTGTTTGCCTCAGTTTCCTCATCTGTAAAATGAGCTGGAGAAGGAAATGACAAATCATTCCAATATATTTGCCAAGAAAACCCCCAAAATGGGGTCACAAAGAAATGACTGAACAACAACAAAAGAAGTGACAGGGGAAAAGAAGAAGAGGAGGTAGAATGTTCTACTAACAGCTAAGGAAGGGATCACTGGGGATGGGTAGTGGGGAGAGAATTGGGTAGAGGCTTCATGGGAAAAAAAATTGACCCTGAGCTGGGGTCTTGAAGAAGAGAAGATTTCGAAAGTCAGAGAGGAGATGATGCATTATTCTGGGCATGGGTCCTGTCTCCATGCATGGAGTTCAGGATATAGTTAGAAAATAGTTGTATAATTTGGTTAGAATGTAGGGCATGCAGAAGGAAATGGTATAAAGTAAGTCTTGAAAATAAGGCTTGGTTAGAGTTAGATTTTGGAAAGGCTTATGACCTCGGCCAAGGAGTTTGTAAGATATTTTAGTCTAGAGACAATAGGAAGTCACTGAAGACATTTGACCAGAGAAGTGACATGGTCAGACCTGTATATTCGGAACATCAATTTGACACCTCTGTGAAGATTGGACTGAACAGCAGAGATGCTAAAAGTAGTGAGACCAGTTAGAAGACTCTTACAATTGCAATAAGGGCATGAAATAAAGATGGTAACAGAGCTAGCAGAAAGAATGGATGGGAGTGAGAACAAATAGGACTTAGAAATGCCTTGAATTTGGGAAAGGATACAGAAGAAAAAGTAAAATAGTTGTAACTTTTGTGGCTTTCTTAGGGTCATAAAGGGCAATGGTATAGTTCTTGTTCTTTTGATTGACAGCCTCCCACCCAGCAAACCTGGGGGTAGCAGCAGTCTTGAGAATCAATGAGTTGACACTCATCAATGAGAAAGTCCACACACTTGAGCTGGGCTCCCCCACTATTTTTACAAAAGCTGGTAGGGATCCCTCATCAGAAGATCTAATACTCCTCTTCCCCTTAAGAAAAGTCACTAGAGACAGTATAGTAGCAGACCCAGATCTATTAGCCCACTGATCAAGAATGGAGCTACAGAGACAACATCAACTGCATTCTTTGGAGAGAGAAATCTGTCCATCTACCTAGCACACTCAAAAGAGGAGCTGAGACTTGGTAGAGGAGTAACCAGAATCTATCCTTTCAGTTATTGGGAATTATGTGGACTGCATCTGCCCTGAGAAGGGTGGAAGCACTAAAGGACAAAAGTGGGTCATCAGAATTTGAATCATGTCAAAATCTCTTCCCACCACCACCAACATGACCAGGACCTCTCAAGTACTCAAGCTAAGGAGAAATCAAATGTAGGACAGGTTTCACTTAGCCCAACAGGAAATGGAAAGGAATCATGCTTGAACCTGTGAACAATCACGCTCAACTCTTGTCCTTTTTTTATAGTTGTTCAGTCATTTCAGTTATGTCTGAATCTTTGTGATCCCATATGGGGATACTGGAATGGTTTGCCATTTCCTTCTCCAGCTCATTTTACAGATGAGGAAACTGAGGGGAACAAGAGAAGTGACTTGCCCAGGGTCTAGTAAGCTAGTAAGTATCTAAGGCCAGATTTGCCCAGGGTCTAGTAAGCTAGTAAGTATCTAAGGCCAGATTTGAACTCATGAAGATGAGTCTTCCTGATTCTCAGCCCAATGCTCTATCTACTGTGCCACTGAGCTGCCCATTTAAAAGTATCTAATATGTGAATATATATATATATATATATATATATATATATATTTACTATTTACAAAGTCCTTTCACATGAACTATCTTATTTTATCCTAAGAGCAATCCTGTGAGGTAGCAAGAGCAGGTTTTTATACCTATTTTATCATTGAGAAAAATGACAGTCTGAGAGATGAGGTGACCTTACCAAGTTTATATAGTTTCAACTCAAAAGGAAAATTTGAATACAGTAAAAATCTCCACTAATTTGAAATTTTTGAAAGGTGGTAGATATGATCCTCTCTTAACAAGCTAAAATTATTTTCTATTTTTCTCTGCCAAGTTTTAGGTTTTACTCACAGGTAAGGGACTCATTTGCTTTTTCACAGCAGGGTACTTAGAAAATTAAGAAATTCCTAAATGTGCCTTCAACTTCTTAGTCCAAAAATTAATTATTCTCTGCGTAGGATGCTTTGCTATGTGATGTAGGCTAGGTGTCAATTGTCATTTTCATTACCATAGCTTATTCCTTATTGTCCTATATCTAAATTTAGTTTATAACATAAACAGTACTAGGAAATAATAAAACCTGATTTCCTTAGAAATATTCTTTAATTCAGACCAAAAACTAAGTCAGTTCCTGATTCTAACGGTGCTGGCCTTCCCCCCATTATTGCCCGCACAGAGGCTTTGCTCCAGCTGAGCTAATCTATTTGCTGCCCTCTGCAGACAATTTGTTCATTTCCACACCAATGCTTTTACATCTTCCATTTCCTACACCTGGGTTGCCCTCTTCCCTCCTCTCAGCTAATCCTTGTTTCTCATCTCTTTCAAAACTCAAGCCTTGCAGGGAATATTTCCAGCTTCACCCCAGAGCCACTCATTACTCCACATGCCCTCCAACCTGACTTCGTATCAGATTCATTGCTATTTGTTTATAGAAGACTTTGTGGATGTTCTTGAGCCTCTTCCGGTGTGTGAGTCCTGTCTATCTCAACCAGCTTGTAACTTCCTCACAGTCATAAAAGCAACCTAGCAAAAAGAAGCTACACTCTGATCTTTGAAGGAAAGCCAGTGCTGGTTAGGGTAGGTACTCTTCTCTTTGAAGTTCCAATGTGACTGCTACAGAAAAGGACACAAATTGGAGAATTAAGAGGGAATGGTTTTAAAGTACCCAAGTGAGATCTCGGCTAAATAAGAAACCATTCGGCAGAAAGAGACATGAAAATTTAAGGAGAAAAAAAAGCTTGGGAAAGTTTTATTATTATGTATGTATGTAACCTAGAGGGAGAATCCAGACTTTGTGGATATATGCACAGGTAAATATATGATAAATTAGGGTTACCTTTCCTGGAACATAGTGCAATTTCTGAGAGGAAGCCTTTGGGAGGAATTAGAAAATTACTTAGAAACCCACATGGAGAGAAATAAAAGAGTAAGGAAGAAGCTATCTCATTTCAAGATTTATTTTCCCATGGAAATCAAATATGTAGCAAAAATGAATAAATCTCTTGGGGAAGGAAGGTGTAGGTCAGAATTAAAACTGCAAATGTTTTACAGAGAATTACAAATTAATGATGCAGTTTCTTCCCAGTAGAAGAGTGAAGGGGCTATTGGTAATTTTGAAGGGCTAGGTAAGCCTCTTCCTGGCTAAAAAGCCATTTTCTTCTTTTCTACTAGATATAAAATCAGTTTTACAGACTCTGCCCTGCATGTTGTCAAATCTTTTCTAAAAAGGCTTTTATCCTAAGTTTCCTGTAAGATCAATGGAAATGGCTTTGTTTTGTTAGAAGCAGAGCCAGGATGCCCAGGCTGCTGAAAGCACATGAGAAATGTTTGTTAGTGTTAGTCTGAGGAGTGAGGGGCCAGAGACAAAATAAGAGCCTATAGTTGAGAAGTGGAGGTCAGAAGTGAGGAGACTGAAACCTGGGAGGAAAATGATGAGCGAGGAGCTGAATGAGAATGATGTATGTAAACGGTGCTCAGTACATATCTGATTTATGGATGAATGAATAATTCCTGGTTCCTGAAGCCACTGAAGTGAATTTGAAGTACGTCTTCCTTGAGACCTGCCACAGTGGTCAAGAGTAGTGCTTTTCCCTCTTGTAAAATGAATGAACAGAAGTGGATTGAGGTATGAATTTAGAGTCAGGAAGACCCTACTTGAAGTCCTGCCTCAGATACTTACTAGCTGAGTGACCTTGGCAAAGTCACTTTTCCTGACTCAGTTTTCTCACCTCTAAAAAAAAGGGATAGACTTGATGACCTCTAAGTTCCTTCCAGATCCAAATCTATGATTCTATGGCATTATCCCTTTTCTGAACTCAGGACACTTGTTGGGTAGGCTAAATTCTGAATTGGAGGAGGTAGTATTTGCAGATTAAAAAAAAAGCAGTTTTTTTCCATCCAGAAAAAGCAGTGGATGGGATTAAAGGAAGAAAGACAAGGCATAGGGGATACTACAGATGTATTTCTCTTATATCCCACTGCTATAGAATGTATACACAATTTGAATGTTGACAGACATTTACAAATATAGATAGAAATGGCATAATTGTAAGGAAAGTCATTGGTGTTAGTTATGTTATATGAGCTTCTCATTTATAACATTTAGATAGCTACATGATCTCACTGGTGTTGGGACTTCTTCCACTGATACAGATTACAGCCCCTTAAACTCTTCTCACTGTGTGCAAATTTTATCCATGTCTTTCAAAAAATCAATCATGGAGGTTCTGCCCAATGCTTTTCACTGGTTCTTTTATTTTATTTTATTTTATTTTTAAAGCAATTGGGGTTAAGTAACTTGCTCAAGGTTACACGGCTAGTCATTATTTATGCGTGGGTGCTCATTTTCTGAGGCCGGATCTGATCTCGGGTCATCCAAACTCCGAGGCCGGCGCTCTTACTCACTGCGCCACCTAGCCGCCCCTTTAGGGCAATTGGGGTTAAGTAACTTGCCCAAGGTTACACAGCTAGGTTTTTGTTTGTATGGATTAAGTGTCGGAGGCCGGCTCCGAACTTAGGTCCTTCTGATTCCAGGGCCGGCGCTCTATTCACTGCGCCACCTAGCCGCCCCTCACTGGTTCTTTTAATATTATTGGGGAATTAGTGCAACATTCAGGCTGTTGATCGGTTAATCTCTTATTCTTTTTTTTTTTCTTTTTGAAGGGCAATTGGGGTTAAGTAACTTGCCCAAGGTCACACGGCTAGGTTTTTGTTTGTGTGGGTTAAGTGTCTGAGGCCGGATCTGAACTCAGGTCCTTCTGACTCCAGGGCCGGTGCTCTACTCACTGAGCCACCTAGTCGCCCCTAATCTCTTATTCTTGCTACATAATCAATGCATTTACTTTTCTCAGTCATACAGGTCCTTGTAGGACTCTTTTACATGACTTTTTGTAAGCCAGTCATCGGTGGTAGTATGACATAGCCTGTCATGGGGATAATACTGGTGTTAAAAAGATGGTCTTTTAGTTTTCAAAGAGCAACTTGTGGTTATTGAAAATCCTGCATAATTTCTCAAATGTGGTCCAGTACAATTTATTCTATTTATTCAGTTCTAGATCTTGCTCACTCTCCATTTGTACCATCTTTAGATTCTAGTTCCAGACTTTTTTCTAGGCTCACCACACCTTACTTTCCCTCATACACATGTTCTATGTTCCAGCCACAAAGATCTGCTTGCTGTTCCCCAGACACACTATTTCATCTCCTGACTTTCTGCTTTTGCATAGGTTGTCTCCCATGTACAGAATACTTTCTCCCTTCTCCTCTACCTCTTGAAAACCCCAGCTTCATTCAAGTCTCAGCTCTAATTCATTCTCCTTTAAGAAGTCTTCCTGGTTTCTCCTAACTGTTAATAACCCTCATCCTGCCCCCTACCACCAAAAATGGCTGTATTAATTTCTTATATGTAGCCTTGGGGTGCTGGGACCAAGGATCATTGTGATCTTAGAGGACTTTCTGGGGAGAATAGAAAATCCTAGTTCCAAACTATTTGGTTTCAGTGCCTTTGAGAAAAATCTACCCAAGTTTGGGGGTGCAAGATAGGGGAGATGGAAAGGCATGAACAATATATGAGAGGATAAAAGTGAAGTCTAGAGTGGGAGTGGGGAGAAGACTGAAGCATAGCAGGAATAGTCTGGGATCTGAGACAGGACCAATAGCATTTTTTTTCCTGCTTGCTTCCCCCCAGCATGATTTTGTAGAAATTTCTACCCTGAGTTTAAATTTTCACCTCTTTCTTCTGAAGCCCTTCTCAGACTGGTTGGGAATAGGATGGGGGTAGGCAAAAGACGTGGCTTTAGTTCTAAATCCCATCTCGGTCTTTTATATCTTGTTCGAATATTAATCTGAGTTTCATGCTATTTGATACTTTTATTAAATTATATGGCCATTAGTAGTGATTTGTCTAAGTTTATAAAGGCAAATAAATTGAAAGGGGACAATAGTCCATGGAAGAAGAGGGTTTTTTTTGGGGGGGTAGGGAGCAGCTTACTCTTGTGTAGAGCTGACCAGATCAAAGGGAACTTCTACAATTTTGGTAATTTCTGAGAATATCACAGAGCACATATACCAGTCTACCTTTGAATGCAAGGAGAAAGAGAGTTAACAGAGATGTGAACCAGAAGCAAAGAATGATTTTCCCTGAGTGGAATGTGCTTGAAAGATACTGTATCTTATCCCAATACCTGCATCTTTCTTTCTTTCTATCTATCTATCTATCTATCTATCTGTCTGTCTGTCTGTCTGTCTGTCTGTCTATCTATCTATCTATCTATCTATGTCTCTCTATCTGTCTGTCTGCTTAGCATTTATCTTCTGTCAACATTACCCCTCCTCCCCCACAGAATCTGTAAACTTCTTGAGCCCAGGGATTGTCCCACTTTTGTACTTGTGTCCTCAGCACTTGGCATAGTACACAACATGGAACAGTCACTTAATAAATGCTTCTTGACTGACTGATTGACTTGTCTGATATCTGTGCAGTACAGGCTACTATCCAAAATCCCCATTTGTGTTGGCAAGATGGATCACCAAAGAGTAGCTGGCCTCTTGTCCCCTCAGGGCCCTAGCATAACTCTGAGGGACTGGAGTCTTTCTCTAGTACTGTGGTTCACAGTCTCCACTGGTGTGCTACCATAATGATTATTAAACTGAATTTTGTAAATACTTATGGGACAGAATGTGCTTCTAGTGGGTAGGGATATTTTGTACCAACTGTCCTTATAACACCTTAGTAAATGATCATTTATAAAAGCTACGTAAGTCTGGCTGATTAATCGATATTAATTGAAAGTATCTTCTGAATTTTAGTTATACCACTCCAATTGCCTGTTTGATGTCTCCTGGGTGTCTCGCAGGCATTGCAAACTCAGCATGTCCAAAACCAGAACCTATTATCTTTCTTCTAAACCTAATCTTCTTTTGAACTTTTCAATTTTCACTGAACACCTTACCGTTTTCCCAGAATCCCAAGTTTGCAAGTGTGGTAAGTGAACTGTCTTCTATGGAACTTGCTACACAGACTAGACTAGTTTTCCCCTAAAAGGCAGGTAAATTGTTCCCAAGACTTGATTGTCCAGGTGGTAGGACTTAGGTCATTAATGCAGCTTCCCAGTCACCTAGGCCATAAAAGAGTCAGTCTATGAAAAGTCTGGTCCCTTAGGCTTTTAGCCAGATACATTTTTCTGTGTGGAGATGAGGGACCCTGCATTTATCTGAACCAATGTTGTTTTCTTTCTTAATATCTTTTTTATGTTGTTGTTAAATGAACTTAGTTAAGTGCTAGATGAGTGTTTCGTTTTGTTCCATTCCTAAGCCTGAATTTCTCAACCTAAATGAGTCAAACCTAGCTCACAATAGCAACCCAGGAAGCATGTTGACTCTTAACTCTTACTCCCCTTCTCCCTTCCATCCAAGTAGGTTGTCAGGTCCTATTAATTCTGTCTCCACAGCACCCACCTGTTGCATCTTTTATCTTATGTTTATTCATATAGTACACACCCTCCATCATGACCATATCATGTCTGCCCGTAGTATTGCAATAGCTTTTAATTATTCGTCCTGGGGCGGCTAGGTGGTGCAGTGAGTAGAGCGTCGGCCCTGGAGTCAGAAGGACCTGAGTTCAGATCTGGCCTCAGACACTTAACACACACACAAACAAACAAACAAAAAAAACCTTGCCGTGTGACCTTGGGCAAGTTACTTAACCCCAATTGCCCTCCAGAAAAAAAAAATATTCTTCCTGATCCAAGTCATTCCCTTCTCTAAACTGTCCTCCACATACCTGACAAATTGACTTTCCTAAAGTGTGGGTCTAATGGATCACCCCTCTGCTCAAAGAGTTGCAGTGCCCATTATGATAAAATACAGACCCCTCTGTTTGGCATTTAAAGCTTTTCATAGTCTGGTTCCAGAATCTCTTTGTAAGGCAATTGTATATTATTTCCAATCATGCACTTTTTTACTATAGTCAGACTTGTTTACTTGCTGTTCCCTGTACACACTGTTTCATCTCTAACGTTCATGCCTTTGTACAGGCTGTCCAACACGACCATAAGATTCTCTTTCTTCTTAGCTCTGCTTCTTGGAACACCTAGTTCCCTTGAAGGTTTAACTCAAGTGCCACCTCCTTTAAGGGTTCCTACTTGATTCTGGAAATTGTTAATCTTTCCCAACTCTTTCTGGCAAATCATTGTATATTTATTTTTATACATATCCTGTATTTACTCACCTTCAAACTTGTAACCTCTTTGTAGATTGTAAGCTTCTTGAGGGCAGGTACTATTTTTATTTGTTGCTTTATATCCCTAACACCTTGCGTAGCACCTGGTGAATCATAGTTACTTAATATATGCTTGTTGACTAATTGATTAATGTGGCAATATTTCTATACTGATCTATTCTTATCAGCAACAATTCTAGAATTACCACATTTACATTCTACCATCTCAGTAACTAGTTTACTGTGTGAGAAACTAGAAATGACACCTAAGAAGTCTGGTCTAGCCATTCTCTCTGGTTTTGTCTGACTTAGTTGGGTTCTTTTCTCAGTTCTTTGCTCCAATTTACTTTTCTGCTATATTGTGAGGCTGTTTATTTCATAATCGTTCATCTTCCTTCTTACTACCTTATAAATGAGGGTATAGCTTAAACTGTTTTGCCTTTTCCTATCCTATCTTTGTTTTGGTGAAGTAAACAAGTATTAACTAAGATGGTCTCTGGGCCGTTAGTGTTTTTGTTATGGATAGTTATTTTACATCAACAAAGTTTCCCTAAGATATATCAATTTCTTTATTTTTGCCTGTTTCCCAGATTTTTTTTTTTGTTTGACAGATTGTTTAAATAGATTGGGTTATAACGGCTGCAGTTGCATCTAACATCTTATCTTTAATTTCTTCTCTTATTTATTATTTATTTTTTACTTATGTTCTAAGCAGTTGGTGGTTGATGAAGACTGTAACTGACATGACTACAGAGTAACTTGTCATTTTCTATCTGTTAGGGTACTATCTTTGATTTCTTTAAAAAATGTTGCATGATGCTTGCTATGCCCATTGTCTTCCAAATTTTTAAATAAAGTGTGCCATCTAATGAGGTACAGCTCTGAGTACCAGACCTTTGGCCATTTAATTTCTTGATCCTACATTGTATTTTCCAACATAATTCTCAGTCTGACTATACATTTGCACTGATAGACTTCATTTAAGGGATCTTGTCTTTTTTATTTTATTTTATTTTTTGCTTTTTGGAGGGCAATTGGGGTTAAGTGATTTGCCCAAGGTCATGTAGCTAGTTTTTGTGTTAAGTGTCTGAGGCCAGATTTGAACTCAGGTCTCCTCTTGACTCCAGGACCGGTCCTCTATTCACTGCGCCACCTGGCCACTCTTTGTCAAGTTCTTAATAGAATTTTTCTACTTTTCCATTTTCTGTGGTTAATGTTAATATATAACAGGCATTTTTAAAAATTATTAATTTGTTTATTTTTAGTTTACAGGATTCAATTCTATAGTTCCTTGAGTTTCAAATTTCCCTTCCCTCCCTCCTCCTGCCCCCCACAATGGCATATAGTCCAGTATAGGATCTGCAAATATTTTCACATTAGACATTAGTCAGGTTACAAAGGAGTATTATCCTAGATGGAATGAGAAATGGTAAAGAGGAAATAAAACCAAACAATGAAAAGAAAAAGATCAAGTAGTTTGCTTCCATCAGGATTCAGACTCAGTTCTTTCTAGTTATTTCTGTGGATGTAGGCATCTCTTTCCTTCATGAGTCTTTTGGGGTTGACTTATATCACTGCATTTCTGAGAAGAGTCCAGTCTGTCATAGTTGGTCATTATAATGGGCATTTTTTTTGGCTTTTTTTTTTTTGGAGGTCAATTGGGGTTAAGTAACTTGCCCAAGGTCACACGGCTAGGTTTTTGTGTGTGCATTAAATGTCTGAAGTCAGATCCGAACTCAGGTCCTTCTGACTCCAGGGCCGACACTCTACTCACTGCGCCACCTAGCCGCCCCATAACAGGCATTTTTAATGGAATTCTATTTGTTTATGTTCAAATAAGGTGAAATGACCTATATGGTCTTATAAATTAAACTTCCCAAGAGATGATATCTTAATTAGCTCTGAGACTCCCTTGACGGTGGTCTTGGGCCTTCTTGGTTACTAGGGTAATGAATAGACTTGAACTTTCAATGAAGAATAACTCAGTAATACTTCAGGATTAGGTTATTCACTTATATCAACTTTTACTTAATTCCCCAAAGACTCTTTTAAAAACTCTTTGCTCCCCTCATTCAGTAGCAAAAAGGTATTGAACAATAATTTATAACAAATCCACAATAGTAAAAGTCTCTGAAGTCCCTGCTTGCTCACTCATGATAATCAAACAGGAACCACCATACTAGGTTTTCTCTCTATTGTCAATCATGTGATCCACTGTGGTCGTCATCTTATCAACAAATGGTTCTTTCTTCTGTGCTCCTTTTGACCTCTAGCTTCCTGATGCCTCAACACTGTGAAACTTATTACACTAATTAAGTGTTTCTAGCACCATATAACTTATTAACCTATGTCAATTATGTAAACTTTGAACACTGATTTCACCACAATTAATGCCAACCTAATTATCACAGAAGCTTAATAATGTCCTTTCATTGTTAACCCATTAGCCTTCTATGATCTCTATGCCAATAATTTCATGTTGCTTTTGTGTAAGCTGTGAAACCAACTCTGCTAAATCCTTTATTTCAATCCAGTTCCACAAATTCAGCCCAGTAAATCTTTGATCAAATACTTAACTGTGAGTAATGTACCAAAGACACAAAGACAAAAAAATGAAATAGTTTCTACTCTCAAGGAGTTTACATTCTCTGGGAATGGGGAGCATCAATACACACACATATGCACATACCTCAACACACACATGCATATATGTGTATATGTGTAGGTATGTGTGTATGCATATATACACAATACACATGTATACATACACAATTGATATTTATATGTGTGCATACACATATATGTATGTAGATATATATATGTGTGTGTGTGTGTGTGTGTGTGTGTGTGTGTGTGTGTGTGTGTATAGTGAGAGAGAGAGAGGCAGAATGTCACAATGGATGTAGTTCACTTCCTTAAAAGGTGTGTCAATTTGTTGGGCATTGGACAAAGATTACACATTGAGTATGAAAAATTAATGTTTTTAAATAGACCAATTGCTGTATGACCTTAGTATTTCATAAGAGTCCCACTTGAATGATTCAGTATAGTGTTGGAAATGACTCTGGGATCTGAAAACAAGCCATGGTGGATTTTACTAAATGGGCTTCAAATAAGGGCTTAGTGTCAGAGACATACCACCAGGAGGTTGGTTAATTGTTGATGACTCTTTTGCCCATTTAGTCCTATGAAAGAGAAAAATACCAAACAGTCCCCAGTGTTGTGTGACCCCTTTCTACTTTCACTTCAAAAAAGAGTGACAGAAAAATGTCAGAAGGTGAACAAAAAAACGGAAATTAATAATGATGGAATTGTTTTTGGCTACTGCCAAAAATTCCATCTACTGATGGAATTCAGAATATTGTTAGAAATGTATATTATATAGTATAGCTGGTCACAATCTTGTGGACACATAAACCCTGTTCCCAGGCAGCCTGAGGCTGGTGGATCCCTTGAGCTACAATGGGCTAATCCAAATGTGTTTCTGTACTAAATCTGGCAGCTAGGTGACTCAGTGGATAGAGTGCTGGGTCTAGACTTAGGAAGACCAGAGTTCAAATCCAGCTTCCGACATTACTAGCTGTGTGACCCTGGCAAGTCACTTCACCTGTTTGCCTAATTCAAATATGACCTTAGACATTTATTAGCTGTGTGAATCTGAGCAAGTCACTAAACCTCTGTTTGCCTTAATCTACTGGAGAAAGAAATGGAAAATCACTCCAGCATCTTTGCCAAGAAAACCCTATGGACAGTATAGTCCACAGAGTCATGAAGAACTGGACATGACTGAATGACTGAATAAAAGCATCTAAATCTGGCACCAGAAGGGTGAGCCTTCTGGAAAGGACTGCTTAAGGAGGGGTGAACTAGAGATGGAGCAGGTCAAAGTTCCCATGACTATCAGTGGTGGGATAAAGCCAGTGAGGGGCTTATATACTTTCTACTGGGGTGAGATTTGGAGAACCAATCTCCAATAAAAAAATGCAAAACAGAGGAAATAATACTGAGATGCAAAGGTATTATAGATTTGGAACCAGAAGAGAACCACCAGGACATCTACCCATTTCATGGTTACATTACAAATATGAAGCCAAGGCTTTCTGAGCAATCATTTACTTGTGATACAACTAGCACAGAGAGAAGTGTGGGAATGTGGACAGATGGGTGCCATGAGGCCTGTAGTGTTTTGCTCTCAAAAAGGCATGGAAGAAGAGGCTTGAATACTGGTTCTTTAAGAAAGGTACTATAACATTCTAATAATATTCATTTTGTTGATGACTAAATATACATTTGTTTTATGGAAAAACTGTATATATATGCACCATTTTTTCATTACCTCATCGCATCTTTCTGCCTACATTAGCCTAAAAAAAAATCTTGATTTTACCTATAATGGCAAAGAAGAGCTTCCCTCTGTCAGTGTGTGGTTAGATCATTAGGTGATGGCATTGCATTATTAAAACCAGGATCTTATTTTTCATCCCCATGTGGACTAGTTAAGCTTTGCTGTATTCTAGCCACAGACTGTGCCCTAGCCTTCTGTCTTGTGAATGTACATCTAGCTGTAAGGGATGACTGAATGAACATTGTTGGATCAGCACCAATCCATCATTGCTCTTCAAAAAATAGATCAAAGGGAAGCACATGGGTAGTGGTGTAATCTTATGCTATAAAGTAGAGCATGTTACTATCATTATGTTCCACAGCATTTTTTTTAGCCATCTGTCCTTGCTTTTTGGCTTTATGCAATCTATCTACATGTTGTTGTCTCTTCAGTTCCTGCCTATTTCTTGTAACTGGTTCATTTATTTTTCCTTACAGGAGGTGGCAAAAAGGTAGTTGATAGAGCACTGAATTTTAAGTCAGGAAGACATCATTATTGTCATCATCATCATCATCATAGCTACAAATTATAGAATACTTTAAGATTGGTAAAACGTTTAACATACATTATCTCATTTCATCCTCACAGTAACCCTGGGAGATAGTACTATCATCATCCCCATTTTACAGATGAGGAAACTGAAACTAAGAGATGATTTACCAAAGGTCAATCAACAAACATTTATTAAACATCTGTTATATGCCAGGCACTGTGCTGAGCACTGGGTCACACAGCTAGTAAGCAGTTGAGTCAGGATTTGCACTCAGATCCTCCTGACTCCAAATCCAACACTCTATTCACTTTTCCACCTAACTACTTTTGACTTGAAATCCTATCTCAGACAGATTTTAGTTGTGTGACCCACGCAAGTCACTTGAACCATATGTGCTACAGTTTCCTTATATGTAAAATGGTACATGCCTCAGAAAGCTGCTGCAAAAATCAAATGAAGATATATACATAAAACACTTTTTGAACCATAAAGCAGGATAGAAATGTCAGCTATTTTTATTATTTTTCCTTTGTTTTTATTATAAAATAGATTAGACAAAAATGACCAACATTGTTTATCCCTAAAGTGCCCCCTTGGTAAGTGCAGAAAGAAACATAACCTTAGGTTTTTGAAATATTGAATTTTAGCAACATTATTTTTAGCATCATCTCCCTAAATTCTTAGGTGAACAGTACTATGAAAATGTGAAGAGTTATTTCTACAATCTATAGTAACAAACTACCTGAAGATAGGTATAATCAAAAGGAAAATTCTTATAACTGCACTCATATTCAAAGATCCTGTGACATGAACCAACCCCTGTGGGGGTATTATTTTCAAACATCACAGGTTGACATTATATAATTACACACTGCTGGATACTGAAATATCAAAAAAAATTCTTATAGTGAAATAACAGCACACTATTATGGGTATTCACATTCATCTACACATCTTTAGAGAATTATTTCCAGTAACACATTACAGACTGTAGCAAAAGGATTAGTGATTTATTTAATATCAATATTAGGTTTCAGCATTAAGGTCTTGGGAGGTTTAAATAGGCATGGCCCCGATATTACTTTTCACTCTAAAAAAAGGGCCCCAAGGTGACCCTGCTTTTTTATATTCTTGATTCAGGTTGTTGATAGGCTGAATATAGGTACTCCTCCTCCTAAAAGTCAGTGCTTACATAAAAATATTTAAAACCCCACACTTCCATCTCTGTAAAGTGGTGACACTTAATTTGTTTAATCGTCTCTTTGCTACCACTTTGGGTAACTCCTTTTTATAGGATTTGACCCTCTTTTACCCTCTGTCCCCCATTCTGTTTGATGAATGGTGTAGCTGCATTGAAATGATGCTGGATCAGGAGTGAGAAGATAAGTCAACAAGCATTTATTAAGCTCTTACTTTATAGGCACTACGCTAAGTGTTGGGAATACAAATAGAAGCAAAAAGATAGTTCATACCCTCGGTGAGTTTACATTGTAATGGCAGAAGATAGCACATAGAAAGGAACTGAAAAGCAGAGGAATTGAAGGGGATGGAAGGAAGGGTCCTGTCCAGTAACAGGGCTGGGAAAGGGATATAGGCTGACTGGCCTGGGGCTCTCCTCCAAATGCCTTATAAACGGCAAAAGGGAGTGTTAGGGGTGGATAGATGGTCTAGAATAACAAGGCCACAGAAAGTAGGGGAACTTCCAGTGTTAAAAGGCAGTTATAGTATGGTGGCTAATTCTGGAAAGTAAGAAACAGAACTGGGAAAGGAATGAGAAGACACAGGTTCCGGGGCTGATTCTGCCATTTCCCAGATGTGTAGTTTTCATTAGGTCACTTAATTTCTGTGATCCTAAATTTTGTCATAGATAAAGTGGAAATAAAAATAGTTATATGCTATAAGGTTGTTGGATGATATGTATAAAAATCACTTTAGGGGGCGGAGCCAAGATGGCGGAGTAGAAACAGCTCATCCAAGCCACTCTGCCCCCAGATTCCCCCCAAACTATGTAAAAGGGAATTCTGAACAACTTCTGGAGCCCCAGCACCCACAGAACGACACAGAGAAGCTAACCTCCCACTGAGGACAGCCCAGCAGCCCCGCAGGAAAGACCAGCGTAGCGCTCTGGGAGCCGGCAGCACGCAGTGCACAGAGTGCAGGGAGTCGAGCCGAGCAAGCGGAGCCCAGGTCCCCATGAGCCGAGGTTTTAGTCCCAGGGCGGCAGGGCCGGCAGCCGGCTGGAGAGACCCCAGAATACCAGCAGCTGTGGCGACTCCAGAATTATCAACATAGACATGCCTAGGACAAAGTAAGAGGTTAGTGTCCTATGGACTTTGGGACCTGTATTTGGGGAATGCGTCGGCTTCCTCCCCTGGGGGCTAGAAGCCACTGAGGAGACACTCCATTTTGTAGTTTTCAGAGGCAGCTCCAGCTCCTGGCCTGCGAATTGTAGGGAGATCCAGCGATCAGTCTTGGGGGGTAATCGCTCTTGCTTTAACCTCCCTGGATCTGGATTGTGATCTAGGGTGGAAGTCGTGGGTGGGTTTACAGCTTGCCAGAAACGGAAGTTGCCCCCCACACGTTCGGGACGAAAATTCCTCTATCTGGCCTTAAAGCCATAGTGTGGCAACAAGCCCAAAGTCAAGTAATTAAGTGGCAACATGCCAAGGCAAAGGAAACAGAAAAATGCAACCCTAGACTCCTATTTTGGGGGCATAGAGCGGGAAAAGGACTGTGAGGTCAGAAGTCCTGCTCCAAAAGCCCCAAGGGAAAACATGAGCGGGTTGCAGGCCATAGAGGACCTTAAGAAGGACTTTAAAAATCAAATAAGAGAAGTGGAGGAAAAATTGGAAAGAAAAATGAGAAGGATGCAGGAAAAGTATGAAATGAGGGTCAACAGCCTGACTGAAGAAAACAACACCTTAAAAAATAGACGAACTCAAATGGCAAAGGAGGCCCAAAAGGGCAATGAGGAGAAGAATGCCTTAAAAAGTCGAATTTGCCAGATGGAAAAAGAATCTCAAAAGTTCACTGAGGAGATTCATTCCTTCAAAGTTAGACTGGAGCAAATGGAAGCTAATGACTTTATGAGAAATCAAGATGCTGTTAAGCAGATCCAAACAAATGAAAGATTAGAAGGCAATGTGAAATATCTCATGGGAAAAACCACTGACCTGGAAAATAGATCCAGGAGAGACAATTTAAAAATTATTGGACTACCTGAAAGCCATGATCAAAGAAAGAACCTAGAAATCACCCTTCAAGAAATTCTCAAGGAAAATTGCCCTGATGTTTTAGATCCAGAGGGCAAAATAGAGGTTGAAAGAACCCACAGATCACCTCCTGAAAAAGATCCCAAAAAGAAAACTCCCAGGAATATTATAGCCAGGTTCCAGAATCCCCAGATCAAGGAGAAAATACTACAAGCATCCAGGAAGAAACAATTTCAATATTGTGGAAACACAATCAGAATAGCCCAGGACCTGGCAGCTTCTACACTGAGGGATCAAGGGCATGGAATATGATATTCCAGAGGGCAAAAGAACTGGGAATGAACCCAAGGGTCACCTACCCAGCAAAACTGAGTATTTTGTTTCAGGGGAAAATATGGTCATTCAGTGGAATAGAGGACTTTCAAGCATTCTTGAGGAAAAAACCAGAATTGAATAGAAAATTTGACATCCAGACACAAGAAGCAAGAGATGCCTGAGAAGGTAATCAGGGAAAAGAAATCAAAAGGAACTTATCAAAGTTGAACTATTTACATTCCTATATGGAAAATCAATGACTGTGACTGATGATATCTTTCTCACTATGAAAATAATGGAAGAAGGGGGTGTGGTCATATGAATACATATGTGAATGTGTGTGTATATGGTTACAGTTATATATAGATAGAGGGCATAGGTTGAATTTGTTGGGAAGGGAGAACACTCAAGGGATGAAATTATGAGGTGAGAGAGGAAAGTGGCAAGAGGAGATGGGGAGAGACAGGGTAGGGTAAACTATCTCATGTAGAAGAAGCAAGGGGAAGTGGTTGCAAGGGAGGGGGAGACTAGGAAGGCAGAAAAGGCAAAACCACATTCTCATTGAATTTGGTTCAGGGAGAGAATGACATACATACTAAATGGGATATCTCAACCTGCAGCAGAATAGGGGGAAGGGGGATGAGAGGAGGGATGATGGATGGGAGGGCATCCTTGTGGGGAGGGGAGGTTGGAAGTACCCACTATAGAAGAGGGACAGGATCATGTAGGGAATGGACCAGGTGGGGGGATGAGTGGGAGGGAATTATAAGCAGCCTTGTACAATATATCTACTATGTTAATGTTTTGCATAGCTAGACATGTACAACATATGCTGAATTATTTATCTCCCCAGAAGGAATGGGTGACAAGGGAGGAAGGAAATGGATCTGATATTTGAGGTCTTAACATTAAATGTTTCAAATATATATAAATACTATTATTAATACTATTTTGCTTGTCATGGGGAGATAAGATGTGCAGGCATTGGGACACAAAGATTCACCTTCCTCTAATGGAAAAGTCGAAGGGGGTATGGGAGAAGGTATGGGAGAGAGCAGATTGGAGGAAGCGATATCTTGTGGGACTGCTATTCTGGGAGGTTGGGTAGGGGAATAATGGGTGGAAAATGATTGTAACTCAAAATCTGGTGGAAACGAATGATGTAAAACAGACGTTAATAAAGCATTTGTTTAAAAAAATCACTTTATCACTGTAAAGTGCCATTTAGAAATGACTTATACAACCATGGAATGAAATTCATGTTGCGATCCTGTTCAAAGTACCATAGTAATTTCTAAATGGAAATGCTATTAGACATGTCCATAGCAGGGTTATGGCTATTCCTTTGTTGACAGACCACATGGGTTATATTCATTCCCAATCTAGGTAACTTTGCAGAAATGATTCTGAATAAACCCTTCTTTTCCATTCTTCTCCATATGCCATTTCCCTGTTTGGGACATGTAGCTTCTCTATGTCTACACAATGCAAGATAAGTTGACAATCTGGAGACCATCTGTCTGATTTGCCCAGTATGGATAGAAAGAATGCAAATTTAAGGGAAAATGATTTTGAAATCATTAGATGTGGTCATCACTGAATGACTCATTAACTTAATAACTTAACCACTGAATGGTTAAGTTCCAACTCTTTCTTCACATTTTATCATGTAGTTATAGTAGCCTATCTAACTATAATCCAATTTCACTACTAATTATAATAATCCTTTGATACCCCAGAAACAAAATAAAGGGGTGAGAAAGAAAACTACACTGGAGGAAGGAGAGGGGAGATTGAATGGGGGCAAATTATCCCGTGTAAAAGGGGCATTAAAGAGCTATTATAATGGAGGGGAAGATATGAGTAGTGGTGGCAAGTAAAGTTTAAACCTTACTCTCATCAAAATTGACTCAAAGAGGGAATAACATACACACTCAGTTTTGATATAGAAATCTATCTTACCTTATAAGGAAGTAAAAAGGGATAGGGATAATAGAAGGTGGAGGGAGAGGCTGATAAAAGCTAGGGTATATTGGGGAAGGCAGTGATCAGAGTAAAACACTTGTGAGGAAGGAAAGGGTGGGGTGTAAGAGAGAGAGGGGGATAAACTAACAAAAAATAGCATGGAGGGAAATACACAGTTACCATAACTATAAATGTGAATGGGATGAACTTACCCATAAAATGAAAGCAGATAGCAGAATGCATTAAAAACCAGAATCCTACACTATGTTGTTTACAAAAAACACATTTGAAGCAGAAAGATACACACAGGGTAAAGGTAAAGGACTGGAGCAGAATCTGTTGTGCTTTAGCTGAGGCAAAGAAAGCAGGGGTACCAATCATGATTTTAGACAAAGCAAAAATAGATCTAATTTAAAAAGATGAAGGAAACTGTATCTTGCTGAAAGGTACCATAGACAATGAAGCCATATCAATAGTAAACATATATGGGGGTGGAGCCAAGATGGCGGAGTAGAAACAGCACTTCCACAGCGCTCCAGGCCACACCACTTCAAAACAATGTAAAAGGGGACTCTGGACAACTTCTGGAGCTCCAGCACCCACAGAATGACACAGAGAAGCTAACCTGCTGAGGACAGCCCAGCAGCCCTATAGGGAGCTGACAGCGCAGTGCTCTAGGAGCTGAGCCCAGGCCCCTGTGAGTCATGGTTTTAGCCCCAGGGTGGGCTGGCCAGCAGCCAGCTGGAGGGACCCCAGAACACCAGCAGCTGTGGCAATTCCAGAATTATCAACACAGATATGCCTAGGACAAAGTGAGAGGTTAGTGCCCTATAGATTTTGGGATCAGTATTTGGGAGCGTGTTGGCTTCTTCCTCTACGGTGAGAAGTGGCTAAGGAGCAATAGTTTTAGAAGGTAATCAGGGATAAGAAATCTAAAGGAATTTATCAAAGTTGAACTATTTACATTCCTACATGGAAAAACAATAACTGTGTCTGATGAAACATTTCTCAATATGAAAATAATTGAAGAAGGGTATATGGGCAAATGAATACATATGTGAATGTGTATATTGTTTACAAGTATACATGGATAGAGGGCACACGTTGAATTTGGTGGGAAGGGATGATACTTAAGGGGTAAAGTTAAGAGTTGAGAGAGGAATGTGGCAAGAGGAGATGGGGAGAGACAGGGTAGGGTAAACTATCTCATGTAGAAGAGGTAAGGGGAAGTGGTTGCAGGGGAGGGGAAGAACAGGAAGGCAAAAAGGCAAAACCATATTCTCATTGAATTTGGCTCAGGGAGAGAAGGACATACATACTAAATGGGATATCTCACCCTGCAGGAGAGTAGGGGGAAGGGGGATGAGAGGGGGGATGATGGAGGGGAGGGCATTCTGCGGGGAGGGGAGGTTGGAGGCACCCACTTTTGAAGAGGGACAGGATCAAAGTAGGGAATGGACCAGGTGGGGGGTGGGATGGGTGGGAGGGAAATATAAGCAGTTTTTTTTACAATATATCTACTATGATAATGTTTTGCATAGCTATACATGTACAACACATCCTGAATTGCTTATCTTCCCAGAGGGAGTGGGTGACAAGGGAGGAAGGGAATGAATCTGAAATTTGAAGTTTTAAAATTAAATGTTTCAAATATATATAAATACTATTATTAAATATTAAACATATATGCACCAAATGGTATGGCATCTAAATTTTTGAAGAAGTTGAATGAGTTACAGGAGGAAATAGATAACAAAACTATACTGGTGGGGGACCTCAACTTTCTCTTCTCAGAACTAGATAAATCTAATCACTAAATATAAAAGAAAGAATAAGGAGGTGAATAAAATTCTGAAAAAAATAGATATGATAGGTCTATGGAGAAAACTGAATGGGAATAGAAAGGAATATACCTTTTTCTTAGCAGTACATGGCACCTACACAAAAACTGACTATGTATTAGGATATGAAAACCTCATGAATTCTGAAAAGCAGAAATAGTAAACATCTCCTTTTCAGATTATAATGCAAAAAAAAATTACATTCAATAATGGACAATGGAAAGAGATTAAAAATTAATTGGAAATTAAATAATCCGATCCTAAAAAACAAGTGGGTCAAAGAACAAATCCTAGAAACAATTGGTAACTTCATTAAAGAAAATGACAACAATGATACAACATACCAAAACTTATGGGATGCCATTAAAGAAGTACTTAGGGGAAAATGTATATCTCTAATTGTTTACATCAATAAAATAGAAAAAAAAATATCAATGAATTGGGCAGACAACTAAAAACATAGAAAAAAATCCTCAACTAAACACCAAATTGGAAATCATGAAAATCAATGGAGAGATGAATAAAATTGAAGGTAAGAAAAACATTGAACTAATAAATAAAACTAGAAATTTCTTTTATGAAAAAGTCAATAAAATTTTAAAAAATTGGTTAATTTTATTAAAAAGGGAAGAAAATGAAATTATTTGTTTCAAAAATAAAATGGGTATTTCACCACTAATGAAGAGGAAATTAAAACAATTGTTAGGGGCTGTTTTGTCAAATTATATGACAATAAATTTGACAATCTAAATTAAATAGATGAATACAAAAAATAAAATTACCCAGATTAACAGAAGAAGAAATAAGATACTTGGCCCATTCTTAGAAAAAGAAATTGAACAAGTCATCAATGAACTTTCTAAGAAAAATCCTCAGCACCAGAAGGATTCACAAGTGAATTCTTCCAAACATTTGAAGAACAATTAATCCCAATGCTATATAAACTATTTGGAAACATAAGCAAAGAAGGAGTCTTATGAAATTCCTTTTACAACACAAACATGGTGCTAATACCCAAACCAGGAAGAGCCAAAACAGGGAAAGAAAATTGCAGGCCAATTTCCCTAATGAATATGTCTGCCGAAATGTTAAATAAAATACTAGCAAAGAGATTATAGCAATATATCTCAAGGATCATATGCTATTTGCTCATGAGTAGGCTGACTCAATATAATAAAATGATAATTCTACCTGATTTAATCTTTACATTCAGTGTCGTACCAATGAAACTATCAAAAATTATTTGCTAGAACTAGAAAAATTATAATAAAATCCATCTGGAAGAACAAAAACTCAGGGATATCAAGGAAATCAATGAAAAAAATGCAAAAGAAGGTAGTCTAGCCAAACCAGATCTCAAACTGCATTATAAAGCAGTAATTATCAAAACAATCTGGTACTGGCTAAGAAATAGTGGTGCGTCAGTGTAATAGATTAGGTACAAATTACATTTGACCATAGTAATCTAGTATGTGAAAAACCCAAAGATCCAAGCTTTTGGATCAAAAATTCATTATTTGAGAAAAACAGTATGGCAGAAACTAGGTATAGACCAACTTCTCACACCATATACCAAGATAAGAAATGTAATCCATGATTTACATATAAAGGGTGATATAAAATTAAGAGAACATGGAATAGTTTATCTGTCACATTTATGGCTAAAGGAAGAACTTAGGACCAAAGAAGATATGTATATATATATATATATATATATATATATATATATATATATATATATATATATATATATATATAACATATATATATATATATATAATGTTACAGACCATAAACTGGATAATTTCCATTATCTAAAATTAATTTTTTTTCACTAACAGAACCAATGCAACCAAAATTATAAGGAAAGTAGAAAACTGGGATTTTTTTTTTATTTTGCAGTAAGTATCTTTGATCTAGTCCTCATTTCTCAGATATATAGAGAACTGAGTCAAATTCATAAGAATACAAGTAATTCCCCAGTTAATAAATGGTAAAATGATGTGAACAGGCAGTTTTCAAACAAAGAAATCAAACCTATCCATAGTCATATGAAAAAATGCTCTAAATCACTGTTGATTAGAGAAATGCAAATTACAACAGCTCTAAAGTACCACCTCATATCTATTAGTTTGACTAATAGGACAAAAAAGGAAAATGTTGGATGTTGGAGGGTTTGTGGGAACACTGAGACTCTATCGTATTGTTGGTGGAGTTGTCAACTGATCCAATCATTCTGGAAAGCAATTCAGAACTATGCACCAAAGGCTATAAAACTGTACATACCCTTTGATCCAGCAATATCACTGCTAGATCTATATCCCAAAGACATCCAAAAAAGGGGAAAAGGGCCTATTTGTACAAAAATATTTATAGCAGCTCTTTTTGAGGTGGCTAATAATTGGAAATCAAAGGGATGCCCATCAGTTGGGTAATGGCTAAACAAATTGTGATATATGATTGTAATGGAATATTATTGTAGTATAAGAAATGACAAGCAGGATGATTTTAGAAAAATGTGGACTTACACAAACTGACGCATACTTAAGTGAAAAGAATCAGGAAAACGTACACAGTAACAGCAATGTTGTTTGAAGAAGAACTGTGAGCGGCTTAACTCTTCTCAGGAATGCAATGATCCAAGACAATCTCAAAGGCCTAAAGATGAAGCACACTATCCTACTCCAGAGAAAGAACTGATATTGATTAAATATATACTGATGCATACATTTTTCACTTTCATTTTTCCTTTTATTTGAGTCTTCTTGTACAAAATGACTAATATAGAAATGTTTTATATAACTACACATGTATAACCTATATCTGATTGTTTACCATCTCAGGGAGGGGGAGAGGAAAAAGAGGGGGTAAGGATAGAATTTGGAACTCAAAACTTTAAATAAAAATGTTAAAAAAAATTGAAAAAATAATCCTTATATAATCAGGGTACAGCATGGAATGTTCTCTATTCTAAGCATATCTTTTAAACTGATATATACATGGAAACAGAGGGCAATATTGGGGGGAGCGTGGGATAAACCAGTTGAAACATATAACCAATGAGGAACTCTGAAGGTTAGGAGTAAAGAATGGTACCAAGGAATTGTGTGACAGAAAGAGAAGATGGGCTGATTGTGGCCAATAGTTTTGCTTGCAGGGAAATATCATAAGCATAGTATGATAAACTATGGTTTCTACTGGTGATATGAGGGGCTGAGTTGAGGGAGCAGAGCTTAAAAGTGATATCTAGATCAGGATACCCTGAAACACAATCAACTCCAGGATTAAAATAAACAGTTTGGATGAGGTAAGCTTCAGGGTTTGTTACTGAGATAGTAATAGGGATCTGAATTCTACATAGAGTTCCTTAATATAGAACACTTAATTCTCTTTGGGTACATGCATGTGTTTTCCTGCCTTATTGGATAAGATCAATCCCACCACTCAGCTACTTTACAGAGTATGTAGAAGGCTACCCTTTGGCCTACTAAAAGCCAACAGTTGTTTAGCTAACTAGAGAGGACAAGAAGGGGCCATAGTAGGTAATGGCAGTAAGAGAGTATAGATCATGGGAATAATAAAAAAGAAAACACCTCTGAAATATTCTTTAAATTGTTGCTGTTAGAAAGTGCCCACCACCATTTCTAGCACTCTGTATGGAAATAGTCATCTTTAGGTAGCAGTGGATATCTCTATAAAGATGTGCCATGATTCTTCTAGGCTAGTTCCTTCAGAGTCTACTCATGAGGGTATTTCTGTACTTAAGGAAAATTACTTTAGCAGCAGAATGTAGGATGGATTGGAGTGGTGACAGATTTTAGACAGGAAGACCAATTAGAAGGCTGTTGCAATACTGTAGGTGAGAAGTGATGAAGGCCTGAACTGAGATGGTAGTAAAGTGAGTGGAGGGAGTAGGGTTGGATATGAGAGAAGTTGTGGAGGTAGGAATGGCAAGATTTGGATTAGATATGTGGGATGAAGCAAAGTGAGGAGTCAGGGATAAGGGAGAGGCTAGAAACCTGAGAGACTGGAAAGGTGATTGTGCCTTTGATAAAATAAGGAAAGTTTGGAAGAGCAAAGGTTTTGTGGGGCCACATAATAAATCAGATATAGGTTATACATGTACAGTTATATAAAGCATTTCTATATTAGTCATATGTTGAGTTTGTGATGTCTCCAGGACATCCAATTTGAAATATCCACATGAAACTTAAGACCAGGGAACAGAATTGGGTTGCACATACATCTATAGCTATGAATCATCTGCATATAAGTGATAGTTAAACCCATAGGAATTGATGAGATTACCAAGAGCAAGATTGTGGAGAAAAGGGTTTAGGGGCTTGCCTTGGAGAAAAAAACCCAAACCTCCAGGAATGCTCACGGTAGTAAGGCAAGATATGGACGAGGAGCTACTAAAACAGACTGAGTAGAAGTGGTCAGAAAAGGTAGGAGAATCAGGAGAGAAGAATGTCATTAAAAAGCAGAGAGGATAAAGTATCAAAGAGGATGGTCAAGATAGTGTCAAGTGCACCAGATAAATCAAGTTGGATGAGGACTGAGAAAAGACCATTGAATTTAGCAATTAAGAGATCACTTGATAATTTTGGAAAAAGTAGTTGCAGATGAGTAATGAAGTTGGAAGTAAGCTTATAAAGAATTGAGGAGGGAATTAGAGGGAAGAGAGGAAGTGAAGGCAGTGAGTATAAGAGAAATTTTTCAAGGAGTTTGAGAAACAGAATAGCTAAAAGGGGTGGCAGAATCTACCGAAGTTTTTTTTTATGGATCTTAGGCATGTTTGATGGCAGTAGGAAAGGGACTTGTGGTTAGGAATCTGTTGAATATTAGGAGAAGAATAGTTGGGAAGACAGTTTGCTGGGGAAGATGAAGGGGATGGGATTGAGATGTAGAGATTGACTTTGGTAAGGAGAAGGGCTGAGAAAGTGCACAAAAGAGATGGGACTCTGAGAGTGGTGGAAAACAGAGATGACTTTAGTATCCCAAGCACAAGCTTTTATAGAGCACTCCTTCCCAGTTGGAACATTATGTTTATCACCTGAGAACACTGCATGCTTCCTTGTTCCTAGGAGGTGTGGAGAACCAATCCAGACCTGATAGCAGGATCTTCAGTTGAGAGGGCTTATTCAGCCATCAGGGTCAGAGTCCCACTGGTCTGTGGTCCTCTACATCTCTCCATCTCTTTTGTTGTAAGTGTAGGTAATGCAGGTCAGTGGTAACTTCATACAGAGGGCGAGTCCAGCACCGGAAACAGGGAAACAAGGCAAACTGCAAGGAGACACAATATAATCAGGGGAAGAAGGGGTGAAAGCAATGCACATGACCGTTGCCAAGGGCTTGAGTTACAATCATAACTTGCTTATTCCCAACAATAGTATGGTTTATACACTGCGCAAGTTGACATTGAATGCAAGCAACATTCCATAATGTCCCTGAATGTTTGTTTTCTGTAGTGATATATACTATGAGAGAAGCAAATTGATGGGGAAGACAAGCAGCCAAATTGGCATAAATGGTATTGTTCATATGCATATGTCCTCCTTGATAATCACGTACAACTGTCACTAAGCCATTAGCTGCAGAAGGTTCCACAAGTCCCATTGTTGTTCTTGATCACCCTCTGCTGTGGGTCCCCCCTGTGGTTTGTTTATTCAGGGTGAGCAGTGTCAGCAGGACAAGGCAGCTCTGTGCTCTCAAGTGGGTAATCCTGTTGGGGGGTGTCTTCTCCTTCTGGAGGGGCATGAGGGGCATATTCCCTGCATCAGGTGCATCCTTTGAAGGCTCTGTGAACACTTGAGCACACTGTTGCGGGATCCAGATTGAAGTGCCTCCATCACCTGGGGAAACACAAACACACCCTTTCCCCCAAGTAATCACTGTCCCAGGCCTCCTCCCAGTGTTAGTGGCCAGGTCCTTCCATATTACTTGTGTGGCCTGGTTCTTTTGTTCTATTACAGGGTGTTCTACCCCTGTCTCCCCCTTTCTTTTGTTTTTGAAGGAGAGTTTTGATGGGCAAGGAGGTGATCTATCTGGACCTGAGTATATGGCATATGAATAATCTTGGGGTATACACCAGAAAGAAATAAATATCTCACAGTAGCCTTTTGCAACAAAATTGGGGCAGTCTCAGGATAAGGAAGTAGGGACTACTTGGGCTGTGCAGGAGGGAAGCGCCATTCAAAGATGCTGAGCCCTTGATGTAGCAAGGCAGAAGGAAGGATAAGCAGGTGTATTCAATAAGGAATGTATTGCTGCTGTAAACTTGGGGGGCCCCTTAAGGCTGCAGCCATTCCCCATTGTTGTTGGGCCAGGGGAAAGGGCCCTGCGAGCCATTTTCCCGACCTACATTCTGATGACCAATGAAAACCTTTTCCACATTTTGGGTATGGAGTGTTAGGCCTGGAGGGCCTAGTTCTAACAGGCTCCTTCTTATCTTTCCCTTTTTGCCTGCACTGGGCTTGCAAATGACCCAGTTTCCCACAATTAAAGTACTTTCCATCTTCCTTCCTCCAGGCTCCCCCATTGCCCCCAGTTTTTCTCCAAGCG
>WOXC01007464.1:0-49683 GCA_011680675.1 Gymnobelideus leadbeateri | reverse complement strand
AAGGAATGAATCTCCTCAGTGAACTTTTGAGATTCTTTTTCCATCTGGCAAATTCGACTTTTTAAGGCATTCTTCTCCTCATTGCCCTTTTGGGCCTCCTTTGCCATTTGAGTTAGTCTATTTTTTAAGGTGTTGTTTTCGTCAGTCAGGCTGTTGACCCTCATTTCATACTTTTCCTGCATCCTTCTCATTTCTCTTTCCAATTTTTCCTCCACTTCTCTTATTTGATTTTTAAAGTCCTTCTTAAGGTCCTCTATGGCCTGCAACCCGCTCATGTTTTCCCCTGGGGCTTTTGGAGCAGGACTTCTGACCTCACAGTCCTTTTCCCGCTCTATGCCCCCAAAATAGGAGTCTAGGGTTGCATTTTTCTGTTTCCTTTGCCTTGGCATGTTGCCACTTAATTGCTTGACGTTTGGGCTTGTTGCCACACTATGGCTTTAAGGCCAGATAGAGGAATTTTCGTCCCAAATGTGTGGGGGGCAACTTCCGTTTCTGGCAAGCTGTAAACCCACCCACAACTTCCACCCTAGATCACAATCCAGATCCAGGGAGGTTAAAGCAAGAGCGATTACCCCCCAAGACTGATCGCTGGATCTCCCCACGATTTGTAGGCTGGGAGCCGGAAATGCCTATGAAAACTACAAAATGGCGTGTCTCCTCAGCGGCTTCTAGCCCCCAGGGAGGGAGCTGACGCATTCCCCAAATACAGGTCCCAAAGTCCATAGGACACTAACCTCTTACTTTGTCCTAGGCAAGTATATGTTGATAATTCTGGGGTCGCCACAGTTCCTGGTGTTCTGGGGTTCCTCCAGCCGGCTGCTGGCCCTGCCGCCCTGGGGCTAAAACCTCGGCTCACGTGGGCCTGGGCTCGGCTCAGCTCCTGCACTCTGCGCTCTGGGCTCTGCGCGCTGCCGGCTCCCAGACCGCTGTGCTGTTCCTTCCTGCAGGGTGCTGGGCTGTCCTCAGCGGGAGGTTAGCTTCTCTGTGTCGTTCTGTGGGTGCTGGGGCTCCAGAAGTTTTTCAGAGTCCTTTTTTACATATTTTGTAGAGAATCTGGGGGCAGAGAGGCTTGGAAGAGCTGTTTCTACTCCGCCATCTTGGCTCCGCCCCTCTACTCTGCCATTTTGGCTCCGCCAATAAACTGAATTGTTAATACCAAGAACTAAGTAGGTGCTAGGTGCTGTTGATAAGGTACTGGGCCTGGAGTCAGGAATCCCTGATTTCAGATCCAGTCTCAGACCTTTCCTAAATGTGTAACTCTGGAGAAGTCACTTATTCTTCCTTTGGTTCCGCAACTGTAAAATAGGGATGACAATAACACCTATATCCCAGGGTTGTTATGAGAATCAAATGAGATAATATTTGTAAAGTGCTTAGTACCTGACACATAGTAGGCATTTAACAAACGTTTATTCCCTTCTCTATCCCTTTTATTATTGTCATCAAAGGACCTGATCATGGACCACACATGATCAAACATATCTATTAGCTTTCTAATTAATATACCTTCCCAGAAACACATTATGTAGGCTATGGGCATACATATAGCATGAAATAACTAGGTCTACTGGAACACCTGGGGAGAGCATTTCCATTTCTCAACCCCAATAAAAGTTCTTCAAGTGTAAGGGCACCTACTATCTTCCCAGGCAGCATAACCCATGTCTGAACATCTCAGTTGGTGAATAAGTCTCTACTCATATCAATCAAGCTGAAATCTGCTTCTACACAACTTTCTCTCTAGTTTTGCCTATTAGCCCAGCAGAATAAGCCTAATCCTCCTTCTGTATGACAACCTTCCATGTACTTGAGGAAAGCTCTTAGGACTTTCCCATGCCTTCACAGAATTGTAGAATTACAGAATCTGTCAATTGGAAGAGACCTCAACTGCCTTCTTGTTTACCTCATAGACCCCAAAGTGGTCATTCAGTGAAGCTGGCATGAAGGAGAAACTCACTATCTCCTGAAAGAGAGACATCTCATCTTTAATTGCAACTATGTGGCACGTTGAATAGAGCACTAAACCTGGAATCAGGAAGATCTGAGTTCAAATCTTTCCACAGATACTTAGTAATTGTTTGAATCCAGGAAAAAACAAAACAAAACAACAACAAAAAACTTCTATCTGCCTTAGATGCCTCAACAGTAAAAAGAGTGAGGAAACTTTACAGCAGAAGATATGTCTTGCTCCCCAACAACTTTCCTCTTCTTCCATTAGGAGAAAGACACAATAGCAGATAGAAGACCTGAGATTAAAGGGAAGAATGCTCCTTTTGCATGTCAAGTTTTCTATACTATGGTTTGGAAATCATACTGGAAACAAGATATGGAAATTGCCTTCTACTGACACAAACAGAAGTCATTCCACCAGGCTCCAACAATTTTCCTTCAGTGGACATAATCAACAGGAGGAGGGATGCTTTCAAGTCTGCAGTTGTTTTGTTTATATTTTGCATTTACTTATCTGTGTGTATTTTTGTTTCCCACAAGTAGAATCAATGTTCTGAAGTTCTCCTTTTCTTTCTTCTTCTTCTCTTCCTCTTCTTTCTCCTGCTCTTCCTTCTCTTTCTCTTCCTTTTCCTACTCCTACTCCTTTTCTTTCTTTTCCTTTTCCTCCACCCAATACTTCCTCTCCTTTTTCTCTTTCACCTGTTCCTTTCCTTCCTTTTCCTCTTCTTACCTTCTACCCAGATACAAAATACCTGGAATATAGTAATATTTTAATAAATGATTTTTGAATTGAAAGGATTTAGAAGGAGCATTCATAACAAGGAAAACAGAAAAATCACCTCAGCTCTTTCTTTCTCAGACCCCTTACCCTCTGTGTATCCAAAGCTGTTATTTGGTATTTGCAGGAAAACAAAACAAAAAACAACAACAACAACTCAGTAAACTTGTGTCACATCAATTAAAAATCCCCTTGACCAACATACTAGATGTAAACTGGATCCTCAGTCCTTAGTCATTCCTTTTGGTAGCTGTTGTGGATAGTGTTCCTTCCTATCATCAGTTGAGCTATAGCCCCCAGAGGGAGACTTTAGCAAGAGTCAATCTCTCTTGTCCCTCCTCTTTTTGGTTTATCTCTATATAAGCTGCCTTTTGTTGGTAATTGGAAGATTTCTACAAAGGTTTCACTGAGTGCAGCTGTCATCTGCTAGAGGATCTCAAGTAAAAGCTTAATTAAATAGCAAAGCTCCATTTTTCCCCATCTAATTACCCTGCAATTATCTCCCTTTCCCACTGATAAAGTTCACTTATCCTCTCCCCGTTTTCCTGGTCTGACATGTCCTCCTCCCTACCTACCCTCTGGTTATTACTTTATTTACTTATGGCTTTCGCTCTTTTCTCACAATTGACACTAGTTTGTTCAGCTGCCATCGATTGGCAATTAGCATATTCCTCCTATGCACTAATAAAAACCAGAAGCTGCCCTTAGCTGAAGTCTGTGAGGAGGTCTGAAGTAGAAACCTAATTACTATCAAGGTTTTATTGATTTAAATCTAATTACCTACTTCTTTCTTCTTCTACCTGATAAACTCCAGCCACCTAACTGCTACTTCTTTGGCTCCAAGCGTCTCATTTCCACTGGCCCCAAACAAGACTTTATAAATTTCAACAATCTTGCAAATTTTATTGCCCCCTTCACTTTTAGGAGATACAAAAATTGAAGGGAAGAGACATGAAGTATAACAAACCAGAATAAATACCACTATACATTAAAGACTCCATTTTCAATGTTAATCCCAAATTCTTTTTCTTTTTTTTAATTGTATCATGGTCACACACTGAAATTTTTCACCTAGAAAAGTGTTAAATTGACTTGTTGCAATGGCATCTGCCTAGATAATGAAAAATGTTCTCAAGTCCTGCTCTGCCCAAGTGTGTTCAGTAGCAGCTTAATACTATGGCACAATGGCAGTGGGTTACAAATGATGGTTCTTTCATAAGCACTCATTTGTCTTGTAAGAGCCCTGCAAAATAATCTCCCTGAGCTAGGGGAAAAATGGAATAAGGTGAATTAAATCCCCAAATAGCAAATTTTGTGGGATAATAAACAAGTTTTATGTTATGGTGTTTGTAGACCTCTAAAGGTTCTAGGAGATTTTCAAATACTGTGGCATCATCCTGAATGAAAAAAAGGGGATTTTATCTATAGGATTTCCTCATTCCAATGAAAACAGAGGTATGGTCCTTATCCCAAGATGTAAGGGTGCATGAACAAGCCACAAAATAGAAATACATGCACATGTGTATTATATATGTGTGTACATATATGCATGTATACATATATGTACGTATATGTACAGTTTACATATCTGTATTTTTCTCTTATACATATATGATATATTACACATATAGATCATAGAGGGTATGTATATGCATAACTGTGTGTATCTATTGCTACAGATATATACATATGTTTATCTGGTACACCTATATATATTTGTAACTATAGAAACTGTGTGTGTGTGTGTGTGTGTGTGTGTGTGTGTGTGTGTGTGTGTGTGAAAAGAGAGAGGGAGAGAGAGAGAGAGAGAGAGAGAGAGAGAGAGAGAGAGAGAGAGAGAGATAACAGTGCACTAAAACTCTCAGTACGATTTTAAGCTTTAGTAGATTTTTGGAGATAGGTGGCACCATGGAAAGAGTGCTGGGCCTGGATTCAGGAAGACTCATCTAGCCTCAGATACTAGTCATGTGACTCTGGGCAAGTTACTTAACCCTGTTTACCTCAGTTCCTCATCTGTAAAATGAGCTGGAGAAGGAGATGGCAAGATATTGCCCCCCAAAATGGGGTAAGGAACAGTTGGACGAAACTGAAAACTACTGAATGACAAAAACAATAGCAAAGGACTTTTAGAATATCCTGTATATGTATTTATTTCTATATATGTTAGATGGACCTTGCTGATAGGTAATAAGATGGGTCCAAAATCTACTAGTTTGAGAAATGAGAGGGATGGATCACCTTGGGGAATTTGTGAAGTCCTTTATGATGTGAACTTCTCTTGGAAATGGAAGCCCTATCTTTTAAAATTATATTTTGTTAGTTATGTTCCAGGCTATCTGCGTCCAAATTTGAAGAAAGCCTTAAGGTCAGTTTAGAGGCACATGAGGAACATGAGAAAAATGGCACATAATGCCACCTAGGAAGTAGGGTGTCACAAGTCATATATATATATATATATATATATATATATATATATATATATATATAGGTTCGGCAAAGGGAAAGGAGGGGGCGTGTAGTGAGAGCAAAGCATAATTGATAGAATGTCAATATGTACTGTGATATATCCTCAAGTGTCAAGAGCAGTTGAGGAAGACTGTTACTCAATATGTTGCATGGATAACTTGTGACCTTGTGGAGGATTTCTATAGTCCCACTTCTTTCCTTTAACCCTACCATCATGCTAGCTCAGGTCCACATCTCCTCTCACCTTTAGTTTCAAGCCTGCTGATTGGTCTCCTTGCCATCAGTCTCTCCCCACTCCAGACCATCTGGAATTCAGCTGTCAAAGCAATCTTCCTAAAGAAGAAGTCTGCCCCTACTTCATAAGTTATAGTAACTACCTATCAACTTTAGGATCAAATAGAAAATCCTCTGGCATTGGAGTCCCTTCACAAAGTGGCCTCCTTTTAGCTTTCCAGTCTTACACTTTACATTGCTTTACATTACTCTGTGATCCAGTGGCACTGGCTTCCTTGCAGTTCCTTGAATAAGATATAATCTGAAGACTCTGGTCATTTTTACTGGCAATCTCCTATCCTTGGAACAGTCTCCTTCTTCATCTCCACACCCTAGCCTCTCTGGCTTCCTTCAAGTCCCAGAAAAATAAATTGATCTTTTATGAGTTGTTCTCAATTCCTATTCATGCCAGTGCCAAGGCTCCATTGATTACCTCCAATTTTTCCTCTCCAAAGCTTATTTGTTGAATTGTTTATTTGTTATCTCTCTCCTTGGACTGTGAGTTTCTTGAAAGAAGGGACTGTATTTTGTCCTTCCTTGTGTCCCCAACATTTAGCGCAGTGGATAGCACATAGTAGGAACTTAATAAATGCTTAGGGATTGGCTGGTTGACATGAGTTTATAGAATGAGGAGGCCTGTGGGTACTTCCTCATAGAGGGAGTACCCACATCAGATTCATTAAAATGTTTTGGAGGATTTGGACATTGAAATTTCAATGTATTTATTGTACAGTTGACAAAGTAGCTAAGTGGCATTTTCCTCATTTTTTTTTCTGATAATGTTCCAACACACTGATTAAGGACAATTTGCAACATTCTCTCTTATATGAAATGAGCTCTCTCTAGGAGGGATTGGGAGTTGTATCCAGGGGAAATTTAGATGGTATAAATACATAAGATATTGGTAAAATTTCATTTTAGATAAAATAAAGAACAATGCACTGACATGTTCTTATCTTCATATAGTCATAAGCTTGAGTTCTCAGTGACTATGCCAGTAGAATATAAGCTCTGAAAATTTCCACCAGGCTAGAAAGGGACCACCTTTCAGTATGGATCTGACTGGAGAAAGTATGCCTGCTATCTAAAGACTAGTGTAGCTAAGTTCAGAAATACTTGTGAAGATAAGCTCAAGAAACATTCCAGCCCAGAGGGAATTATATAGTTGTTCTTTTGGCTTTAGTTATGTCAGACTCCTTGTGAACCCATTTAAGATTTTCTGGAAAAAAATACTGGAGTGGTTTGCCATTTCCTTCTGTGGTTCATTATATAGATGAGGAAACTGAGGCAAGTAGGTTTAAATGATTTGTCCATAGTCACATAGCTAATAAGTTTCTGGGGCCAGATTTGAACTCAGGATATGTGTCTTCCTCACTCTAGGCCCAGTGCTCTATCTACTGTGCCACCTAGCTGCCCAGAGGGACTTATAAATATTATCTAATAAGGTAGTGAGCTTTTAGTTTGTATCCATATAGCGATAACCCACTTCTAATAAAATCATGGACTTATGAAATATTCAAGTCCTAATAACAATAATTGGGCAGTCTAGCCTAGTATCTAGAGAATGCACCAGGAATACCTAGATTTGGATAGGTCCTTCTTTGGGCACTTCCTAATACCAGACTCTGGGTAATTCACTTGCCTTTTTCAGATCTCAAGGCAATTCTTCAAGGCTATAAATAAAAAAGTAATTGCTGATACACACTAGATGGTATATTCTCACTGGTAGTTTCATGGGACCAGACCAAAAAGAATAGAACTAACAATATAAAGGCTGTTTCTAGAGGGTTAAAGTCAAATGGAGTGAAACAAATAAATGCCTTATATAAAGAACTTTTCTTAATACCACTGATGAAAGGAAACTTGTAAAATGAGAAAATAATATCAGCACGGATGTCATAAGTTATAGCATTTCATACTTTGCAACAAAATCGACTAGAAAATGTAAGTGACTGCAGTATAATCTGCAATCTGTACAATGATACAGCCATGAAGGACATAAACTTTAATGAAGCATATTGCCAAGGTTACTGCACAAACCATTAGTTTGCCTCTCAGCATATTACTAAGCGTAGTGACTCAATATTTGTTTACTGACTGATTAATTCCATGTAACCATTAGAGATTTTATTTTCATTGAGTTCCATATCTTTTGGATCGGTTTCTAGAAGGCTGGTGAATTGTGATTGGACAGTGAAATCTACTATCCTAGATGTGTCCCAAGAGTATGCTAATTTTAGTGTATTTCTTTCTTCTTCTGGATTTTCAGGAATGAACAAAATAAAAATGCTAACACATGCACATATTTAAATTATCAAAAACAGACATGGGAATGGCAAGTTTCCAGCAAGATGGCTAAGAATAAAGTTGTGTATAAGCCCAAGTCCCCTTTGTCATCGAAATTCAGCTAGAGATGTGACCTTTGAAATAAATCAATTAATTAAAATCAAAACTAAAATAGAAGAAAGATAAACAATCTTCATGGTGATAGGTAAAGGAAAGGGAAAGGGATAACATTCAGGCTAAAGAAAGAGGAAGCTAAAGAAAGTTACCAATATAATGAAGAAATATCTCTTGGAAAGACAGTGCTGAGAGGTGATAAGAGCACTGTAGAAACAAGGCTAATCTTAGAGTCAAGGATTCTTATGTTTATGTCCTATTTCTCATACACACTAGCTAGGTGACCTTGCATAAGCCACTATGTCTTTCAGTACAAGTACACACTTATACACACGCACATTTATGTAAAATTATAATTTAAAAATGAGTTCTGTGGAGGAAGTTCCCTAACAAATAGAGTTTTCCACACCAATGAAATAATGGGCCCATACCCAAACCAAAAAAAAAAAAAAAAGATTTCTATTCTAGAAAAAACAAACTCCAAATGAATGAAATACATTTAGAATGGAATTGGTAAGCTTTATTATTATTTGCTTTTTGGAGGTCAATTGGGGTTAAGTGACTTGCCCAAGGTCACATGGCTAGTAAGTGTTAAATGTCTGAGTTCAGATTTGAATTCAGGTCCTCCCAACTCCAGGGCCGGCGCTCTGTTCAGTGCACCACCTAGCCACCCCCAAAGAGAAGTTATTGCAAGGGGCAAGTAAGAAACTGATTATATAGCAAAAATTCTACTTATAAGAATACCAGAATATTCAATGATAATGAAAAAAATAAACAAAAGAGTGGAATGTGATAAATTGAAAGATAATGCAACATGGTTTTACCTAATAATAATTAATCCTGCAGTATTAAACATAATCCTAGAGAAAGGGGGTAATTTTTTTTAACTTAAATCAAGAAAAGTAGAAATAGCAATCATGATCATAGATAAGGCAACAGTAAAAATAGCTAAGACAGATAAAGATGATGATGAAATAATATCAATAACTATTTTTCAAAAACCATGGTATCTATGTTTTTAAGAAAAAAAAGCTTATTGCAAAAAAGCCTAGGTAGTAAGCTAATAGTTCAACATGGCTCAGTTAGACTTCAATAAATCTAAAAGAAATATAACAAAAAATGAATTTAAAATTTGAACAGAAATTATAAAAATTAGTCTTCATAGAACTTTGTGGAGTATAGAATGCCAATCTTAAAAATTCCACATACTTTTGAGGATTGAACAGAAACTCTACAAAACTTGATCATATTCTGTGATATTAAATGATACATAAATGCCACAGGCAGAAATATTAAATGCATTCTTTATATGCCAGAATATAACAAAACTTTTATTGAAAGCAAATATGAACTAAGTACTAAAATTAAAATGGAGATTAATAGTGTTATCCTAAAAAATGAGTAGGTCAAAAGACAAATCATCTCTCTTTCTTTCATATATATATATATATATATATATATATATATATATATATATATATATATATATATATATCTTGAAAGAAAATGCTAACTTTTTAGACATAGTTCTAAACTGCTTCCTGCAGTCCTTCCAACATTTGTCATTCTCCTGTTCTGTCACATTTGCCCATCTGATAGGCCTGAGGTGGAACATCAAAGTTGTTTATTAGTTTATTGGATTCTCACAATTAATCCTGTGAGGTAGGTGCAGTTATAATCCCCATTTTACATGTGATGAAATTGTAGCAGGTGAAGGTTAAGTGACTTGCCCAGGGTCACATAGTTAATACATTTCTGAGCACAGATTAGAATTTAGATCGTCCTTCCTATTGCCCAGCATTATATCTATTGCACTACTAGCTGTCTCAAATATTAATTTGAAATTTGGATTCAGAAATCAATAAGTAAATTAATTTAATTAGCACCATCATTTTAGTCATTCAGTTGTTTTTTGCATTCTTCATGATCATGGACCATGCATAGCATACCAGCCCTTTCTTTTCTCCATTATTTACTGAAGCCTATCCAAGTTCATGCTCATTGTTTCCATGATACTGTCTATCCATCTCATTCTCTGCCATCCCCTTTTCTTTCTGCCTTCAGTGATTCCTAGCATCAGGATCTTTTCCAATGACTCCCATCTTTTAATTATGCAGTCAAAGTATTTAAGCTTCAGCTTCAGTGTTTGATCTCCCAGTGATTTAATTTGCTTGCTGCCCAAGGGACTCTCAAAATTCTTCTCCAGTACTATAATTTGAAAACTTCAATTCTATGATGCTCAGCTTTCCTTATAGTCCTACTCTCAGTCATATATTTCTACTGGAAAAACTGTAACATTGAGTGTACAGACCTTTGTTGACAAAGTGATGTCTCTGCTTTTTAGAATGCTGTACAGATTTGCCAGTCTTCCTATCTAAGGAGCAAGCTTCTTTTAATTCCATGGCTGCAGGTGCCATCTACAATGATCTTTGACCCCAGGAATATAAAATCTGACACTGCTTCCATTTCTTCCTCTCTTTGCCAGGAAGTGATGGGACCAGTTGCCAAGATCTTTAGGGTTTTTTTATGTTAAGGTTCAGGCCAGCTTTTATACTTTCTTCTGGCTCAAAATACCCATGAGCAATTAATATTTCCTCAATTACTAGGTCTATTTCTATAAAAGGTATTTGAATACTGATAGATATACTCTGAAATACTTTATAAAGTCAAAAGTTGGATTTTTATAGAGTTTCTCTTTCCAACTCTTCCTTCCAACTCTTTCATTGGACATTTATGGAAATGTTCTTGATTTGTGTGGATTTATTTTGTATCCTGCCACCTTGCAGAAATTTTCAATTATTTTAATTCCTTTTTTAGTTAACTCTAAGGTTCTCTAAGTTAATTGTCATATTATCCAAAATTGAATTTGTTTATGTAGGGAATTCCTATGTGGAATTCTCTCTACCAAAATAAGTTGACACCTGCTCTGCTATTTATAATCTTAAAGTGTTGCTCAGAGCAATGGAAGGGTAAGTGACTTAAGTACCCAGGATCACATAGTCAATGTATGTCAGATTTAGGACTTCAGCTCAGGTTCTGCTTGCTTTGAAGCTAACTTTCTACACCCCCCCAAATCATATTGCATCTCATTAGGAAAAATATAAAAATAATTGATCATATTCATCAAAAATAATAAAATCACTTTGTATCAACAGCAGAAAATTACCAACAAAATATTACATGCATTGAAATTAAATATATGTGGTAACATTATATATGCTTATATACATATTATTGTACTTACAAAAAATATTAAAAAAGCATAAAAATGAAGGGATTTTTCTTCAATTTATATACATGTGATTTTGTATGCATGAATACATGCAAACATGCATGTATGTGCATTTTGTGTGCATGTATATGTGTAAATACACACACTTGAAATTAATATTATTCTTTATGGAAAAAAGAAAGATGAAAATTTTATCAATAACAAGAAGAATAAACAAGGATGTCCAGTTATCTCCACCATCATTTGTTAGTGCAGGACATGCTAGTTATAGCAATGATAAAAGAAAAAGGAGAAATAAGAGGCCAAGAGGAGGTGAAATTGTCTCTGTCTGGAGATGACACAATGCTTTTCTTAGAGAACACTAGAAAATCAGTGAACACAAATGTTTCAGAAAAGTAACAGGACATAAAACATCTGCAAAATATGTCAACTTATGTTTACTTTGCTAATAATACTCAAGATGAAAAGAGGTAGGAAAAGAAATTCCATATATGGGAAAAAACAAAGTAAATTAAATATTTGGAAAGCAACTTCCCAAGGTATATGCAGAACATGTACACAAATTATTATTTTTTGGCAGAAATAAGAAAATGGTTGAATTGAAGAGACATTTGTTTTCTGAATTTTAGCATGCCAAAAGAATACTTTACAAAATTAGATAAAAGAATAGACAATTAATTTTATGGAAATAAAACTCAAGAATGTTAAAGGATAGAATGAAAATAAATTAGAAGGACAGGGTTTGGTGTCACCATGTATTTGTATATGTTTGTGTACATGTGTTAATTTAATTTTTCTCCCATGTAGAGTTATATTTTTCTTTCATGTTTTTAAATGAATTTTATTTATATATTTTATTTTTATAGCTCTGAAATTTCTCATGGTATCCCTATCACAGTAGATTAGTCTTTCATAAAATCAAGATGAGATGAAACAATATTAGTGGACTGATATTTGAATCAGGAAAACCAGGGTTCAAGTCTCTGCTCAGTGGATGTGTCGCTCTCAGCAAATCAAGTCACCGTTCAGTACTTCAGGGTCCCTAAGACTAGACGCTGCAGAGCCAGTGCTGACCTACATTGGAAGAAGGGTTTATATCAATGAGTGGGATTTATATACTTAGAGAGTGTATAACCCCTGTTTAAGTATTTTTTAAATGCACCTGTGAGCACTTTGTTAAGCATTACTTGTACCCCATTCCTTTAGTTTTATACTGTATAATGGATGATTCTGATATATGTATTAAAATCACCTGTTGGTTGTTAAAGATTTTTTTTCTTACTTTTTTAAAAAACATTTTTAAGCAAAGAAAGGGTAGTTTTTACTCCATGGAATTTCCAAAGGTTTCATAGAGCTTATCTCAATGCAAGTAAAAGCACTTACTTGGACCAGGAACTTCATTATTAAACTTACTGGAGAAGACTGAGATGCTCTATATTAATGTGATTTGGGTACTAATTTAATTATAGGTTTAACCCAATGGCAAGAAATGGGAATGAAAATACTATCTTGGAAAAAAAAAAAAGAATTAATTACCTATTCCTGTCCTGGAAGAGATGAGACCCCTATTTTATCTTGTGTTCAGAAAGCATTAAATAGGTAAGCCATGTATTCCTGGAGATTATTTCCTTTACCCTGTCTTAAAAGGGGTTCAGACCTTTAATTATATCAGTCTACACTAAACATCAATTATGTTTTTAAAGATGATTTGACTATGAACATGTAATTATGATTCCTTTCCCTTGGTAATATGTATTTTAATATGAATACAATTGAATAATTTAATGATGATGATGTGATATACAAATAATATATTAAAACATTCTTAAAACTCCATAGGACCGTATAGTATTGGGAACTGAAGGAGACTTTACTGATCACTTAGTCTACATTTTTTCTTTGTCCATTTGATAGCCACCAACTTTTAGCCACTCTTTCACATTAAGTATTCATCATAATGGATGGGAATTATCATTACCAGCAACATCATAATCATCATAAAAATAGCCATCATTGTCACTACCCATTGGCAAAATAGACTTCAGAACATTAAATGTTAAAAAAATATACTAGCAAGATAGTGAGTTGTCTGTTGATAACTTCTATCTGAATTATATTGAAGGAAATGAAATGAACAAGATAGTAATAGCAGTACTTCAAATTTACACACTGTCTTAAGGTTTACAAAATGGTTTATCCACAAATCCCAGAGAAGTAGGTGATATAAGTATTATTAGTATTTAACAGATTAGAAAATTGAGATTCAAAGAGTTTGTCAGTCAGTAGTAAAATAAAAAGAACCTAGATATTGACCTACATCTTCTAACCCCAGATCTGTCATTTTCCCACTACATCATGTTGCCTCAATAACTTTGTACTGAACCTCACTCTACTCACTCTTCCATTTAAAACCAACACAGAACCTACCCATTTTCCTCCTTGCAAACACTGAGAAATTAGACACTGAAGAATATAAGCAGATTTCTACATACCCTCATGATAAAATGGGAAAAAGAAATAAAATATCAACAGTATGTCGATCTAAGCCTACTAACTTTCTAGCTGGGACAGCAACCATCTAGGTGAAAATGTCAGTTTTGAGAAGACTAATGCTAAAAAGGCAATATAATGGGGTAGAGAGTTAACCTTAACCAGAAAAAAAAAAAAACCTGGTTTCAAGTCCCTTCTCTGATATATACTGGCTTTCTGACCTTAAAGAAAATTTCTCCATCTCTCAGCATACCCCAGTGGCTTTTTAAAACCCTAAGCCACACAGTCCTTTCCTTCCTTCCTTCCTTTTCTCCTTCCTTCCTTCCTTCCTTCCTTCCTTCCTTCCTTCCTTCCTTCCTTCCTTCCTTCCTTCCTTCCTTCTGTCTTTCCTTTCTCTTCCTTCCTCTTCCCCCCTCTCTGTCCCTCTCCCTCCCCTTCCCTTCCTCTTAGGTCCTGTACAGTCCTGTCCTGTCCTGTCCTGTCCTTTCCCTGTGCTTCTTCCTCTACCAGATTGTTTTGTTGTTATTCCTTTCTTTTCTTTTCTTTTCTTTTCTTTTCTTTTCTTTTCTTTTCTTTTCTTTTCTTTTCTTTTCTTTTCTTTTCTTTTCTTTTCTTTTCTTTTCTTTTCTCTTCTTTTCTTTTCCTTTCTTTTCTTTTCTTTTCTTTTTTTTTTTGATTAGGTAAAAAAGCCATTCTCTGCCTCATTTCTCACTTTGCCTTAATCACTAAGGGTGCTTTGCCTCAGATATATTGAGACCTGGAAAAGACCTTAGTTTAAAAAGGCTAAAGTCTCCCATTGTATCCAGGTCATTTCACATCATCCTAATCTATATTTTGCCACTGGACCCAGATGTCTCAGGAGGTGAAAGTGAGGCTAGCAACTTTGCACTTCCTTCCCTCACTTAAATCCAATTCACTTGTAAGTCATGGCATCACTTCCCTGATGTCAAGATCTTTTTCAAGAACAAAAGACAAACAACAACAACCCTAAGTTGCATAATGCTTCCTTCCATTTCTGTTTTGATAGAAGGAGTTTTATTTATGCTTTCTCTTATTTCTTTACTCTGTGAAATCAGAGTTCTGGACCAATTCTGGAATAAGAGAACATTAATGGAATAGGAAGTATACCATTAAGTTATTGCATGAAGTGGAGTGGAAAAGAACAAAAACTCTTGCCTTATGGTAAAAAGAGCTAAATTTGAGTCTTCTCTTAGATGAATACTCACTATCATTGTAATCACAAGCAGATCAGTCTTTAAGTTTGTTTCTTCCTCAGTAAGTAGGTACTATAATAATACTTTTTGATGAAAATTTTAAAAAAGTAAAGGATGAATGAATGAAAAATATTAAGTATTTGCTATGTGCCAAGATGCTAAGTGAATATGGCAAAAAGCCCTACATATAGGAGAGACATATTATTAACAGTGAAATGTGAATACAAAAATCCTTTATACAGCTGCATGTCTGTGTGCATTGTGCCCCATAAGCAGAATCTGATAGATTGGAAAGGTAACCATTGATCAACTATCCAATGGCCAGATTTTCTATGGCATTCCAATCAGGATATTCCCAAATACACAGAAAAAAATTATTCTAGGGTTTAAGAAATGATTCAAACCCATGAAAAACACCTTATTTGAAGAGTACCTTGTAATAAACATTTTCCTCTATGGGGTCATATAATTTCTAAAAATCAATAAATAACAGACACAATAGGTCAAATATTTTCTACCCTCCCTAATCAATCGTGTGACTGAAAATTTGCTATCATCTAGGGAATTATTTTCAAAAGCTTACCTATCCCCTTTTCATATTTTAAAGTTATCCTCAATATATACTCACATCATTCTTCAAAGCTAAGTAATTAGACACATGGGTTAGTAATTGCTAATATATTACTGTTATATTTTTTTAAAGAAGTAGAAGTATTCTATTTGATCTTACTCATTCTTTTATAACATTCCCTTCTTTGGCATATCTTGAAAAAATGATTCCAGAATGCTTTTTAAATAAGTAATTGCATGTGCTCTTTCAGCATATCCCATTGAGTTGAACTCAGATCTAAACAGGAGGAGGAGAGTGGACCTTTGGGAAATTGCAAAGTTCTTTTAATGCCCCAGTGTTTTGGGTTTTTTTTTCCCCTTTTAAAAAAAAAGTTGATAATAATAAATGAAATAAGTCTTCCAGTACAGACACTATGCTTTACAAAGAACTAAAAATGAATATCTAAAACAAGATAATGGAAAAGTGTTTGATGAGGGTGAACATTTGCCTGCATACCACAAATTTTATGAAGAGCCTGAGTGAAAAAGAATATCATTAAAGAAATGTAGGGATAAAAAAGAAGTGCTGAATCACAGGGGAATTGTGAGAAATGATATAGATAGCTCATGCACTGCACTGCTATCTTAAAACATAAACAGAAAACAAGGAAGGCTCCTAACATAGTGGGTGAACCCCTTGTAATCAACTTACTGGAAGAGATAAACAAGAGTCCAACAAGATGGGCAGGCAGAGATAAGTTGTAACCTTGGTCATCCAAGACAGTATCCATATAGAGGAAATCATAGATCTAAGTGAGATCTTTAGAGTAAAGATAATTTAAAGACAATTTATAAAAAGTTAAATTCAAAATCAGTTAAGAGAAGACAAGAAAGCTGCTATCAATAAGTTAAGCTTACCTAAACCAGGCAAAAGATATCCTGGAATCCTGAAAGAACTGGGAGATATGATTCATGAGTCAATGTCAAATAATATATAAAGCATTCTAGAGAATAGGAAAGTAATTATGTGATGAAAGAAGGGCATATTTTGTCCCAATTTTTATTTTACAAAAATAAAAAGGAAATATCTTCAAGGTATGGATCAGTGAATTTGACTGTAGGAAGTCTAATAACCATATTGACTGACTCTGCAACAAATTTATGTTATCAAGTCTCAATTAGGAACTCACTGCTATAAGTTTTTCAGTAAACAATTATGGATTAAGTGCTGACTATGAGCCATGCTTTGTGCTAAGTCCTGGCAATACAAAGATGGATAGAAATATGGCCCCAACCCTCAAGGAGCACATATTTTAATAGTACCTGAAAACATACAAACCACTATGTACATACAAGATATACAAAGATCAGATGGATGATAATCTCAGGAGGAAAGCACTAGCCTTTGGGCTTAGGGAAACAGGAAAGACCTTCTACAGAAGATAGGATTTGAACTGAGTTTTCATGGAAGCCAGAGCTGAAGGGAAATCATGCCAAGCATGAGAAACAGACTGTAGGAGCACAGGTGTTGAGAGCTGTAATGACACGTGCAAGGAACAAAAAGGAAGAGGGGTTCCTGAATCACATGGAAGTAAGTGAAGTATAAGAAGAATGGAAAAATAATAAGAAAGTGGCAAGGTTGTGCAGTTTTGAATACCTACATGAGGATTTGGATTTGATTCTAGAAGTAATAGGGAATAAATGGAGTTTACTGAGGTAGGGGTATGACCTACCTAGTCATAATCTGTGTTTTAGGACAATTCTTCTGACAACTGGGAAGCAGTTAGAATGGAGTGCAATGGGACTTGTAACAGGGAATCCAGCAAGAAGGATACTACAAGGCCTCAAGCCTGAGGGGGGAAGGCCTTAGCTAGGGCGGTGACTCTGTTAATGGAAGACAACATATACAAGAGATATAGTGAAGAGAGAAATAAGATTGAGGGAGAAGTTTAGAGTATCACCAACAGTACAGAGTCCTACTTTTATCCTTATCTAAATGCATTTCACTATGGTTTTATTCTTAGTATCTTAAGATTATAAAGGTAAAGCTGGAAGGGACTATATATGCCATTGAAACCACCATCTACTTCCATGTTACAGATGAGGAAAATGAGGCACAAAGTTATTAAGTGTCTTAGGTGGGATTTGAATTTAAGTCTTACTTGTTTTCAAGTCTTATTCTCTAGCCATTATATTATATTCCTTTTAAGTATGTATCTTGCTGAAATATAATATTTTTTGCTACTTTTATCTAGTTGTCTCCTTATATCTAAGGTATGGCCTCCCAAGGTCACGTTCAAGTCATGAGCCCTATCCTACCAGTGAGGTCAGATTTACATGAATTATGATTTCAACTATATTCTGGAATTTGATGGGTAGTTTTTTTACATGCCCTGGGTCTTTTTATTCTGATTTCTACTAGCACCCATTTCCTTCTCTGTGAAATGAATGTTTTGAGCCAGATGGCCCTTGAGTTCCCTCTCAGCTAACCCCTTAATTCTATGGCCTGTTTATTGTCATGTCACATTACCTAATTCATGTCAGAGGTGAGGCTTGAACCTAAGTCATCCGGACTGAAGGTGTAGTTTTCTTTCCATTCCATTACACTACACTTGAAACAAATTAACCTAAACCATATATTAGCAAAAGTCATCATGTGCATTGAATTAATCATCTACAGAGAATGTCAGGAAAGATATGGAAAATAATCACACAATAAATATGAGGGGTATGGAGAAGTTCAGATGCATACTAGTGGGCAGAAAACTTACACCACTGGATCAAACATCTGTCTAAGGATTTAAATAAATATCACCTATTTGCAGGCTGAATATTGTACCATGCTTCTCTTGGTGACTCTCACACTGTGATTTTTATGTGTGAAAGTTAATTATTTTGTATTGCCTATTTCTCCTTCATTTCATGCCTCCATTCCTACTTATATTGAAGCTTCTATCACATTTTCAACATTGAAATCTACCTCACTGGTAGCTGAGGGGAAAGCATTTTATATATCTGGAACTACTTTGTAAATGTGAATCATCATTATCATTACCCTAACTCACCATTTCTTTTATTATTTTCTTTCACCTTCCCTTGGTGCAAGCCAAATTTATATGCAAAGAATAAAATTTCTAAGAAACATCTCAATCTTGTGAGAAAAATAAAATGACATGCAAAAGGGGTATACACACACACACACACACACACACACACACACACACACACACACATATATATATATATATGTGGTGAGGGGAGGAAATGAAAAACCTTGAGAGAAAAGTGTCAGAATATGAATCCCTTTCATGTTTAACATACTGGCAGAGCTAAGGAGACTTTCTGAAATTTACACTGACTTTATTGAACCCTAGTATCTTTCAAACATGTATTTCCTGATCATGTTTCTTCTCTTCTTTTCCCCTTCCCCCAACACATAAAAATTTTCAATGGATACATGTTATTTCTAGTATAGAGTCTACTTACTTGACATTGCTATTCAAAGCCTTCCACAATCTGAATCCAATTTACATTTCCAGGTTTATTTGATATCCTTCCATTCAAGTTTTAGTTGAATTGGGCTATTAGTTGTTCCCTGACTGTATCTTAGACTCCCCATCTTCATGCATATAGACCAGGCAAGCTCCAAGCTATTCTGGTTTTATCTCTGCCAATTAAAATCCTTCTTTTCAAGACCCAGGGCAAGAGACACCTCCATGAAACCTTCCTTGATCTACTGATCTAAAAGTCATTTATCTCTCCTTCAATTTTTATATGATATTTTATTGGAAATTTCCTTTGATAAGATTACATTTTATCTTGTATAATACCAGTCAATATTCATCTTCTAGATTATAGGTGTTTCAATACTTTTCAGTTCAGTTACTATCCTATTTATATTTCTGGTACTGTGCTAGACACTGGAGATATAAAGAAAAAAAGGGAATCAGTCCTTGTCCTCCAGGAAGTAACTTTCTACTTGGAGGGGGAAGACTTGTACATATATAAATAAATTACAAAAAATCCAAACAATTGGAGAGTAGTAACAACGAGGCGGAAGTGAGGAAGGCCACATGTAGCCTCAAGACCACAGATTTTCCACCCTTGAAATAGTGAGATAAAGAAAAGCCTTGTTAAAGAAGGGCACTTAGGCTAAGAAGTGAAGGTTTCCTAAAGGTAGAAATGGAAAAGGAGAGAATTTCTGTCATGGAAAATAGTCTATTAAAAGACAAGAAGACAGAGATATGAAATGTTCCTGTAGTGAACAAGTAAGTCAATTTTGCTGAAAAATAAAATATTGAAATATAGGTTCCAACTGTGTTGTGAAATTCCAAATAGGAGAGTTCCTGCTGAAGGTTCTTAAGGTAATAGACATAATCAGATCTATGCATTCAGACCATTTGGCAGTTCAGTAGAACATAGACTTGAGAGAGGAGAAATTTGAGATAGGAAGAAAAATTAGTAGGTAAGAGATAAAGTGGTGGGTAAATGAGTGGAGAGAGGGAAAAAGCTGATAAAAATCTTATGGAGGTAAAATGAACAATACATGATGACTGACTGAAAATTAAGGAGGTGAGGTAAAGTGAAGAGTCTTACCCTCAACAAACATAGGTAAGTTAGGAAAAGTTGGTAGGTTTAGAGTGTATTCAAATGAATTCTGTTTTGAACATATCGACTCTAAGATTCCTGTGAGACAAAGCATATCAGATAATTCTCTGGATCTTGGGACAAACTGAATTTGTAAATTTATGAGTTCTCTTCATTAAGATCATAATCGAAACTAAGGAAGCTAATGAAATTTGCCATTGTTGTGTAGGGTATTAAGCTTAGGTTCCCAATGGAAAAGTAATTCACTATAAACAGCAATGTCTTCCACATTCACATCATTATAGATAACAGCACTAATTACATCAAATCTCAGAACATTACCTAGGCTCTGATTTATAACCACTCAAGTGAGTTTAATCTACTAATGCATGCCAAAAAAAAAAGAAGCAAAGAAGGACTATTTTCCAAATTATGACATACAAATGAATAAATATATCAAAGACAGACACTGCAGAAAGACAGGGAGTGTGACCCAAACTGAATAGAAAGAACAATGTAGGGTGAATAGCATTTTAGAAATTGTCTAACACTATCAACTTATATGAACTTTTCCTTGAAACAAATATTCTTTGATTTAACATTAGTATAATTCCAGAGATATTACATAATTATAAATTGTGGATTACTGTAATATTGAATTAAAATCTAGGGTCACTGAGCATGGCATATTATGAGCAATAACTTTTCCCACAAGAAATGGTGTAAGAGACCTGATCAAAGAGCTATATGACTACAGAAGGATATGGTTCAGTCAGGTAACAAGAAAAATACATAGAAAGCCATACCATTACCCCCACAGTATGTTGAACCACCTAGAGGGAGGCTCTTGGCATGGCTGATGAGAACCTAGGGAGGGGTGGGATAGGGTTGGATAAGGATTTGTCAGAAGGTATGGACAAAGTCCCTACAAGATGAGAAGACAATCTCAGAAAGGGTTTTGTATGCCTGGAGGGAATACTGAGTGAGAGAAATCATATGTCTATCAAAATATTAATGGATAATATCTACTTCTAGGTCTATACTGTAAAATAATGTGGTCTAAAGAAATGTTCCCTCCCTCCTCTAACTCTGTCCACAGAGGGAACCATACACTTACCTGAGACTACTCTCCTCTAAGGAATGTAAATTTTCATGGCTAAAACCTCACAAAGTATCTTGTGGTTTATAGGCTAGATTTCTTTTTTAAGATCATGCTTTAAAACTAATTCACTCTGATTCTCACTGATTGGCCAAGAGGTTGCAGTCCAAGCCTACCTTTGTCATTTATTGGGTTCTGATTTCTCAGAGTGAATATAAACAGCAATTTTCTCTGTTTTAGACAGAAAACCTGAGGGTTTTCCCTTACAAGATTATTTTTTTTTGTTTAGATGAAAGAGGTAATTCTCTGCCTCATTTATTATCTAGCCTTAATCACTGAATGGGTATTGCCTCAGACAAACTGAGATCCGAGAAAGACCTTAGCTTAAAAAGGCCAGGGTCTCCCACTGCATCCAGAGCCATCTCTGTCTTCATGATCTATATCTTGCCACTGGACCCAGATGGCTCAGGAGGCAAAAGTGAGGCTGGTGACTTGGCACAGCCCTGCCTCACTTAAATCCAATTCACTTGCAAGTCATGAAATAATCTTCTCAATGTCATGGTCCTCTTCAAGAATGAAGGACAACAAGTAAGTCAATAAAGAGATTAAAACTTTGTCTTTCTTCAACTTCCAATTCTCTAATTCAAACCATGATTGTCTTTTTTTAAAGTAGTTGCTTACTAAGTAACAAGCAACAATCTGTTTCCTCATTATACTATTTATATAATCATAACATTAAAAAATTGACAGTGGCATGATTTTAAAGTTTTCAAAGTAATCTATCTATATTATTTCCTTTGACCCTACAACAACTCTGTGATCTGAGTATACCACAAAGAGCACTGGTTTAAGGTATTAACATCCTTGGTCTGCACCTTTTTTATTTGTAAAATTAGACATCAATTAATATCTATAATATTATTAATAATATTATAATATTGGAGTATGTGGGTATTCAAGGAGGACTAGAACTTCTGGTGTGAAGGTTTGATGAGCTTTTTTTTTTTTCAGGGCTACTCATCCACCTTTTTTTTTTTTAATTAAACAAATGCTTTATTAACTTCTGGTTTCCATCATTCATTTCCACCAGATTATGAGTTACATTGACTCATGAATCATATCTCCCAGTTCTTTCAGGATTCCAGGATATCTTTTGCCTGGTTTAGGTAAGCTTAACTTATTGATAGCAGCTTTCTTGTCTTCTCTTAACTGATTTTGAATTTAACTTTTTATAAATTGTCTTTAAATTATCCTTACTCTAAAGATCTCACTTAGATCTATGATTTCCTCTATATGGATACTGTCTTGGATGACCAAGGTTACAACTTATCTCTGCCTGCCCATCTTGTTGGACTCTTGTTTATCTCTTCCAGTAAGTTGACTACAACAGGTTCACCCACTATGTTAGGAGCCTTCCTTGTTTTCTTTTTTTTTCTTTTTAATTAAACAAATGCTTTATTAACTTCTGGTTTACATCATTCATTTCCACCAGATTATGAGTTACATTTTTCCCCCATTTTTTCCCTACCCACCACCCCAGAATAGCAGTCCCACTAGATATCCCCTCATCCAGTCTGCTCTCTCCCATATCTTCTCCCATACCCCCTTCGAATTTGCCATTAGGGCAAGGTGAATATCTGAGCCCCACTGCCTGGACATCTTATGAAACATTTAATTTTAAAACTTCGATTTTCAGATCCATTCCCTTTCTCCCTTGTCACCCACTCCCTCTGAGAAGATAAGCAATTCAGTATGTGTTGTACATGTATATCTATGCAAAACATTACCATAGTAGGTATATTGTAAAAGACTGCTTATATTTCCCTCCCACCTGTCTCACCTCCCACCTGGTCCATTCTCTACTTTGATCCTGTCCCTCTTTGATAGTGGGTACTTCTAACCTCCCCTCTCCCCAGAATGCCCTCCCCTCCATCATCCCCCCTCTCATCCCCCTTTCCCCTACTCAGGAGAGTGAGTGAGGGTAAGATATTCCATTTAGTATGTATGTGATTCTCTCCTTGAGCCAATTTCAATGAGAATATGCTTTTGCCTTTTTGCCTTCCTGTTCTTCCCCTCCCCTGCAACTACTTCCACTTGCCTCTTCTACATGAGATAGTTTGCCCTACCCTGTCTCTCTCCATCTCCTCTTGCCACTTTCCTCTCTCACCTCTTGACTTCACCCCTTAAGAATCATCCCTTCCTTGGGGGTGGCTAGGTGGCACAGCGAGCAGAGAGCCAGTCCTGGAGCCAGAAGGACCCGAGCTTGGATCTGGCCCCGGACACCCAACACACAAACAAAAACCCAGCCACGTGAACCTGGGCAAGTCACCAACCCCAATTGCCCTCCAAAAAAAATGGAGGTAATAGCACCCACCTCCTAGGGTTGCTATTAAGATTAAGTGAGGGGTGGCTAGGTGACACAGTGAGTAGCGCGCCGGCCTTGGAGTCAGAAGGACCTGAGTTCGGATCCAGCCTCAGACACTTAATCCACACAAACAAAAACCTAGCCGTGTAACCTTGGGCAAGTTACTTAACCCCAATTGCCCTAAAGGGGTGGCTAGGTGGCGCAGTGAGTAAGAGCGCCAGCCTCGGAGTTGGGATGACCCGAGATCAAATCCAGCCTCAGAAAATGAGCATCCACACATAAATAATGACTAGCCGTGTAACCTTGAGCAAGTTACTTAACCCCAATTGCTTTAAATAAAATAAACAAATAAATAGTTTATGAGGTGGTACATACATGAGTAAATTCAGCAAGGGGGAAAAAAGAATGTTAAAACAGAAAGGTCTTGGCCTTAGCAGTAGTGGGACTATGGGAGTGAAGAATATGAGACTTATACCTAATTATGTATGTATTTGAAAATATTTTTTTCCATTCAGAACTAACATTTATGGCTAAGAGGTATTGCTTTTAAAAATGTGATGAAGAAAAATATATTACATTGTAATCAAAGGGACAGAAGATGAGGATAGTGATTTTCAATTTTGCTCAGAAAGACTCACACAAAGGAGTGAGTCTCTCCTGATTTTTCCATCATTTTCCAAGCTGTAGGCACTACCACTCTGGGAAGAAAACTAACAGAGGGAAAAGCTAATAACAATCTAAGGCAGCTGTTGGCAACAAAGAAACCTGCCCTTTTAGCTACCCCCCACCCCCAATTTTAATGTACTGGCTGAGTATGAAAAAGTCTACTGACCTTTGCTCATTAAGTTTCCAATGGACAGAATAATTAACAATAAGCCTCATTATTTAAATTTTTCCCTACAAAAAAGTACTCCTGTTAAAGCCTTTCAGAAAGAGCCTTTGTGTTTTTTTGAGTTGAATTATCTTTAAGATTGATTATTTTTGGTTTTGTGACATGGTGTTATGAAAGAAATGAGACCATTTCCTCCCCTGTTTAAAATATAACTGAAATCACACAGCTACCTTATCACAGAGCCAAAGGGGATAAGTGCATAAAAGAAATCCAAAAGGCTGTTAGAATGAAGACAGAAAAAAAAAAACACAAAACAAAAAACCTTCCATTCTGTGCCTGAGAGGATCAGGAAAGGTTTTGTGCAGAAAGTCCTATTTACCACTTAGATCTTGGGAAAATAGTGGAAATGTGGAAAGTAATGGAAAGTAGTGGAAGAAAGAGAGGATTTGGTATTAGAACTCTTGGGTTCAAGGCTCAGTGTTGCCATTACAATACTTTTAGGAGGATGCTTCTCTCTTGCCTCAGTTTTCTTATATTTATTTTGGAGTAAACCATAGTTAAGTGACTTGCCCAAGATGCTCTAGGGAATGAATCAGCGTGAGAATTGAACTCATTCTTGTAAAGCAAAGTCTATATTCTTTTCACTGTATTACATTATCTTTTGTCTTTATTTTTAAAGTATTCATTAAGAAACTCTATTGTATAGTGGAAAGGTAACTTGATTTCCATTTACAGCATCACTATTATTTTTAGGATCAAATATAAAATACTATGGCATTTAAAGCCCTTCCCAACTTGTCCCTTCTTATCTTTCCAGTGTTCTTATACTTTATCCCTTCCCATAAATTCTGAAATCTAACATCACTGACTTTCTTGATATTTTTCACACACAATAGCCAATATTTCTTTTCCATTACAAACTTTTTTAATAACTTAAATACACTGTGAATTTACATGTGCATACAAAAAGAAAAACAATGTACCTAAAACTGGGGATCCATTATGTATAAGTAGAGTTACTATACTTTTCTTTTTAAATAGAGAATTAGTTCAATGTATCACTTTCAAAACTCTCCAGCTTGTGTCTGTTTCCTTTTGGTCTTTCCATGTTTTCTTCTTTACACTCATATATACATAGTTTTAATGATGTTTTCTTTTTTGGGGGGCAGATGGAGAGTGGGGAGCAGAATGCCCTGTCTTATCTTGATCTCTCAGTCTTCTATTTGAAATTAAAGAAACATAATCAAAGCCCCTGTAATAAATGTGCAAAATCAAATAAAACAAATGACCACACTGGCTGTGTTCACAACTTGAGTTCATCAACCTCTCTGTATGGAGAGTAGTTTGCTTAATTACACCATTGTTACAATATAAATTGCATTTCTGGCTCTTTTTATTTCACTCTGCAACAGTTCATATAGATCATCTCAGTCTTCACTGAAACCATGACTTTCAAAATTTCTTACATTTCAGTAATGTTTTGTTACATTCATATAGCATCATTTATTTAGCCAGTTCACTTTTGAGTATCAAAAAGGCTGTTCAATTTTTTTTTTACATATTTGAACCATCTTACATTTTCTTTGCTATCTTTGGGATAGAGGTCTACTACTGGTATTTCTGGGTCAAAGGGATCATACAGTTCAGTGTTATTGGGGGCATATTTCCAAATTGATTCCCAGAATGACTATACCAATTCACAACTCCACTAATAGTGAAAAAAAAGTTTTCACACAATCCTCTTCATCTAGTAGGTAAGGTTGAGTTGTGTAATAAGTTAGGTACTTTATGAAGCTTATGTGAAGAAGGAGTGCATTGCAAGAATAAGGAAGAACTACTGCAAAAGGCAGAGAGATGGGCATGTCACAAAACCAAAAGGCAGAGAATGTCATGTCTGAGGAAGAGAGGGAGGTCAATTTAGTTGGACTGAAGTTTGTGGGAAGAGGAGCAATTTATAATGAGGCTGGAATTAAGAGTTGAAGCTAAGCATGAAAAAGTTTTTTGGGGGCAGCTAGGTGATGCAGTGAGTAGAGCACCAGTCCTGGAGTCAGGAGGACCTGGGTTCAGATCTGGCCTCAGACACTTCACACACATACACACACACACACACACACACACACACACACACACACACACACAATTAGCTATGTGACCTTGGGCAAGTCACTTAATCCCAATTGCCCTACAAAAAGCAAAAAAAAAAATTTGATTTCTTTTTAAACTAAAGAGACGAATGTATATTTGTTACCAGAGACAATAGGGAGGCAGTAGAATTTATTGACTATGAGAATGGCCTAGAAAAAAACTGCACTTAAGGAAAATTCCTATAGCCCCAATGTAGAGAATGGATTGAAGAAGAGAGAGATTTGAGTAAGGGAGATAAATTTGGAGAAAATTACAATAGTTTCAGCAAGGGGCAATGAGGACCTTCTGAACACAGGTCACAGACATGAGCTCATTGAACAATGAACTATTTTTCAACACATTTTTATCTCATTTTCTTAAAAATCAGTTATTTATTCATATATCTATGTATTTATTTATCCATTTATTTCTTCATTTATTTCTATATTTATTTTTATGTGCATTTGAAAAACGGTCTAAATGTGCAAAAAAAAAGAGTTTATTTTTTGATAAAGTAATGAACTAGAAACTAAGCAGATGCCCCAAATTGGACATGCTAAATAAATTATGTTATGTGAATGTAATGGAATATTATTACACAGTAAGAAGTGATGAAAGTGTTTTGTAATTGTGCTCATAAAGTTCCGGGGTTTGTCTTGGCAGGCAGACTCTGAAGTATTTTATATTGTCTATAGTTATTTTAAGTGGAATTTTTCTTTCTATGTTTTCCTGCTGGACTTTGTTGATAATATATAGAAATTCTGTTGATTTACGTAGGTTTATTTTCTATCCCATAACTTTGCTAAAACTGTTGATTGTTACAGCTATGTTTTAATTGATTTGTTGAGATTCTCTAAGTACAACTTCAAATCATCTGCAAAGAGTAATAGTTTTATTTACTCACTGCTTATTCTAATTCTTTCAATCATCATTATATGATTATGGGAATTGGAATCTGAAGATCTTCCCTTCCCCATGGCCCTTTGATAGGTTTAAATGATTCTGAGAACCTTCCTTGATTTGAAAATATACTCTGCCCCCTAATAGGCTGAATGTGGTCACATGGAGCCTGTGATAGGAGGCTTGTTTTTCAGGAATGCCTACACCTTGATACTTTGTGATTGGGCAGTGGGTGAAGAGGGTTCTCTTGAAGTTCTCTGAACCAGAAGAAGGCTATATATACCCTGATGTGAGGTTTTGCTTTGGGGCTCACTTTGAGAAGAGTTTTGTGATTTGACCAGATGAGACTCTGGGCAGCCTGAGCCCCCTGACTTTGAAAACCCAGGTTTGTGCTTCCCACTCTGGTAACTGACTAGGTATGCATATAATGGGCAGACAGCTGGGAAGCCTGTCTGCTAATCTGTTCCTCTGTCTGCTTTTAACTTCTGCTTATAACTTGCTTGTATTCTCTGAAGTTCAGGGTGCTGACCTTTTTCTCCTTAACTAAGTAAATGACATATATTTGATTGATTAAAGTAGGATTTTTAACTCGTTTTGAGATGCTTACCTTTAGAAAAGCAGATCTAAGATTAGCAGCCATCATAGGTATGCTAGGGTGCTTGCTGCTACATGTACCTAGCATTTCTAGAACAATATTGAATAATAGTGGTGATTAAAGGTGTCCTTGCTTCACACCTGATCTTATTGGGAAGTCTTCTAGCTCATCCCCTTTACAAGTAATGCTTAATGATGATTTTAGATAGTTGCTATTTATCATTTTGAGGAAAGCTCCATTTATTCCTATGATTTCTAGTGTTTTTAATAGGAATGAGTATTGTATTTTGTCAAAAGTTTTTTTTTTTTTTTCTGTATCTATTGGGATAATTCCATGGCTTGTTGTTGTTGTTGCCTTTGTTGTTGGTGTAATCGATTATGCTGATAGTTTTCTTTCTTTTATTTTATTTTTTTCTTTTTGGAGGGCAATTGGGGTTAAGTACCTTGCCCAAGGTCACACAGCTAGGTTTTTGTTTGTGTGTTAAGTGTCTGAGGTAGGATCTGAACTCAGGTTCTTCTGACTCCAGGGCCGGGACTCTACTCACTGTGACACCTAGTTTTCTTAATATTAAAGCAGCCTGGCATTCCTGTTATAAATCCCACCTGGCCATAGTTTATGATCTTGGTGACGTATTGCTACCCTCTTGCTAGCATTTAATTTTTTTTTTAATGCTTCTATATTCATTACAGAAATTGGTCAGTAGTTTTCTTTCTCAGTTTTTGCTTTTCCTGGTTTAGGTATCAGCACCATATTTGCATCATAAAAGAAATTTTGTAGACCTCCTTCTTTTCCTATTTTCCCCAAATAGTTTGTATAGTATTGTAATTAATTTTCCTTAATTGTCTGGTAGAATTCACTTGTGAATCCATCTCATCCTGGGAATTTTTTTCCTAGGAAGCTAATTTATGGTTTCATTTCTTTTATATATTTTGCTGAATAGGTCATTCTTGGTTGTAATCCTAATTCTTTTGCTTTTGAGAATATCATACTCCAAGCTGTCCTTTCCTTTAATGTAGAAGGTGCTAAATGCTGTGTGATCCTGACCGTATTTCCATCATATTTGAATTATTTCTTTCTGGCTGATCACAATAATTTATGCTTTATCTGAGAGCTCAGGAGGGAAGCTATAATATTCCTAGGAGTTTCCATTTTGGAACATCTTTCAGAGATGGTGTCATTCAATTTCTCTTTTTCCCTCTGCATCAATGATATCAGGACAGCTTTCCTGGATAATTTTTTCAAATATGATGTCTAGGCTCTTTTTTCCCAAAATCATGACATTCAGGTAATCCCAATACTTCTTAGACACACACTGACATATGTATTTATACACACATACACCCTTGCATACATAAATATATGTATATGTAGATATATACATATACATACACACATACACATGTATATATACATATACACACATACACACACATATATATTCCCTTCAACTATCCTCATAGTAAGAAAAGTCTCATGAGTTACAATTATCATTTTTCCACGTAGGAATGTAAGTAATTCAACTGTAAAAAGTTCCTTATGATTTCTTTTTCCTGTTTACCTGCTCACACTTCTCTTGCTTCTTGTATTTGAAAGTCAAATACATTTTACGACTTCTTACATTTTCTCTGCTTGATCTATTTTTCAGGTCAGTGGCTTTTCCAATGAGCTATTTCACATTTTCTTCTTTTTTCATTCTTTTGATTTTGTTTGATTGTTTCTTGATGTCTCATGAAGACAGTGGATTTTACTTGTTTAATTCTAATTTTGAAGGAGTTTTGCTCATCAGTAAATTTTTCTCCCTCTTTTACAAAGTTGTTTACTCTTTTTGTGTGTGTGTGTGTGCCTTTTTGTGGGCAATTGGAGTTAAGTAACTTGCCCAAGGTCACATGGCTAGGTTTTTGTTTGTGTGTGCATTAAGTGTCTGAGGCCGGATCTGAACTCAGGTCCTTCTGACTCCAGGGCTGACGCTCTACTCACTGTGCCACCTCGCTACCCCTGTTTACTCTTTTATTCTTAATTTTCTTGCATCATTTTAATTTCTTTTCACATTTTTCTCTGCCTTATCCAATTTTTAAAAAATATTTTTTTTAGCTCCTCCAGGAATTCTTTTTTTTTTTTTTTTGCTTAGCATTTAATTTATTTTTAGCTTTCAACAATCATTTCCCAAAGATTTTGAGTAACAGATTTTCTTCCCATCTCTCCCCTACCCCCCACACCAAGAACGCAAACATACTGAATACCCTTTCCCCCAATCTGCCCTGTCTTAATTCCCCCTAATACCTCCTCCCTACTTTCTTGTAGGGCAAGATGGATTTCTCTACCCATTCCCTGTATATCTTATATCCCAGTTGCATGTATAAAAACAATTTTAAAATTTTACCACTTATTTTTAAAATTTTGAGTTCCAGCTTCTCTCTCTTCTCCCCTTCTTGACCACCCCCACTAAAAACACAAGCAATTCAATATAGGTTATTCATGTTTGGTAATATAAAACATTTCCATGGTCATTATACTGTGAAAAGCTAACTATATTTCCCTCCATCCTATACCACCCCCCATTTATTTTATTTTCTCCTTTGACCCTGTCTCTCTCTCTCTCTCTCTTTTTTTTTTTTTTTGCTTTTTGGAGGGCAGTTGGGGTTAAGTGACTTGCCCAAGGTCACATGGCTAGTTTTTGTGTTAAGTGTCTGAGGTCAGATTTGAACTCAGGTGTGCCTGACTCCAGGGATGGTGCTCTATTCACTTTGCCACATAGCTACCCCAAACACTGTCCCTTTTCAAAAGTCTTTGTTTCTAACTACCTTCTCCTCCAACCAGCCCTCCCTTCTATCATCCCCCTTCTTATTGCCTTCTTCTGTACTTTCCTGTTAGGATAAGATACCCAAATGAGTGTGTATGTTATTCCCTCCTTAAGCCAAATGCAATGAGTGTAAGGATGACCCATTCCCTTTGGCCTTCCTGTTCTTCCCTTCATTGTAACAGTTTTCTGTTGCCTTTTTATATGAGTTAATTTACCCTATTCTGTCTCTCCCTATCTCTTCTCATTATATTCCTCTCTCACCTCTTGATTTTATTTTTGGATATCATCCCTTCCTATTAAACTGATCCTGTGCCCTCTGTCTATGTATACATGCACACACATATACACACACTCACATATGCATTTATACACCTATATATCCTCCTATACATAGACGTATATGTATGCATACATATATACATATAAATTCGCTTCAGCTATCCTCTTACTGAGAAGTCTCATGGGTTACAATTATAATTTTTCCATGTAGGAATGTAAAACCTTTAATAAGTTTTTTATGATTTCTTTTTCCTGTTTAGCTTCTCATGCTTCTTTTGCTTCTTATAGTTGAAAGTCAAATTTTCTGTTCAGCTCTGGTTTTTTCATCAAGTTTACCTGAACGTCCTCTAATTCATTGAATGATCATATTTTCTCCCAAAGCATTATACTCAGTTTTGCCAGATAGGTGATTCTTGGTTCTAATTCCTAGCTCCTTTGACCTCTGAAATGTCATACTCCAAGTCCTTAGATCCCTTAATGTAGAAGTAGCTAGGCCTTGTGTTATCCTGATTGTGTTTCCACAGTACTCAAATTATTTCTTCCTGACTGCTTGCAGTATTTTCTCCTTGAACTCAGGAATTTGGCTAAAATATTCCTAGGAGTTTTGTCTTGGGGATCTTTTTCAAGTGGTGATCAGGGAATTCTTTCAATTTCTATTTTGACATCTGATTCTAGAATATAAGGGCAATTTCCCTTGAGAATTTCTTGAAGGATGATTTCTTGGTTCTTTTTTTTTGATCATGGCTTTCACGTAGTCCAATAATTTTTAAATGATCTCTCCTGTATCTTCTAAAGCAAAGCATAAGCAGCTTTCCAGATGACTGTTTCTGTGAACACCTTTTAAGATTCTAATTACACAGTATAGTGAACTCTTTATTTATTCAATAACATATTAGAGCAAAACATAACTTATCACAGAAAATCAAAATACAGCATTCACCATGCCACAACTCAAAAACTTATCAGTAAAATGGCCACATAGTTTTCACCAAACTGGTCGCATGGTTTAAAAAAGTACAGTCATTTAGTCAATCAATCACTTAGTAACTTTATACACACACACACACACACACACACACACACACACACACACACACACACACACATACATTTGAAACATTTAATTTTAAGACTTCGAATTTCAGATCCATTCCCTTCCTCCCTTGTTACCCACTCCCTCTGGGAAGATAAGCAATTCAGTATATGTTGTACATGTATAGCTATGCAAAACATTACCATAGTAGATATATTGTAAAAGACTGCTTATATTTCCCTCCCACCCATCCCACCCCCCACCTTATCCATTCCCTACTTTGATCCTGTCCCTCTTTGAAAGTGGGTATTTCCAAATTCCCCTCTCCCTTGAATGCCCTCTCCTCCATCATCCCTCCTTTCATCCCCTTTTCCCCTACTCACATGCAGGGTGAGATATCCCATTTAGTATGTATATTATTCTCTCCCTGAGCCAAATTCAATGAGAATAAGGTTTTGCAATTTTGCCTTCCTGTTCTTCCCCTCCCGTGCAACTACTTCCCCTTGCCTCTTCTACATGAGATAGTTTACCCTACCCTGTCTCTCCCCATCTCCTTTTGTCACTTTCCTCCCTCACCTCTTAACTTCACCCCTTAAGTATCATCCCTTCCCACCAAATTCAACTTGTGCCCTCTATCCATGTATACCTGTAAACATATATACACACATTCGCATATGTATTCATATGTCCATATACCCTCCTTCAATTATTTTCATAACGAGAAAGGTTTCATCAGACACAGTTATTGTTGTTCCATGTAGGAATATAAATAGTTCAACTTTAAGTTCCTTTTGATTTCTTTTCCCTGATTACCTTCTCAAGCATCTCTTGCTTCTTGTGTCTGAATGTCAAATTTTCTATTCAACTCTGATTTTTTCATCAAGAATGCTTGAAAGTCCTCTATTCCATTGAATGACCATATTTTCCCCTGAAACAAGATACTAAATTTTGCTTGGTAGGTGACCCTTGGCTTCAATCCCAGCTCTTTTGCCCTCTGGAATATCATATTCCATGCCCTTCAGTCCCTCAGTGTAGAAGCTGCCAGGTCCTGGGCTATTCTGATTGTGTTTCCACAGTATTGAAATTGTTTCTTCCTGGCTGCTTGTAGTATTTTCTCCTTGATCTGGGAGTTCTGGAACCTGGCTATAATATTCCTAGGAGTTTCCTTTTTGGGATCCTTTTCAGGAGGTTATTGGTGGATTCTTTCAACCTCTATTTCCCCCTCTGGGTCTAAAACATCAGGGCAATTTTCCTTGAGAATTTCTTGAAGTATGATTTCTAAGTTCTTTCTTTGATCATGACTTTCAGGTAGTCCAATAATTTTTAAATTATCTCTCCTGGATCTATTTTCCAGGTCAGTGGTTTTTCCCATGAGATATTTCACATTGGCTTTTATTATTTTCATTTGTTTGGATCTGTTTAACAGCATCTTGATTTCTCATAAAATCATTAGCTTCCATTTGCTCCAGTCTAACTCTGAAGGAATGAATCTCCTCGGTGAGCTTTTGATATTCTTTTTCCATCTGGCAAATTTGGCTTTTTAAGGCATTCTTCTCCTCATTGCCTTTCTGAGCCTCTTTTGCCATTTGAGTTAGTCTATTTTTTAAAGTGTTATTTTCCTCAGTTAGGCTGTTGACTGTCATTTCATACTTTTCTTGCATCTTTCTCATTTCTCTCCCCAGTGTTCCCCCCACTTCTCTTATCTGCTTCTTAACGTCCTCTATGGCCTGTATCGAGGTTGTATTTTCATTTGGGGCTTTTGGTGGAGGAGTTCTGACCTCACAGTCCTCCTACTGTTCTATGCTTTGATCCTCTTTGCCCCCAAAATAGGAGTCTAAAGTTGCATTTTTATGTTTATTTTGTTTCCTTTGCCTAGGCATATTGCTACTTAATTACTTGATTTTTGGGCTTGTTGCCACAGTAGGACTCTACCACCAGACAGGAGAGCTTCCTCCCCAAACATGGGGTCTTCACAACTTCTGGAGGATGGGTGGCCTCTGTAAAGCCTCCACCTGCTCTGGCAAATTGGATACCCACCCCAGACCACCCCCAAGACCACAATCCAGATCCAAGCAGGTTAAAGCAAGAGTGATTAATCCCCAGACTGATTGCTGGATCTCTCTACAGTTCACAGACCAGGAGTTGGAGCTGCCACTGATGCTGCAAAATGGCCTCTGTGCTGCGTTTCCTCAGCAGCTTTTCATCCCCAGGGGAGGAAGCTGACTCGTTCCCTAAATACTGGTCCCAAAGTCCATAGGGCACTAACCTCTCACTTTGTCCTAGGCATATCTGTGCTGATGGAATCACCACAGCTGCTGGTGTTCCGGGGTCCCTCCAGCTGGCTGCTGGCCCAGCCACCCTGGGGCTAAAACCAAGGTTAACACGAGCCTGGGCTTGGCTCCCAGAGCGCTGTGCTATTGGTTCCCAGCTCGCTGTGCTGCCCACTCTCAGAGCGTTTTGCTGGCCACTCCCTTCAGGGCTATTGGGCTGTCCTCAGCAGGAGGTTAGCTTCTTTGTGTGGTTCTGTGGGTGCTGGGACTCCAGAAGTTGTTCAGATTCCCCTTTTATATTGTTTGGAAGTGGTATGGGGCAGAGCACCTTGGAAGTGCTGTTTCTACTCTGCCATCTTGGCTCTGCCCCCCCCAATCACTTAGTAACTTAATCATTTAGTATTTCTCTTTTAAACAAGGTGGATTCATGTAGATAGTCAGTCATTTACCCAAGTCCTTAATTCAATCAGTCTTAAGGAATCAAGGCTCCTTAATCCTTTGTTGTTGTTGTTGTTGTTTTGTTTTGTTTTGTTGTTCAAATGCTTTATTTTCTTCTGTTTTACTTCATTCATTTCCTTCAGTTTTTGTGTTACAAATTTTTTCCAAGTTTTTCCCCTACCCACCTGCCAAAATAGCAGTCCCCTACCTAGGATATCCTCTCTATTTATTTCCCAATCACATGTAAAATAGTATTAATAGTATATATATTTTTTGCCTTTTGGAGGGCAATTGGGGTTAAGTAACTTGCCCAAGGTTACACAGCTAGGTTTTTGTTTGTGTGTGCACTAAATGTCTGAGGTCGGATCGGAACTCAAGTCCTTCTGACTCCAGGGATGACGCTCTACTCACTGCACAACCTAGCTGCCCAGTATCTACATTTTAAACATTTGGTTTTAAAATTTTGAATTCCAAATTCATTCCCTTCCTCCCTCGTCACCCACCCTTGCTGGGAAGATAAGCAATTCAATATAGGTTGTACAGGTGTAGCTAATTCAAAACATTACCATAGCAGATATCTTGTAGAAGACTGATTATATTTCCCTTCCTCCTATCCCACCTTCCACTTGTTCTAGTCCAGCCCCTTTTCAAAAGTATGTGCTTCATAGTTCCCTCCTACCCAGCTCCTTTCCATCATCCCCCATCTCATCCCCTTCCCCGCTACTCTGCTGTAGGGTGAGATACCCTATTTCATGTGTATGTCATTCCCTCCCTGAGCCAAATTCAATGATTATATGGTTGACCCATTCCCTTATGCCTTCTTGTTCTTCCCTTCCATTATACCCATTTTCCCTTGCCTCTTCTATATGAGATAGCTTGCCCCATTCTGTCTCTCCCCAACTTGCCTCATTATATTCCTCTCTCACCTGATTTCACCTTTTAAGTATCATCAATTCCTATTAACTTGGTCCTGTGCCCTCTATCTATGTATACCTATAAACATATATATATATACACACATTCACATATGTATTCTTACACCTTTATACCCTCTGATAAAGACTATATATATACACACACATATATACATATATAAATACACACACAAACATATATATGTATATATATATATATATACACACATATATATTTCTATTATCTTCAACTATTTTCATACTGAGAAAAGTTTCATCAGTTACAATTATATTTTTTTCCAAGTAGGAATATAAATAGTTCAACTTTGATAAGTTTGTAGTGATTTCCTTTCCCTGTTTACCTTCTCATGCTTCTCTTGCTTCTTGTGTCTGAATGTCAAATTTTCTACTCAAGTCTGTTTTTTTTTCAAGAATGCTTGAAAATCCTCTAATCTACTGAATGACCATATTTTCCCCTGAAACATGATACTCAGTTTTGCAGGGTAGGTGATTCTTGGTTTTAATCCCAGGTCTTTTGACCTGCAGAATATCATATTCCAGGGCCTTTGATCCCTCAGTATAGAAACTTCAAGATCTGTGTTATACTGATTGTGTTTCCACAGTATTCAAATTGATTCTTCCTGGCTGCTTGTAGTATTTTCTCCTTGATCTAGGAATTCTGGAACCTGGCTATAATATTCCTAGGAGTTTTCTTTTGGGGATCTTTTTCAGGAGGTGATGAGTGTATTTTTTCAACCTCTATTTCCCCATCTGGGTCTAAAACATCAGGGCAATTTTCCTTGAGAATTTCTTGAAGGATGATTTCTAGGTTCTTTCTTTGATCATGGCTTTCAGGTAGTCCAATAATTTTTAAATTATCTCTCTTGGATCTATTTTCTAGGTCAGTAATTTTTCCCATGAGATATTTAACATTTCCTTTCATTCTTTCCTTTGTTTGGATCTGTTTAACAGCATCTTGATTTCTCACAGAGTCACTAGCTTCCCTTTGGTCCATTCTATATCCAAAGGAATCTCCTCAGTGAGTCTTTGAGATCTTTTTTCCATCTGGCAAATTTGGCTTTTTAAGTCATTCCTGTCCTCATTGCCTTTTTGAGCCTCTTTTGCCATTTGTATTAGTCTATTTTTTAGGGCATTATTTTCCTCCTTCAGGCTGATTACTTTCCTTTCATAATTTTCTTGCATCATTTTCATTTCTCTTCCCAATTTTTCCTCCACTTCTCTTATCTGATTCTTAAGGTCCTCTATGGCCTCTAAGGAGCTTATATTTTCTTTTGAAGCTTTTGTTGCAGGAGTTCTGACCTCACATTCCTCCTCCTGTTCCATGCTTCAATCCTCTTTGCCCCCAAAGTAGGAAACTAATGTTGAATTTTCTGTTTATTTTCTTTCCTTTGCCTAAGCATGTTGCCACTCAATTACTTGATTTTTGGGCTTGTTGCAAAAGTAGGACTTTGCCACTAGACAGGGGAGCTTCCTTCCCAAACACTGGGGTTTTCTCAGCTGCCTGGGGTATTAGTTGAGTGCCCTCTCTGAAGCTTCCACCTACTCTGGAAATCTGGTCACACACCCCAGGACCTCCACCCCAGACCACAATCCAGATTCAAGAAGGTTAAAGCAAGAGCAATTACCCCCTAGATTGGTAGCAGGCCAGAAACTGAAGCTGCAAGGTATTGCCTAAGCATCTCAGTGGCTTCTCAACCTGGGGACAAAAGCCAATGCTCTCCCCACTACTGGTCCCAAAGTCCACAGGGCATTGACCTCTTACTTTGTCCTTAGCATTTATGTTAGATTTCATCTTAGCATTGATAATTCTGGAAATGCCACAGCTTCTGGTGTTCTGAAGTCCCTCCAGCTGGCTGCTGATCAGGCCACTCTGGGGCTACAATGTCTATCTCATTCAGGCCTGGGGTTGGCTCCCAGAGCACTGCACTGGCCACTCCCTGCTGAGCTGCCCGGCTCTCCTCAGTTGGAGGTTAGATTCTCTGTGTCATTTTGTGGGTTATGTAGCTCCAAAGTTTGTTCAGAGTCACCTTTTACCTGATTGGTGAGAGTTGGAGCTGGAGCAGCTTTGGAAGTCCTGTTTCTACTCTGCCATCTGGACTCTGCCCCAAGTCTCCTTAATCCTTAACTAAATCATTTGTAAAGAGTCAGGGCCTCCTTATGGGACACAAAGTACAATAGTCAAAGTTCTCCACCCATGGGATGTAATTAAATTACAATATCAGTCACTACTCAGTACTCTTTTAAGGGGTGGTAGAAAATTCACAGGCCATCCACCCCTAGGTCATCAGTAAATTACAATTTTATTGGTCACAGCTCAGTATCCTATTTCATCAGCCACTACTCTGATAATTTCATTAGTCACTACTCAGTACCCATAGAGAGGTCTTTTCATCTTGACTCAGGGCAGGCTTTCAGCTTGCATGGCTCCTCTTCCATGGTCACAACTCCGACCCAAATCTAACCAACTTCCACTTGAGTTCAAAGGCAGATAGGTCCCAGTTCGTTGTCCAGCTCTCCATGTAGTTCCTGTTCCATATTGAAGCTCACAGTGTCCTGTCTGCTTCAAGTCCTTAACAGTTTCTGTTCCTGGGAAGACATAACTTAACAGAGCCATAGACAGAGAAAGTAGTGACACCACAGTCATGTTTCCTCTGGCAGCTGCAGCTGGCCCTCAGAAGCCTTCAGCAGATACAATGTCAATGTCAATGTCAAAATCACTTTCTCCCATTCTCAAAATCACTTTCTCCAAGGTAGTTCAAGTCCAGCAGCAGCCTAGTATTCAGATGCATTCTGAGAGAAATTCTCTCTCTCTCTCTCTCTCTCTCTCTCTCTCTCTCTCTCTCTCTCTCTCTCTCTCTCTCCCTCCCTCCCCCAGCAACAGCAGCAGCTCTGCCTCCAGATGCTTGTCCCAAGAAATTCTGACTGCCCAGCTTGTCCTCTTCCTTAAATATGGTATAGCTCCTCCCTGTTCAGCCCCTTCCTGTTACATCAACAACAGGGTTTCATACCTTCTATTTCTTTAACAGAGGCTTAATTTGAAACTAGGTGCTAAGTACCAGTCAGCTTTCCAGGTAATTGGTATTTCCAATGAGACATTTCACATGGAGTTCTATTTTTTTCATTTGCTTTTATCTGTTTTATAGTATCTTGATTTCTCATAAAGTCATTAGCTGTAACAATAATGCAATATTCACAACACCCATGGTGACTACAAATAGCTGATATGGTTGTGAATCACAAAATGTTACAGGCTCTCCTCATGGGGGACAGAGCCAAAGCATTTGTTCAAATACCAGAAAGCCAAGCCTCCAAACCACAAAGTTAGTCATTACAGTAGCCATGAAGTTGGTACATATAGTTAATGCAGTGAACACCCACATTTCCAAGCCTTTAAAATAAAACAGGCTCCCTCAGGAAAAGATCCTCTTCCCCTCACTCATGGTAGCTGCTCAACCTCCACACTGCTCACTCCCAGGAAGCAGTTGTTTCTGGCAGTTCTCAGCAGAAGTTCTGGCTGGCTCTCAGAAGAATTTCATGCTGCCACTGCTGCTTGCATCTCCACTGCCATCTGCACCTCTGCTGCTGCTACTTGTGCCTCCACCTGCTGCCACTTAGCTGCTTCTCATTGCTGTTCTGGCTCCATATGAGCCCCTACTTGGCTCTGCCTCCTCCCTGCCCCAACCCCTCCTGCCATGTCAGCAAATCATCCCACTGGAGGATTCACAATTTCTGGGTTTCAACACCTGACACAATTTTGAACCCAAAAAGTACCTGCCACCCTGCCAATACAAGGGGCATGGAAGAACTTCAAATTCCAATACCATTACATTAGCTTCCATTTTCTCCAATCTAATTTTGAAGGACTTATTCTCTTCAGTAGGTTTTTAAAATTCCTTTTCCATCTAGGCAATTTGATTTTTTAAGGCATTCTTCACCTCATTTAATTTTTTGAGATTCTTTTGCTATTTGAGTTAGAAAATTTTTAAGGAGTTATTTTCTTCAGGATGTTTTGGGTCTCCTTTAGCTGACTATTGACTCTCTTCACATAATTGTCTTGCATTATTCTCATTTCTCTCCCCAATTATTCCTCCATTTATCTTACTTTATTTTCAAAATCCTTCTTGAGCTCCTCCATGGCCTGGGACAAGTTCATATTTTTCTTGGAAGCTCTCAAAGCAGGAGTTTTGACTTTGTTGACTTCTTCTGGCTCCATGTTTTTCTCCTTTTTGTTCCCCCAAAAGGATTCTATGGTCTGATTGTGCTTGCTTACCTTGTCAGCCATTTACTTGACTTTTAAGCTCTTTGGTATGGTAGAATTCTGCTAACAGACTGGAGAGAACTGGGTCCCAAATCACCAGGGTTTTCACAAATGTTGTCTGACCTATGAGGAAGGCACCCTCTCTACAGACACCCCAAGCTCTGGCACACTGGCCACACCCCAGGACCACCACCCAAAACCATGATCCAGATCCAAGCATGTCAAAGCAAGAGTTGTCATGCTCTGAATGGTAGCTTGGTCTCCATAAAATCTGGAGGCCAGGAGCTCCAGAGTCAGCCATATGGCAGCAGCTTCAGCTGCTGTGCCTCCACCACCTCTCACCCCAGGGGTAGGGGCCAGACCATGCTCTTCTACTACTCAGTTCCATCAGAGTTCCTCACTGACCTTTTACTTTCTCTTTGGCATATATGGGTTGAGAAGTCTGGAAACCTCCACAGCTGCTAGTGATTAATTCTCCTAAAGTCTGCTCCTGCCATTCTGGGCCACTGTCCTGTGCCAGTGTCCTGGGCCACTGATGGGACTACACTTGGCTCCCAGTGTGGTGTTGGCCTGCCAGGATTCATTCAGTGGGAGATTTGCTTCTCTTTGTCACTTGGTGGGTTCTTTAGCTCTAAAATTTGTTTAGAGTCATATTTTACAGGTATTGGAGGTTCTTGGGGCAGGAGCTCAGCCAAGTTCCTTCTTCTACTCCACCATCTTGGTTCTGCCCCCACCCCCAACCACACACACTTACTTGATTTTCAAAATTCTTCTTGAGCTCCTTCATGGCCTCTAACCAGTTCATATTTTTCTTGGAGGCTTTTGATGGAGGAGATTTGACATTGTTGTCATCTTCTGGTTCTGTGTTTTGATCCTCTTTGTCCCTGAAAAAGGATTTTATAGTCTGATTGTGCTTTTTCTGTTTGCTCAACTTGTCAGCCAGTTTTACTTGACTTTTGAGCTCTTTGCCTTGTAAGATCTCTGCTTCAAAAGTGGAGACAGCTGTGTCCCAAATCACTGGGGGTTTGTTCATCTGTTATCAGAGCTTTCTTCCAGGTACCTGCCTCAGAACATTGAGGAAGACTGCCTCTCCCCAGCCTCCACAAGCTCTGCCATGTCAGCGCTCCTCACCCCAGGACCACCATCCAAGTCTACAATCCAGAATTAAGCAGGGCAAAGCAAGAGAATTCTGCCTCAGGGCCAGAAAATAGATTCCTGAAAATGACCTCTGGACAGTCACTTGGACCCCCTACAATCTGTAAGCCTGGACCTAGAAGCAATATCAGGGATAGCCATTGCAGTTACCACCACCTCTACTGCCCAAAGGCCAGGGGCCTGACTGTGCTTTTCTATCACCCAGGATCAACAGAGTTCACCCACTAACCTTTTACTTTCTTTTGGGCATTTATGGGTTGAGAAGTCTGGAAAGTACCACAGCTGCCAGTGATTCACTCTCCTAAAGATTGCTCTGGTTGGTCTGCACCATGTGTGCATGCGCGTTCTACTTCTAGCTCCATGTGCTAGACCCTCCCTGCTGGTCTGTCAGGCTGCCTTCAGCAGGAGGTTTGTTTCTTTCTGTCACTTTGTGAGTTCTGTAGCCCTAAAATTTGCTTAGAGTCATATTTTATAGGTATTGGAGTTGGCTGAAGCAGGAGCTCAAACAAGTTCCTGCTTTTACTCTGCCATCTTGAGTCTCTCTCTTCAGGAATTCTTGTTGGGCTTGTGTCCAATTTACTTTTTTTCACTGAGACTTTTCTTATTGCTTTTCTGACATTGGTATCTTCCGAGTTTGTGTCTTGATTGTTCTTGTCACCATAAGAACTTTTTTGTTGTCAGGTTCTTTCTGTTTTTGATGTTTGTTCATTTTGTTAGCCAATTTTTTTTTACTTTTAACTTTATGTTAAAGTTGGATTCTGTTCCCAGAAAGTAAAGGAACTGTCTCTAGTTTCTGGTTTTCAGTACGAGTTCTGGGTGTCTATAAGTTTTCAGTGCTTCCATGCTACTATGATCCAAGGAGAGGTGTGATCACTGCTCTCCTGACCTGTGATCTTGTCTTTACTAAAGAAGGGAAGTTGTTCCCTTTTAATCAAAAGTGCTAGCCATACTCTTGGCCCTGAAACTGTGCCCAGGTTACCCACTCTCTTGCAGCTCTAAGAGCTAATGATCCTTTTTGCCTTGGAACTGAGATCAGAGATTTTTTTTTTGGAGGGGGTAAGGTAGGGCAATTGGGGTTAAGTGACTTGCCCAAGGTCACACAACTAGTTTTGTGTTAATTGTCTGAGGCTGGATTTGAATTTAGTTCCTCCTGACTCTAAGGCCAGTGCTCCATTCACTGTTCCACCTAGCTGCCCCCAAGACAAGAGTCATTACTTCCTTGTGAGAGATAACAAGCATTTTTCTCTGCCAAAGTTCTGGAACCAGTTCCCTTATTTTCTTGAAGTTGCAAGTAATAGTGCTTCTCTTTGCCCTGGGACTGTGACCTAGAACTGAGTATGGGCAATGCAACTGGTCCTGTATCTATTGTCAATACGGGTCCCCTGTAATTTCTTTATGACCAGTTGTCTGAACCCCTTACCATATCCCACAGTTGCTACTGAGGCTTTTGCTGCTGCCTACGAAATCTGCTGCTGGTATTGCTGTAGCCTGGCCTGTGCTATGACAGGCCCTCATCTTAATGTCACAGACCTTTCTTGCTATTGTTTTAAAGTTCTTTAGGGGGAATACTCAGTTGCTGCATGTACTCCACCATCTTGGCTCTGCAATTGGTATATTTTTTTCCCTTTTTTAAAAATAAAAGTAGGCTCTCTGATGGTGTAACCCTGAATTCTACAGCTATTCTTATGAAATAAGGGTCTATGTGACCATGTGTTAGCAGATCTGTCAACCAGTCTAATATGGTAGGGTTAGAGTGAGGATTCAAGGATAAAGTTAAGGTTATAAAACTGGAAAACTGAAAGAATAGTTGTCCTCTTGACAGAAATTGGGGTTTTCATTAAAAAGAAGGGAATGGTTACATGAATTGCTATGCCTGAAGAAAAGTCACCTGATGTCTACCATTCTTGTGATGATCCTCATTGTATCTAAATAGTCTGGTCCTCATTCAGCAATATAATAATCCCTTCATTCTTCCCATCCTCAAAGGCATATTCATCTATTTCTAGATCTTATATACCCCCTAGCATAATGTTTAGAAATTAAGAGTGTGTATCTAGGAATTTCCTCATGGTACATTTACTTATTCTATATTAATAGAATGTTCTCAGAAGAAGACTAGGCTCTATTGAAGCTTATTAACACTAATCAAAATCTTTCCCAATAGGGATTTGGGATTTAGAATTGTGACCTTGGAAATCTAGTCCAGCCACTTCATTTTGTAGATGAGGAAATTGAGGCTCAGAAAGGTGGTCTTGCCCTCATTCTCAAAGTTAGTAAATGTCTGAAGCAGGTTTCAACAACCTCAGGTCACGTGGGCTTTTGTTTCTTAGGCATAGCTATAGAATTCAGTGTTAACACTTTCAGAGAAACTGTTATTTTTTTTAAAGCATTGGGAAAAGATAAAAATGCATTGAAAAGCTACTCATTGTATGATCATCTGACTTTGTAGTAAGGAACTCCTTTAAAGATTGAGTGAACACCTGTTTGGCAAAATTGGCCTTGACTGTTCATTTTTCATAGTGTTTTCAAAATTAAATCATGATGCTGATGATGGTGCTGATTAATGCTGCACAATTTTCGTTTACTGCATCCAGGAATGCTGGATAGAGAAAGTGGTTTGTTTTCTACTTTGATGGGCCAAAATTGACAAATAAATGACTAGAGAATATACTATGGCATTCTTAGAGTCCCCAAACACTAAAGACACACTTTGTGGTAAATTTCGATGAATTCACTCGAAGCAAAATTCCTAGAATAGACTTGTCAACTTTCTCCACCTTGGAAAGTTGACACACCAATATATCAGAGAGGTTCAATTTATCTGTCAGAACATGATATATATATCTATAACATCATTTCTGAAATTGTAACATGATATTTTTATCAGCTGGGCCAGCTGGATGAATGTGTCAAAAATTTATCTGGTGTGTTAAAGTGATAAAGATATATTCAGTTTTGAAGTGTTTTTCTTTTCTTTTCATTTCTTAATTATTTAGAGCGTGCGCGTGTTTGTGTGTGTATGTGTGTGTGTTTGAATGTTTGGAATGGGGGAAGTCTGGACCTGTGATGAGAAGTTCTTGATGCAGAAATTTCCCAATCAAGTATAGATCAGCAATTTTTCTTTCATCAATAGCCTTACAAAGTTACCTGGGATACTATGGTAACAAAGTTAGCACATGTCAGGTGCAGAATTCAAATTTAGGTCTTCCTTTATCCAAGAATAACCAGCAATCTATTATGCCACACTGCCTCTCCATCTGTGCATTTATCACTATTTTCATTTTAAATGGGAGTAAAATAATAAACATAAATGATGAGACAGATAACAGGATTTGTATTGAAGCTAGAAAGCTGGTTAATGAGGTTACTTTCATTATTCTTTAAACTAATGTACTTGTTCTTTTGCTATTCATAACTTTTTCAAACTTAATGTCTGTTCTCAATCATTTCCTTTACACATTTTAAGTAAAGAAAAAATATGCTCCTTTGAAGATGTCCTGCATATGCTTTTAGGTTAATAATAACTTCAGTGCTATGCTGATAAATTGATCCTAACCTCCCCATCATCGTCATTAACAGACACCATGAATAGTCTATGTAGGGCTTGATTTTTGAAAGCTTCCCACTCCATAATGACACATACTCTGAATTTAGCCTGCTTAGTTCTTGAATCTATAATACATCATCCAGATAAAAGGATGATGGTGAAGATTGCTTCAACTGGCAGCCATTGAACATGAGTGAGTTACCAAACCAAAATTGATCATTCTGATGTCATCATGATCTCAGGACTGGCTCATTAATTTGCAATGGAAGGACTGACCAAAGATGACCCAGTCTTCAGAGTAAATGCAATATACTCTACCTGTTGCCAATCCACATGGAGGTTTGGTGAGGCAGCTTTCAGGCATGTGTAATGAAGGGTCCTTTTCCCTAGCTATTTTAGAGGACATAACAAGTGTCATCTATCTACTTACTCTCTACATACAGTATAGAGACAAAAAGCATTTTAACTGACTTCTGATTCGAAACTGATTGTGCCCACAAGTGACTCAAACAGACTGGAGGTTCATAAGCTTTTTATTCTCATGACCCCTTTGGAAGTTTGGTGAAGCCTATGGATGGCTTATCAGAAAAAGAAAAATACACACACTCACATACACATACACCCAATACATAGGATTGTAAAGGGCATCAATTATATTTAAAGGTTATCAACATATTTTTATAAATTCATAGACCTTCCAAATTTATCCACAAACCCTTAGGGGTCCATTAACATCACCCCTTTAACCCCACTAAACGGAAGGCAAACTGGACTTCAGAAATGGACAGTTTTTTTTTCTCTAGTGGCAAATGATGCAGTTACTGTGGGCCTCTGGGTGAGGATTCTAGACACTCTCTCTCCAACTTTCATTTGACGGTGAATTAATGGCACCTGAGTTTATTTTGTTTATATGGTGTTTCATTCTTCCCCGAACCTCTTTGAAAAAATATCAGAGATACAATGCACCATAGTGTGACCTTACAAGCTTTTAAAGGTCATAAAAGCCACCAAAAGAACCCCCAGCAACTGTAACAGTACCTAAGGACTATGAGAATTTATCCCTGAGACATTATCTGTTTCACCCAGGCCAGTAGTGAATTAATGCATCAGAAATGGCATGTTGCCCTACAAGCAAGACGTTGATTTATACACTGGTTTTAAAATTACTAGAAATAAATCTGAATGGGGGTGGGACAGAAGGGATATTTTGTAGCAACCATTTTATGTTCAAGCTCACTTTCCTCATTGCTTGAGGTTTATAGTAGATAGGTGTGTTCCTAGTTGTGGATGTTGTACTTCTATCTTTGGTATGTTATATTGGTAAGTATTCCTTTGCAGCTAAATGGTTTCCAAGAGATGTTAACTGGTACATGATATGTGGAGGCAGGAACATACTAGATGGGGATTTGTGAGCCCTCCCTTTTCCTCTCAGAGCTAATCCATGAACTCTAAAGGGAAAAGTAGTAACTATTCTCTGGTGATCAGTCCAAATTTGAATTGAGAGAATGAGCCCCATTCTTTTTCTCACTAAGCACTGGCTTATGCCAGGCATAGTAGTAGAACTTTGGGAGACAAAATTATAAAAAAAAAAAATAATAAACAAATACACTCCTTGACCACGAGGAGTTTGCATTCTAGTGGGGAGTGGGGGAAATGCAATTATATACATAGATAAATAAATGTTAAACTTACACAAATATGAGAAGTAAATGGTAATAGCTAGGAGTATCAGTCAAGGCCTTGCATAAGAAGCATAACTTGAGTTGACCTTGGAAAAAAACTAAAAACTCAATGGAGAAGAGGGAGTGCATTCCATTAATTCATTCATAAAGAATTTCCTGAGTGTCTTCTATGTACCAATCACTTGGTTAGGAGCTGGGAATATGGATGATGATGATAACGCTAACAATAATAAAACAGCCTATCCTTTAGAGGATTTTCCATTCTACTGAAGGAAAATCATTCTATGCATGAAGTAAATGAAAAATCTATACAAGATAATTTCTAGGATGAGTAGGACACTAGAAGTAGAGCTCACGAAAGAGATGATACTTGAGCTGAGCTTTGAAGGAAACTAAAGGTTCTATGAGATAGCGTGGAAGAAAGGTTAATTTCCGCAGATGGGGAACAATTTGGGCAAAGGCCTAGATATGGGGGGTGGGGTGTCATGTATGAGAAAAAGCAAGTAAGCTACTTTCATATCTATCTGTCTACCTATCTGTCTGTCTATCTATCTATCTATCTAATCTAGCTATCATTCTTTGTCTCTATTTATATACATTTATTAGCAATGCCCAGAGGGGAACAATAAGATTGGAAGAATAATTTGGAATCATGTTAAGAAGGGCTTTAAATGGCAAAAAACAACAACAACAAAGTAGTCTATATTCTACAAGGAAGGGGAAGCCTTCAGAGATTTTATGAAAGTGAAATGAAATGGTCAAACCAATGCTTCAGAAATATCACTTTGAATGTGAGGGATAACAGATGCACAGTCCAAGTGCTACTGCTTGTTTCAACTTGGAAAAAATAGTGGTAACCCAGAAATTCTCCCAATGTGCATTTGTTTGGCCAGCTGTCAAGAGCTTTTGTGAAGGTGAGACACTCCTGTCAAAAGGAATTTACAAATTATGAATCTGCTCAAGCATGAGGGAATGATACAGGGGAAGTTCTGTGATTAGTGAGAATATGAAAACAGATTATTCACTGTCTCATTTCCCATAAACTGTTAAGGCAAAGTGATGGCTTGTAGGGCCCATTTTTGACATATCATGCATAGGGAGTATATCTTTGATACACATGCACACAAAAGCAAGTGGGCTAGAGAAATTTATCTGGGGTTTAGAAAAAAGAGGGCTTCTAGTTTCCTGAAGCAAAGAGAAGTTTAGGTATATGGTAGAAGTAACTATCTGTAGCAACAGGAATCATATAGTAAATCACAGGGTGCCTCTCTAAAGTGATCAGTACAACATATAGTTGAAACACAGATCTTCTTAAAGGCAAACCTTCCTACCCCACCCCACTGCCTTGGGCTTTCACTATAAAACCGGGATTGCGTTCTTACTGAAGGTACATCCAGAGTAGAAAGAGTCAAAGGACTAGTAGAAAGGGAACAAGGTGGTGTGAGAGAAAATCAGGGGCAGTAGGGAGACTAAGCAGCACATTACTCTTTTAATCAATTTGTTATTTCAGTGAAATGCCATTGAGCTGCCACATAGCTGCTTTTCTCACTGTATTTATCTCTGATACCAGGATACTCTCATATGTATCAGTGTTAGCAAGGAGAATATCTTATTAAGGGCCAGTTACACACACACACACACACACACACACACACACACACACACACACACATTGATTATATGGAATTTTAAATTTCTATTATAATGATCAAATACTTGATAATTTTTCAATATTATTAATAATTCCAATGCCTGATATTTATATAATTTTTTAAGATGTGTGAAGCATTTTTCATACATATATCTTATTTGCTGTGCACAAAAATCCTTTGAGGTGTTATTATCTTCATTTGATCAATAAGGAGATAGGTTCAAGAGGTGAAGTGTTTTATCTCAGGTCACACAACTAGCAAGTGTCTCAGGCATGGTGTCAAATCAGTTCTTCCTTACTCTAAGGCAAACACTTAATCCCCTATGCCTTGCATAATTAATATATTCACTATCTTCTCCAATTTGTAAACTGAAAAATTCAACTTATAAATTTGACAATGAGAAATTCTTGCATATTAGGACAGAATAATTGATAGGAGTCATATCTAATTCTTTGTAAATGCTCAACATATCATGTCTCTTTAATACATTTGTCTCTTTATGTGAGAATGAAACATAACAAAAGTAATTGATTAGATTGTGAAACACATTAAAAGGCAAAAGAGCCATAAAAGTTTACAATCCACCTGACAGAATTTGAGCACATACATCAGGGTGAAAATTGAATACTTATTAAGGGCTCAATAAATGGTCATCATTAATTTAATAAAACTAAGGTTATATGAATAGTAGTGGGACATGGTGGATAGACAGCTGATTTTGGATTCAGGAAAACCTGGGTATTGGGCTCATACTAGCTGTGTTACCATGGCAAATCACTAAACCTTTTAATGACCAGGTAACTTAAAAAAATTATGCTACACAATAGTTGCTGGTCTTTGATTTTGGAATGAATTTCCACACTAGGAATTTTTCTTTTTTTTTCTTTCTTTTAATTTAAACATATGCTTTATTAACTTCTGTTTTACATCATTCATTTCCACCAGATTTCGAGTTACAATCATTTCCCGTTATTTCTACCCAACCTCCCAGAATAGCAGTCCCACAAGATATCGCTTCCTCCAATCTGCTCTCTCCCATACCTTCTCCCATACCCCCTTCGACTTTTCCATTAGAGGAAGGTGAATCTTTGTGTCCCAATGCCTGCAAATCTTATCTCCCAATTAAAAGCAAAAAAGTATTAATAATAGTATTTATAAATATTTGAAACATTTAATCTTAAAACCTCAAATTTCAGATCCATTCCCTTCCTCCCTTGTCACCCATTCCCTCTGGGAAGATAAGTAATTCAGTATATGTTGTACATATCTAGCTATGCAAAACATTATCATAGTAGATATATTGTACAAGGCTGCTTATAATTACCTCCCACTCATCCCACCCCCCACCTGGTCCATTCCCTACATGATCCTGTCCCTCTTCTATAGTGGGCACTTCCAACCTCCCCTCCCCCCAAGGATGCCCTCACATCCATCATCCTCCTCTCATCACCCTTCCCCCTATTCTGCTGCAGGTTGAGATATCCCATTTAGTATGTATGTCATTCTCTCCCTGAACCAAATTCAATGAGAATGTGGTTTTGCCTTTTTTGCCTTCCTATTCTCCCCATCCCTTGCAACCACTTCCCCTTGCTTCTTCTACATGGGATAGTTTACCCTACCCTGTCTCTCCCCGTCTCCTCTTGCCACTTTCCTCTCTCACCTCATAATTTCATCCCTTGAGTATTCTCCCTTCCCAACAAATTCCACCTATGCCCTCTATCCATATATAACTGTAACCATATACACACACATTCACATATGTATTCATATGACCACACCC
>WOXC01007463.1:0-328989 GCA_011680675.1 Gymnobelideus leadbeateri | reverse complement strand
TATGGTAGTGTTAGTAGACCCTTGGACTTGAAGGAAAGAGGACTTGGCATCAAATCCTACCACAAAACATACATGTTCTGTGTGTCACCCTGGGCCAAGGCACAAGGTCTCAGAGATTCCATCTCGCTATCTGCAAAATGGTGATGGGACATGTTGTACCTGCCCTAAAGAGTCTTACTGCCTGAGGCCACACTGCACCTAAGTGACAGACCCAAGACCTAAACTTGTGGCTTCTGACTCTCTGACCACTACTCTTCCCACTGTATTATGCCCTTATGTATTTACTGTCCCAGAACTGAGAAGAAAGGTTTGCCTGCTGGGTCTACAATGATCTGATGTAAATAAGTGGACATTGCCTGCAGAGTTACCGGAAAGTAATAGGGAGTTCAGTTTTCTCTATTCCTAGACCACTTTAGTGGAATCAGCAGTGTTTACTCTGTCCCTCTGGTTTACGGGTTTTACCCCATTGTGACAGGTGGTGTCCTTAAAGTATCCTAAAAGACTGTGGCTTGGCTATCTTCTGGGTATTTCTGTCATGAAGCCAGGGAAGTCATTTCCACCATGGCCAACTACTTGGAAATAGATAATGGAGGAAGGAAACTTTAAGCAAGTATGATTTGTTTTTTCTTTTGGTATGAAATAAATTTTTGTACTTGGCTATTGATTAAAAACAGACCCATCAAGATTCAGGGAGCTTTCCTCATGGCTCTGTGTGCCTGAGTCTCAGGAGTCTGACTTTGTGGTTTTCAACAAACTCCTTTGATTAATCGTTTCATGGGCTTTTTCTGAAATGAGCCAAGGATTATATAAAGATTATGAAAGTCTGTTTAAAAAAACCCTAGGAGGCATTAATGCTGTTGTAATTGTTTTAGCCAAAATGTCCATTGTCCTTTTTATTAAAGTAGACAGAAAACTTAAGGATGGAAAATTACTGAATTTGAACATATGAGCCACATATCTTTTAAGGCTTTCCAGAAAAGGGAACGGTCCTAGTCTCTTAGCCATTACAGCTATATAAAGGCATTCATTTGCTTTTCTGCTCTGTACCCTTGGCACATTCTGTCTAGCAAGGATGGGGGACTATTGCTCAAATGCCCACAAAGAGGCTGCTTTATAAATAGTGGAATCATGTGATCAAACTGTCATTTTCTTGTTATAGCCAAGTTTTTGTTCTCAAAGCCTGATCCCTGGAGCAAGTTGTCTATTTCTGTTGCTTCTCAAGAGGAACCTTGCTTACTCTGAATACTCTGAGGCTCCTGCCTCTAGGCCTAAGCTGCCCAGAGTATGGATCAGGTGTTGTGTACAAGGCCAGCTCTCTTAGGTATGACAATGCCAGTGCCTCAAAGACAGCTGGGCAAAGTGCTTGACATTTGCTGCAAATAGCCTATTTCCTCTATTTGTAACTTAGCATCTGGATTGATATTCCCAATAGTTGCTGGTCTTCTGGAATTCATCTACTTAGGTGGCATTTATTCAGTGAATAGGACCTCAGTACCAGTCTAGTTCCTCTAAGATAACATTTGTAAAGCACTTAGTTCAGTGCCTGGCACATAGTTGGCAATTAATAAATCCTTCCCTCCCCCCCCCCCCCCCCCGATTCGTTAAGCAAGGCCCAGGGCCAGATTGATGTACTGTTCTCTCTTCCACTTTGCCTTGACAGTTTCTCTTTTTTTTCTCCTTTGAACCCTCCTTTCTCTTCACTGCCTTTTCCTTGGGACCTTTGCTGAGGAGCCAAGGCTTGTCCTGGGAGGTGAGGGGTCCTGATTTCTGTCCAAAGGGCCAGGGTGTGGGAGACAGTATTGCCCAGGGTCTGCTATCTTCTTTGGTTACAGATGTTAGGATTGATAGTGGCTTGAAACAGTTAACAATGGGTGAAAATGATAACCTTATCTAATATGGCTTCTGATGCCACACTATTCATTAATGTACCAAGTACAACAGATCTACTCTTCTGTAGTGCCAACCAGAAGCACCTTGGAAACGCTTCCAGGAAAGATGAAAGAAGAAAGCCAATTTAGGAAATCTCTGGCCCTTCATATATCTGAAGCACTAGGATGTTTGTTAGTGACAGTTCCCAATAGAAGTTGGTATTTCATTAAGTCACATTGAAATCTCTCACATGGAACTCTTGTACTGTGTAGGGTTTTAGTTAGGAGGAGGTGTGCTGGGAGCAGAGGGCAAAAGAGAAAGAAGTGAGTCGGGGGGAAGAGAGATGAGATGAGCTGGGAGCTGGTTTTTCTTGGGCACTTCTCCATGTTCTTGGGGGAGTATCCTTTGTGTGTATTTAGTATCTGCCATTGTATTTGCAGGAGACCCACTGCAATGTGGTGCCTGGGTTGGGCAGTGTGCTCTGTACATCGTGATCATGATGTTTGAGAAAACCATCATCATCATCGTCCTCCTAATACCTCAGTGGAAAAAGGTTTGGATATTTCTTCTTGCCTTAGATGGTTCCCTGAGAGCATCATTGGCCAAGGGAAATGTGTCTGTGAACAAGATAAGCTGAGTTGCCACCACTGCTGAAGCTCTGGCTTCACCACCTCTGTGGTTCAGATTTGTCTTAGTGTTTCCTTCTCTGAGCTCCTTAGATGTATCCCCAAATTCAGTCAGACCAACAGGGGACTTCCCATTCCTAGGTTGGGCACACTCCTCTCAGTGCCTGCTAGCATCAGGAGAAGCAATACTTTTAGGGCAGGTGTTTCTCACTTTTACTGAAATTCTTCCTTCTAGATTTTTTAAAAGACTCTTGGCCTAGTGATGTGTCCTCTTTTCCAAGTAGCTTGACTGGTTTAGTATTCATAGCCTGGTATTCAGTTTGGTATCGAATGCCTGAAACTAACATTTAGTCCACTGTCCCCATCCTGTACCTTGCAGTAGATGGGAACCTAGTCCTTCCTGGTTTCTTTCTTGGGATCTGTGCCCATACTCTAATCTAGCTGAGCTTCCCCATGTGCCAGTCGGAATGGTTTAGTTCTTGGCCTTCACTGCAGCATTGCAGCAGGTTCTAGACCTTCTGGCATATCGTTCAGGCTGGCCTGTCTTGGGATTCATTGAAAAGAGGTCAGCTAAACCTGTAAACAGGAGAACCACCAACCTACCATCCATATGAAGATGATGGCCTCTGAGGAAGGACCCATGAATTCTGTGCTGTATCCAACACAGCTGCTCCTCCTTTACAACTCTGAGCTAAACTGCCAGAAGGGTTGCTGGTAGCCCATTTGTAATGCTCCTGCTCTGATTTTCTTGTCTCTTCACAAAGATAACTAGAAACATGAACCCTGCTCACTGAGCAGTCACTGAGGGCATGACTGGGGAGAAAGCTAGCAGGTCTGGGGGCATGTTTAGCTGTCTTCTCCCTTTCACACCTCAGCTTAGGGTCCAGACTTCCTGCTGACTGAATTGGGCCCTCTTCTCTTCACAGGTAGCTCTCTTGAATCCTATTGAGAACCCCCAGCTGGAACTGGCCATCGTCATGCTGATAGTCCCTTTCTTCGTCAACGTTAGTATGGACGGCTTTTTTCCTCCTTTTTCTCCCCTCCCTAATCTGGGGCAGAAAGCTTGAATCCTGTGGATAGTATCTTCCTCATAGCTTCCCAGTCCTTGTGCTCACAGCACTACCCCTTAAACTCCAAATGGGCCTCTGGATGCTTGTCATGGGAGAGCTGGAGGAACCTTTCTATCACTGCCACCAGCCCTCATGGGGTAAATGTGGGGGATGGAGTCACGTCAGTGGCCTTGCTTTGTTCCTGTCCTGGCAGCCGCAGGCAGTTTTATATGGTGTTGACCCAAAGTCCTTAATTTGTAGCTTCTCGCAGGATGTTCTTGGGATTCCCTTCTCCTATAGTCTCTTGTTACTGGCCTGTGTTTTTGAGATTTCACAATATAGCCATCACCAAATTCTCTATGTGAGAAAGCGCTGAAAGCACCAAATGTGGAACAGGAGTTAGAAGCCAGCAGAAGCAGCAGCAGACTGAATTGGGACACAGGTGCCAGAAATGGGGAGGAGAGGCCAAGAATGTTGGAGGGTAGTGGTGGAAGCTGGACTGGGAGTCAGAGGTCACGAATTCTAGTTTTGGCTCTGTTGTTATCACTTCTACCTGAGCTTCAGTTTTCTCCTGTTTAAATGAAAGGGGCTGAACTCTTAAGGTCTCTTGTAGTCTTCTAAATGGTCTCTTACAAAAACTTGACAGAGTGAAGAAGGGGATGGAAAATGTCATGTTTCCAAGTGGCTGACACATGCCAAATCATGACTTTGCCCTTCGTTCTCCTGCAGGCATTAATGTTTTGGGTTGTGGATAATTTCCTTATGAAAAAGGGAAAGACAAAAGCCAAGCTAGAAGAAAAAGAGGCCAGCTTGGACTCAAGAAATGGAAGCAAAGTCCGGTATAGGCGGGCTGCATCCCATGAAGAGTCAGAGTCTGAAGTAAGTGGCATTTTTGATGGTTCTTTAAAGTCCAGCGTTGTTGTTCCAGGACTTGCTGGGGTTTTCACACACATTCCCAGTAAGTGCTAAACTGTGAGCATTACTTGTTGCGTAAGCAGCATTGCCTGAAACACAAGACCATCCCTGGCCATTCAGCAGCAGGCTTATCGTCACAGGTGCTTTGCTAATTAAGATGGAGAGGAAAGGGACTGATCTCTTTTGAAGAATCCAGGAAGGATTTGTCTGGTATATAGGAATGAATGTGCTTATTTTTCCATTGTCCGTCTCTCTGACACCTTCCCCCAGCTGGGGACCGGTATGATTAAATCATCTAGTGATAGGGTACCTCATCATCCTAGCAGTGAGTAGCCTAAGTCCAAGTGAATGGACTTGGCCCTTGATATCCCCATAACTGGGCTCACACAGTCAGAACAAGGAAGTTTGTTCAGCATCCCAGCAGACTCCTATAGGCTCCTCCTTGACCTCACCCCGCTTTCGTACATTCTCTAAGCCAGCTGGGTTTCAGGGCCTTAACCCTGAGATGACTTACTAGCAAGCTTTCCTAGGAGTGAGGGGAGAGCAGCAGATCATGCCCTGCTTTGTGAACCTGTCTCACAAGCCCAAGCTTCTCTTCCCCATGGTCAGGAAGGCCTTGAATCCCAACCATAAACAGGTTGTCCTTGGGCTCCAGGGATTCAAGTAGAGATGGCCGAATACCAGGGGCTAGCCTATATTTGAGGTTGGGGGGCCCACGCCTGTGGTTTGCCTAAATATTTATTTCTATACAGACAGTATAAACCAGAGAAGCCCTTAGGAGTGTCCTGATTTTGATATGTACAACTTTTTATTTGAGGGGTGATCTGGACCTTTGGCTTCCTCGGTTAAGAAATCCTTGACCAATGCAAAAAGATCTACAGCTGTTCTCTACTGCTGGGGTGCCAAAATCATGGAGCCTCAATGTGTCATCAGCAGGGCTTGCACCTTTGTCCAGCTTTCTGCCCACTGGGCTACACTGCCTCTCTTGATCAGTCTTTGGCACAAACCCCAAGAGATTCTCCACATGCCCTGGGTTTTCCCCACCAGCTGTCTTGGTTCTTTACTCTGCAAGGTGTGTTTGTGGTTCTTGGGCTCATAGTGATGCCTGCAATTCAAGGCTGAGCCTGCCCACCAAAATGACATTGATTGGGAGTTGTTCTGGTGCTTGTGTGCTTGAATTTTTTTCCAACTTAGTGTGGGAATAAAGGGTAGGATTCAGCTCATAGTCCAGCTGCCCTTGTTTTAGTACAGATGGAGAAACGAAGCCCAGGAGTCCACAGTCTTCCAGGGAAGTGGTAGAGTCAGGGTTGAAATCGTCACATGATTCCACCCTAGTGAGATGGTCAGAGTGTTGTAGCTGTAGTGTGTATCCCTAGGAAATGTGCTCTGGGGTGTTGGGCTGGAGCCACAGTGGCCATGCCTTTACATTTCCATTCCAGATTCTGATGTCTGCTGATGACGAGATGGAAGAGTCAGACGCAGATGAGGACCTCCGAAGACTGACCACCTTGAAGCCTGTGAAAAAAAAGAAACACCGATTCGGGCTGCCCGTATGACATTCTTCCTGGCTTGGGGCCTGTTGGGCCTGGGGGCCACGGTCACTCCTGGATTGGTGGGTTTTCATTCTGCAGTGTCACTTGACCTTTTCCCTCCCTCCTCCTCATGTCTGCCCTTCCTTCTACCCTTTCCTGTCTTCCTGCTGTCCTGCCTTCTCTGACACCTGTGTCGTGGAACAAGGGAAGAACAAGTGCCCTGAAGAGGCCGTGGCATCCAAGGTCACAATTCAGTTGCACTACAGATAACTGACCGAATATGCAACGGAGGTTGGGTTTGGGTTTTCTCCATCCATCCAGCGTATCAAGTGTTGTCAGGGACCAAAAACCACACCGGTCTTTGTTTGACTCAGCAGAGCTGCCGAAGAGGATGAGTTTCCATGTGTGCTTGCACAGCATGGACACACACACACACACACTCTCTCTCTCTCTCTTTCTCTCTCTCTCTCTCTCTCTCTCTCTCTCTCTCTCTCTCTCTCTCACTCACACTCTGCAGCTGCCTCCTTTCAGTTCTGTGGGGAATGACAGGATGTGTCACTTTTGGGGGAAAAAGTAATCAAGACTGATCAAGTTGGAGCCAGTGTGTTTTCTTACTAAAAAGTGGCTTTTGCAACAATTAATTCCTAGAACCCAGGATCGTTTTATGGTTATGAGCCTTAACCATGTTGATGTTTTTTAAGTCTCCGTATTTGTTTCCTACAAAGTACCTATGGGATTGATAGGCAGAACATAGATTTTTTTTAAAGTCGTCTCTATTTGACTTTTATAATTTAAGTTATATTTTCATACTGTTCTATTTAAGGATTCTTTTTTTAACCACCACCAAAAAGAAAAGGAAAGATATGGTCCTGTTTACCTTTCAAGTAACGTTTAGGTGGGGGAAAGGTCAAAAGATTTGCTTCCGAATAATTTATTCATTTCATGACTTTGCTGTTAGGTGGAGGGCTAAGTAAAGGAGCCAGTTCTCAGCTGTAGTCACCAGATCCTGTACATGCTAGATGTCAGCCCCAAGCAGTGGGCTCCTTGTTCTGTCTGGCCAAAGTTCCCATGCTTTCTCTGGAGATTGAGGCCACAGGCACCTTACAGTAAAAATGGCCTGACTTCTGATAGGGTACAGAAGACTAAATCTCTGTGGGAGTCCACATTCCCTATCCACATTCCCCATTTGTTCCTGAGCTACTAGAATGTTCTCAAACCTGTCTTCCTTTGAATTCCTCCTTCATTGTCCCCAAATATAAACCTGATTGAAGTTTAAACCCAGATCTCTTGTCAGCCTACAGAGCTGGCCTGGGGAACCCACATTGCTGATCCCAAGGTGGCCAGCCTGTTTTGCACACCCTGATCTTTCTCTTTTGAGGCTGCCCCCAGGTGAAGTGACCTTCTCTTCCCCATGCTCTTTGACTCTTTTCACAGAAGTGAGCTGGGGTACCCAGGTTTCTGGGATCTGCAGATAGGCGCTTCCAGGTTTGCTGTTGCCATTTTCACAAGGCAGACTTGTACTTGGCTGGGCTTCAGGCACCTGGACTCATTTCTTCAATAACAGACCAATTTGCAGAAACCTCCTTTCCCCTGTGTGGAGTCTCAGGCCGGGAGAAGCAGCAGAGGCATTTGTCACAGCTGAGACACCCAGGTGACAGTGTAGGAAGAAATAGCAGAATGACTGCTCTGCTCTTTGGAAAACAGTTGTTCCAAGCCTTACGCCAAACAAATTCAGTGAATGACAAACAGTTCAGAGATTCTTAAAAGATATTTTTAAATGTTTTACACAGACATATTAGGTCTGAATTGGGGTATGTTAAATAGGCTGCTACATGGGCTCCCACAGGGACCTCAGAGAACACTGAACTGTGTACTCTCACATTTTCTTGCTATTATAACATTCCTGTTTGTTGGCCTTTGGGTAACAAGCAAGCCTTGATGGAGATCTCCCAGCTGTACTGCTAGGCCTTGTCTGCCAAGCACCCAGCAAGGGACTTGTTCCCAACCCTGACCCAGAGAACTGAGTGGAGCCACTGACCTGTAACTGTGCACTGACATATCCTATTTGCAATAAGAAGTGATTAATTGTTCCTGTGTCATCTGTTCCATCTGAGAGCTTGGTTGAAAAGGGCTGAGAGTGAAGGAGAATCCTGCCCTTGACTTTATTCCTTTGACCATTCCCTTCTTCTACTCCCCTTCTTCCCCCATGGCTATATAGGTAGCTTCTCCTAGGGGAGGGGAGAAAACAGCATTCGGGGAAGTGAGTTCCAGTGTTATCTCTGGGTAGTCAATGAGATCCAGATCAGTGAGATCCAGAAAAGATCCCTGTGAGTTCTCAAGGCACCAGGATTTAGGAAGACTGGAACTTAAGGGAAAGTGACACATGGCCTCTCTTAAATACTCTCCCTTTTCCCCTGACCCTCTTACCTGGTAGTTTGAACAGCACCCATACCTACTTTGTTCACTCAGAGCACACAGGGTGTTTTATTCTCAGCTTTGTTTTAACCTTGAGCTAAGCCTATAGAAACCGTCTACCCTAGTCTTCAAAAGCCTTAATCATGTAAAAATGTGTTAAACATGTGTTAACACAAAAACACAGATGATCCAAAGCTCAGCTTGAGCAGTGCTGTTCTAGGGAAAGGAGGGAAGAGCTGGTGAGGATATGGTATATTTTTCTCTGAAGTGTTTTTAATAAGTGCTTTGAGATTGCTGGGTTATAGTCCTGTAGCTAACAGGGTGATGTTATGAGGCCTTGCAAGCCAAAGACCATTTGGGAATGTGGGTTCTCTGATCTCTGAGGATAGGATATAGTGTTTCCTTAAAAGGTAATTGTTTTGTCCAGCATGACTCCACCATTTTTTGGCCATACTTTAAACAGGTAACCTCCAGCCTTCAATGCAGTATCCCAAGAAGACATTGGAAAGCAGTGGCCAGGGCTTCCTTCTGTCCAGGATGTCCTTTCTTTAATAGAATGAGTTCTCTAAAAGCATCCTGTGTGAGATACCACGTATGGTACAGCTATTAGCTACAGTGGTGCTCATCCCCACTCTCCATAGATAACACGAAGGAAGCATTACCCAGCATGGTAGTGGGACTTTTTTTGAGGAGCAAAGTAATGCTGACTGAATTCTTGCTAGTAGCTGATCCATTGTCCATTTGGATTCAGAGAGTATTGCTCCGAGTCCAGGGTAATGCATGTGATCCTGGTAACTATGATATGTTTGTCGCAAACAAGGGGACAAGACTGTTGTATTCATTTGGTGAGATGTGAAAGTAGCATAGATCTGTCTGTAAAGCCGTGTGTAGAGAGGCCATCTATGGCTGAGCTTCATTAAGCTTCAAAGGTCAACTGAACCACATTCCCCATCTTAATATTTCTCCACTGGATTGTCATGTGTTAATGTTGACGTATCTTGCCTTTTTCTTCAGGGAAAAAAAATAAAAGTCTTAGAAGCAAGGCTTCTCCCAGACAGTGCAAATTGGTGCCTTTTGCTGGCACTCGCCCCAGGCACAGCTTGCAGCCAGGCCTCAGAAGGCTCTGTTTGGGAGCTTCCAGAGAATGTGGCCACCAGCAATGCCCACCACTGTGCTTCACTAACCTGCCATCCATGGGGCTTTTTTTTTTTTTTTTGCAGCAGAATAAACTGAAGGGTGGAGTGACCGAGCTGTGCTACAGACTAGGGAAATTTCTTTAGGAAAGTTTCCAAACATTACCAGTAGAAAAATGGAATCATCTGGTTGTACTAAATGCAGCGACTGTCACTTTTCCAAAGTGGGACCTAGTTCTTAATGGGGAAATGGTTGGGTTTTATCTCATTTGGTTTGGGGTTATTGGTATCTGAACCTTGGGCTCTCAAGAGATTTTATTTGAGCTTTCTTTTGATGAGTAAATTAGTGGTTGGACTTTTGTGTGAGCAAAACACCATGACAGAATACTGCTGCATTCAATGGTATTGTCCAATCAATGGTATTACATTTTAAAAAAAAAAAAAAGCAAAAATTTTTTTAAGTGTAAGGGAAGATAATGTACTTACATTGTATAATGGTTTACAATAAAGTTTGACACCTTATTACCAACTTTTTAAAAAAATTTTTTCATTGTATGTTTTTGTTAGGGTTAAACTGCAGGTAGGGCAGAAGGCATATAATGTCCGAGCCAGAAGGGGGTCCCAGAAAATGCCTAGTCCATTCCCTTCCTTATATACAGAGAGGAGAAATAGGCCCAAAGAGGGGCTTGTAGTTGTGTTTCTGATTGAGCCAAGGACCAACTGCAGAATCAGCAAAGGGAGCCTAAGGGGCTGATGGGAAATTCCCAGAAAAATCATGACACAAGGAGAGAAGGGAAAGGATGCCATTGTCTCTTACATTGCCTCTCTTTTATGGAGCTGAAGAATTGGCTCTTCCAAGGAATGGATTACATTAATGAGTTAGGAAGCAAAGGAATGCTGAGAGAAGCATCTCTGAAACCCCATGGAAGTATTTCTATGTAGATGGAAAAGACAGGAGCCACCCTTTGCCAAGTGGGATGGACCGAGTGTTAATCTCATGTTACAGTCAGGAATTAATCACCTGCCACAAACCCCTGCCCTTGGGCTTTAGTTTAGGGGATGAGGGAGAGGAGAGCAATGCCACAAAGGCTTTCTCCAAGGCACTGTGGAATGTCCTCTTATCCTCTGGAGGAAACATCTAGTCTATTTTATTTTTAGTTTTCAACATTTGCTTTTGTAAGATTGAATTCTGAATCCTGCCCCCAAGACAGCATGCATTCTGATATAGGCTATACATGGATGATCGTATTAAACATTTCCAAATTAGTCATGTGAAAGAAGAATTGGAACAAAAGGTAAAAACCATGGGAAATTAAAAAAAAAAAAGTCTGCTTCGATCAGTTTCCATAGTTCTTTCTCTGGTGTGGATAATAGCATTTTCTATCGAGCCTTGGAGTTGTCTTAGATCACTGCATCACAGAAGAGCTGTCTATCAACACTGTCATTGGACAGTGTTGCTGTTACTGTGTATGATGTTCTGGTTTTGCTCACTTCACTCAGCATCAGTTCATGTAAGTCCAGGTTTTTCTGACGTCTGCCTGTTCACCATTTCTTATGAACAGTAGTATTCCATTACATTCCTATACCACACCTTGTTCAGCCACTCCCCCACTTAATGGGTATCCCCTCAATTTCCAGTTCTTAGTCACCACAGAAAGAGCTGCTACAAATAGAAAACATTTAGTCTTAAACCCAAGTGGGCCAGTGTCCCAGCCCTACACAGCAATGTGCAAGATGGGGGTGAGATGAGTTCCTTGAACTTGGACATAAGAGTTTCTTCAGCCTGGAGCTTCAACTGGCCCTGGGTAGACTAAGTAGGGACTGGGTGCAAAGAAGTTAGGTTGGTGATGTATCGAGTAAAGCCACATCCAAGAGAACTGCCTCCTGGATTTAATTCCATCTTTACAGATTCTTCATGGGTAAATTTCAAAGTAGATTCTCAAAGCTGTAAGGGGCCTTGGAGGTAATCTAGTCATTCCCATACCTCACTCTAAATTCCTCACGTGGTGGTGCACTCTTGCTTGAAGATGTCTATTGATGGGGGACTCGCTACTAATCTTCGTCACAAATTAAGGAAGTTTGTGAGCAATCCCAATATTAAATTAGCTGCCCAGTCAAGCACTTTTTAAATGTGTGGTACAAAGGAAGGGGAGAGATTAACAGGGGCTGGAATATTTAGAAACATCTTCCTGGAGGCAAAGATAGGGTTTGATGAGGGCCTTGAAGGGTAGGTAGGATATAGATTATAGGGGGTGGGAGAAGGTCCATGCCCTGTGTCAGAGACTTGCTGCTAATTCTAAAGGCTCATGGTTTGTGCCAAAGCCAGGACTAGAACCCGAGGTGTGCTTGGTCAGTAATTTTGGATGTCGATGATCATTAGAGACCCAAATAGAAAAGCCATCATCCACTTCCCTGAGTATCATGCCTTCTGCAACAGGTGGCTGGAAAGTGAAAGAATACAGGACCCCTGGGAAGTAGGACCCCAAGATAGACTATCCATAGCCCCTCCTACTTTGAGTCCCCATCCCCCCAATCCCACAAGGATTCAGAGTTCATGGAGAAAGTGCTTTGAAAATTGTGTTTCCTTTTTTCCCCCCTCAGAGGAAACTGGGTGACAATGGGTGGAGAAAGAAAAACAAGCCATGGTGTTCAGCTGCTCTCGGGGTTTGTTCCTTTCCTACACACACACACTGGAAACACAAAAACTTTAGTATATTCAAACAAACAGTTCTCAGGAGCTTGACTAAGCCTCAGCTATAAATAGAACATCTTGCTCCCCAGGGACTGGGGTCCCCCCAGCTGTTGCTTCTCATCAAGGCATCGGGGTCCTAGCTGGCCAGACCCCCAGTCATCTCTAAGAATAAACTCGGGACCCAAGCAGCCTGTGTGGACTTGACTCATGAGGGGAGCCAGGCCAGGGAAGTGACTTCACTGGGATGGGCTGACGATATAAGCCCCCATGAGCCCAGCTCCTTAGATCACTGTAAACAAGGACACTTCCACAGCTCAGTCTGAGAGGAGGGAGCCAGACTGCCTACTGCCGGTGCACACACGCTCACAACTTACAGCAATGTCCCAGGTAGGCAAAGATCCAGAATCAGCCACGGCTGCCAACTGCCTCTAATAAGGAAACACTGACTTCCTTGAGGCTTCGGGGGAAGGGGCCCAGGGTGCAGGAATAAGTGGTAAAAATGTGAGGTCTGCTAGGAGGGAAGATGTGAACAGCTGGCTAGAAAGTGAAAGAATGCAGGACCAGTGGGAAAACTCGGTGGTTTTTGTTTGGTGGGGAAGTAGTATGTGTAGCTGTGTACTTGTGTATCTGAATGTGTTCATATGTATATAAGGGGAGAGATTTGGTCCTCTCCCTCAGCCTTACCTGAATCCTCCCTCTCTTTATGTCTGTGTGCTTAATCAGGATCTGTAGTTAATATGTTATGATTGTGGGGAATGGATGGTGGCTATTTGGGGTAGTTGTGGACACTGTCTCTGTCTCTCTTCTGTGGCTGGGAGATGGCTGAGCATATGGTTGGAAACATCACAGCAGACAGCTGGATCCACTCCTACCTCTTCAAATAGGAAGTAAATACTTCTTTTCTCCACCCTTCCCTTGTCCCAGGCATCAGTCCCTAAATCTCCAGATTTCCCTACAACACAAAGATTCCAACCACTACAATACAAAGAAGATTTTTTTTTCATTAAGCACCCACCCTGTGGTATACACTTAACCAGGTATTGTGCTAAGCTCTGGGGATACAAGAGAAAGAAAGATAGTCACCCTAGACTGCTCACCTCAAACCAGCCACAAAGAAGGGAAAGTGCCCAGCCCAGAATGTGATCGTAGAAAAAGAATCAGAGCTCGGATGGATTGTGGAGAACATACAGAGACTAACCTCACTGTATAAAGAAAAAACATCCTCAGGGAGAATGGTTGTCAGATTGAGAGCCAGAGGGGACCCTGGAATACATCCAATCCAGAGATATTAAGATTAAGACACGACTTCAGAGTTACTGTCAAAATGGGGGCCAGAACCTGGAGTCTTCTGCTCCAATTTACCTTAATCATTTGTGCCCATTCCCAGTGATGGCTTGAGCCTCCTGAATTTCAATAGGCATTTCTGAAACCTTCATTCAATGAGTTTACAAGTCCTGGTCACAACTCTACCTCATCCAGGCCCTGTCCCATCTAAAGATCAGGGTTGTACTGTTGTTAGGTCATTTTTTTCAGTCATATCTGACTCTCCCATGACCCCATTTGGAGTTTTCTAGGCAAAGGTAATGGAGTGGTTTGCCATTTCCTTCTCCAGCTCATTTTACAGATGAGAAAACTGAAGCAAACAAGGTTAAGTGACTTGTCCAGGGTCACACAGCTAGTAAGTGTCTGAGGCTGCATTTGAACTCGGGTCCTCCTGACTGCAGGGCCAGTACCTACCACCTAGAAGCCTAGGTGATCTTACAAAAGTCCTTTCCAATTCTAAATCTATGTTGCTATGATTATCTCTTGTCTGAGCTATTGTTATACCCTTCTCCCTGGTGTCCCTTCCCCCAGTTTTATCTCCACTCTAGTCCATCTTTCACACAGATGTCAAAATAATCTTCCTAATGCATATGCCATGTCTTGTTGCTCCTCTGTTCAAAAAGCTTCAGGGTCTCCCTACTCACTGCCTCCAGGACAAAATGCAAACCTTTCAGCTCAGCATGTGAGCTCTTCCCGAGTCTGGCTCCAAACTACCTCTTCAGCCTTATTTCACTTCTCTCCCCTTCACAGTCTCCAAATTCCAGCAAAACTGGATGCCTGACTCCTGGACAATCTATCTGAACCAGCCCCCACCTGCTTCCTGCATTCGAAAGACACTTCTTCCCTGCAACCCATGACTTTCTGATCTCTGCCTATCGAAATCCTTTTCTTTCTTCAAGACCCATTTTAGGGGCAACCTTTCGAAAGAGCCTTCCCTAATTCTCTTCCCCCCCACAACGAACTATCCCCCCCTCAAATTTTGCTAACTCTTTGAAGGGATCTCCTCTGCCCCCATCCCACTCTTAGCTTGTCTACTGGTCACATACATGTCATGTTCTTCCAATAAGTAGTAAATAGCTCTCCAGTGAAAAGTATCTGATTACCCTTAATCAGTGTTGAATTAGGAAGCCTGCCATGGCTCAGGTGCCGTATGTACCAGCTATCTCTGAGGAGCAGGGGAGATGAGAGGGGAAGGGCCTGGGGTGGGGCCATGGGGACAGATGGACCAACCCCGTGATGAGAGGTTCAGCCCAGCATTGAGATTGGAACCTGCAGTGGAGGCAGGAGGTTTAGGGAGTCACTGCCCCTTGGTACCTTAGCCAACACCAAGCACCAGAGCCCTAGGACCTGGCCACTGGAGGTCCAGAGTTGCCCTTGACCCCCTAGATATCTTGTCCCTTCTAGGGATAGATATCAGTGAGGAGAGAACTCCTGAGGACAGAAGAAGGTGGCCTTGCCATATATCAACATGACTCAGACTAATTCGAGTTGCTCACAAAATGTCCCTGGGCTTCTGTGACAAACTAGATAGACCAGAGGGGTGTTTGGAAACAGGAACTCGGGAGCTCTGTGTCAGCCCCATTGGGTTAGATACCTACACCATCTGGCTGGTTCACTGAATGAGAGTCAGCTTTGGAGCCCCTGCCAGCCACATGCCCAAGCAGGACTGGCAAGGGAATCCTAGCCTCTTGGAACAGGGAATTATTGGCCTCCTTTAATCTATCAGTCAGCAGGTCTGAGTCCTGAGTTCCTGTGTTCAAATTCCTTAGTCAATCAACAAAAACTTATTAGAAGCATCATTCCCCAATTAATAAATGGCCAAATGATATAAATAGGCAGTTTTCAGAGGAAGAAACCCAAGCTATCAATAGCCATGTGAAAAAAAATATCCTAAACCCTAATAATTAGAGAAATCTAGTTCTTATTAAATACTTTATTTTATTAAACAATTAATGGAAATTAAATAAATAAACAAATGGTTGAAATTTAAACTGCAACAGCTCTGACCCGTCAGATTGGCAGAGTTGACAAAATGTGGAAATGACAAATGCAGGAGGAGCTGTGGGAAAACATCCATTGTTAATGCACCAACGGCAGAACTGCCAACTATTCTAAGCATTCTGGGAAACAATTTTGTAACTGTGCCCCCAAAGATGTCAAATTGTGCACACTCTTTGACAGTGAGGCCACTATTAGGTCTGTACTAAGGAGATCAAAGAAAGAGGGAAAGAATCTCTTTCCAAAATGACAAAATTATAGCAGTTTTTTGTGGTGGCAGCTTAGGGGGTGTTCATCAATTAGGGAATGGCCGGGTAATAGCATATTCATGTGCTGGAATATTACTGTGCCTTAAAAGTGCATGAAAGGGGCGGCTAGGTGGCACAGTGAGTAGAGTGCTGGCCCTGGAGTCAGGAGGACCTGAGTTCAGATCCTGCTTCAGACACTTCACACACACACACACACACACACACACACACACACACACACACACACACACAAAACCTAACCGTGTGACCTTGGGCAAGTTGCTTAACCCCAATTACCTTGCCTTCCCCCCCTCCAAAAAGCACACACACACACACACACACACACACACACACACACACACACAGAGTGGATGCAAGGAGTGGTTTTAGAGAAACCTTTCAGAACCAGGGGGACAATTTATATGATAACAACAATATTCTAAAGACAAATAATCTTTTTTTTTTTTTTTTGCTTTTTGGAGGGCAATTGGGATTAAGTGACTTGCCCAAGGGTCACATGGCTAGGGTGTGTGCGTGCGTGCGTGTGTGTGTGTGTGTGTGTGTGTGTTAAGTGTCTGAAGCAGGATCTTAATTCAGGTCCTCCTGACTTCAGGGTCAGTGCTCTGTTCACTGCACCACCTAGCCGCCCTCCCATTTAAAAAAAAAAAAACTTTTTTTAAAGACAGATAATCTTGAAAGACTTAGGAATTCTAATCAGCATCAATGACCCATCACAATTCCAGAGGACTCATGAAGAAGGCTGCTACATGCCTCCAGAGAGAGGGGTGATGGACTCATGGTGCAGATCAAGGAGAAGGTTTTTTGGCCATGGCCAATTTAGGAATTTATTTTGTTTGACTATACACATTTATACCAGAGATTTTGTTTTTCTTTCTTATGGGGACTGGGGAAGGGCAGGGATGGGAGGGAGAGAACTCAGATCTGAAAATAAAATAAAATTGAATTTTAAGAAAAAATAAAGCCAGAAACATTTATTGGTTGCCTTCTGTGTGGTGGGCACTACCAACTGCTGGTAATACAACCATACTGATAACTAGCGCTATATAACATCCTGAGGTTTGCAAAGCCCTTTCCCAGTAATCTCATTTGATGTTCACAACTACCTAGTGAGTAGATGCTATTATTTTCCCCATCTTACAGATAAAACATACTGAGGTTAAGTGCCTTGTCCAGGGTCACACAGCTTATAAATGCCTATGGTAAAATTTGAACTCAGGTCTTCCTGATTCTAGGTCCAGCACTTTACCCATGGAACCACTTAGGGAGGCAAAAACCATCTCTACTTTCAAGGAGTACGCATTCTAATGGGAGAGACAGTTTGTAAATAACTGGTGTTTGTGGTTCAGTTGTTTCCAATTCTTTGTGACCTCATTTGGCGTTTCCTTGGCCAAGATACTGTAGTGGTTTGTCATTCCCTTCTACAACTCATTTTTTTTTTTTACAGATGAGTTAAGTGACTTACCCAGGGTCACACAGCTAGTAAGAACCTGAGGTCAGATTTGAACTCAGGTCTTCCTGACTCCTGGCACTCTATCCACTTTGCCACCTAGCTACCCCCAAATAACTAGGTACAAATACAATATATACAGGGTAGAGTGAAGTGGGGAAACCTCCCCCCACCCCGCCCCACCCTAGAAGAATAGCATATGTAGACTCTGCCCTCAGAGAACTCTCAATCTTTAGGGGAGGAAAAGGGGAAGCAGACTTTATGCTGTGAAGTAGGGAGTTCCAAGTCTGGGGGACGCACGGGACTTGCCTCTGGGCACTCCCAGTCTTGGGAGACAGGAAGAATATATAAAGACCCGGCCCTCATGGAGGTCAGGGTCTGTGGAAAAGGGCTGACATGTAAACATAACCTGAAAGTCATGACTGAATGTTTGCACTCAAATGGATTGGTTTTAATCTTGTAGGCTTTTCAATCATAACACTCTATAGTTCATTTAGTTCCCCTCTAGGGCTTGCTTTGGATACACTAGAAAATGGCTTATTTAAATAGCATATTTAATATATATCAATATATTAAATATTAATATATTTAATATATATAATTTAATAATATTTAAATATCCTTATTTGGATACACTAGAAAATGGCTTATTTAAATAGCAGTATAAAGTTGGAGAGCATCGGGCCTGGAATCAGATAGAAATAGAAGCCTCAGTTCAAATCTGGTCTCAGACACTTAGCTGTGTGACCCTGGGCAAGTCACTTACTTTCTGTTTGCCATAGTTTTTTCTACTGTAAAACAAGGGTAATGATAGCACTCCCAGAGTTATTGTAGGGATCAAATGGAATAATATTTGTAAAACACTTAGCACAATGTCCAGCACATAGTAGGGGCTTAATAAATGCTTTTTTTGTTGTTGTTTTTATTTTGCTCACATTCAAATATTTTTCTCAGATGCAAGTATTCAGGCTAACAAAAAATCAAATATGACAGGTTTTATGAATCCAAGTATCTGTGTGTAGCCTCATGCTTCATTTCAAAGGAGTGCCCAAGGGAGTAACTCTGGTATATGAGGAAGTCACTGTCTGATATTATGTAAGATTTAATTTTCTTTCCTTTTGGCCTCTGTAGGATGCCCCCATCAAAAAGAAGCGGCCTCCCATGAAGGAAGAAGACCTGAAGGGAGCCCGAGCTACTCTCACTAAGAACCAAGAGATCAAATCCAAGACCTACCAGGTCATGCGAGAATGTGGTAAGTTTCCATGTGTGAAGGCGTGTGCACATGTCAAGGACCCTGGAAGGGAGGGAGTCCGTCATTGCTGGGAGAAAACAGGGAAGAGCCGATAGAAAATGTGTCCGAGGATGGAGAAAGAGGGAAGCTCGTTCCCTGCCCTGGTGGCCTTTTCCTGGCTGGAGCAGCCAGCTGGGCCTGGTTCCCTGAATGCTTGGGAATCCATTAGGGATCCCTTTACTCACCTTTTTCCCATTCTCTTCTTCCTAAAGAGGAAGCTGGCTCACCTGCCCCATCTGTGTTCAGCCGAAGTCGAACAGGAGGAGAGACTGTCTTCGAGAAGCCCAAGTCTGGACCCCCCAAGAGTGTCTTTGGCTAAGGAGCTCCACACTGCTTCCTGGCCCTGTTCATCTTCACCCCACCTCACATATGAACCTAGCACCAGCCCCGACATGAACAGCAAAAGCAGATGCTCTTTTTCTAAAAAGAATTTTTTTTAACACTTAAAATGTCCACTACTTTTTCCCATGAAGTACAGGGTCCAGGAGCTGGGCTCTGGATCCAAAGTCTTAGTCTCCTACTTCCTGTGATTGCACACAATGGACCCCACAGATACAAGGATGTGTGAAAACCTTTGAATCATCAATAAAGCAGAGTAATCAGAGCTGTTTTGGGGCACTGTTCTCTCCTGCCCTTGGTCTAGACCAAGATTGTGGTCCAAGAGCCAGGACAGTAGGGGAAGAGGCTTCAAACATGGGTAGATCTCATTACAGGGAAATCTGCGGGTGCTATTTGACCCAAGCCCCAGTCCCTTCCCTCCTTCTCTCCCTCCAAATCATCAGCTTTCTCCTCCATAGGCTGTTACTGAATCCCCTGCCATATACAGAGCTAGGCCACCTTGGGGGAGTCTGAATAGAGAAGGTGACACAAGCTCTCCCCCTGCAACTCCCAGTCCGGCTACATCTGACAGAATAATAAAGGATAAATTGATGTGTGAGATTGTTGGCATAGTGAGGGCATCTGTTTGGTTTTTTCTTTTTACTTATTTATTTATTTTCATTTTTAACATTCACTTTTATAAGATTTTGAGTTCTAAATCTTTCCTTCTCCCTTCCCAAGATGACATACAATCTAATATAGGCTCTACTTACATATTCATATTAAACATATTTTCGTATTAGTCATATTGTAATAAAGAATCAGAACCAAAGGGAATAACCACAAGAAAGAAAAAAAAGGGGAAATAGTCTGCTTTGGTCTGCATTCAGACTCCATAGTTCTTTCTCTGGCCGTGGATGGCATTTTCCATTATGAGTCTTTTGGACTTGTCTTAGATCATTGCATTGCTGAGAAGATGGAAGTCTATCAAAGCCGGTCATCACACAATGCTGCTTTGTTCTCTTGGTTCTGCTGACTTCACTCAGCATCAGTTCATATAAGTCTTTCCAGGTTTTTCTGAAGTCTGCCTTCTCATCGTTTCCCATAGAGCAGTAGTATTCCATTACATTCATATGCCATGACTTGTTCAACCATTCTCTGATTGATGGGAATTCCTTCAATTTCCAATTCTTTGCTACCACAGAAAGAGCTGCTATAAGTATTTTTATTGAGGGCATGTGGATCCTAAAGAAGGGAGGGATTCCTGGGTTGAGGAGATTAGAAAAGTCTTATTGGAGAAGTAGTTTTGAGTGAGGCCTTGTTAGTAAAGATTAGGGTTAGGGGAGGGCAGGGAACAGAGCAAGAAAAGGTGTGGGAGTCAGAATAAGCCAGGAATGTGTGGGCAACAATGAGGACACTAGCCTGGCTGGAGTAAAGGATTGTGTGTAGGAGAAGTGTAAGAAGTGAGTTGTCCCACCAATTAGTAAGGATGAAACCTTAAAATGCAACAAAAATCTAGTTACTATTAGTTATTATCTGACCCTGAGCTAGAGTCTTCATCTTTTTTGTTCCTTGGGCCTCATTTTTCTTATCTGTAAGACAATGAGACTGGACGAGAGCAGAGGTTCTTTTATTTGGGGGATGGGGGAGGCAATTGGGGTTAAGTGACTTGTCCAGGGTCACACAGCTACTAAGTTTCTGAGGCTAGGTTTGAACTCAGTTCTCTATCTATGCCCATCAAAGCAGAGGCTCTTAACCTTTTTGTGTGACATGGATCCCTTTGGCACTCTAGTGAAACCTACAAACTCCTTCTCAGAATGTTTGGAAATAATTGAAGGAAATGCAACATTTTAGTAGGTAAGGTTAGCAAAAATAAAGATGTCATTTTTCCCCAGCCAAGTTCACAGGTCCCGTGAAATCTATCTATCTATTGACCGGTGGGCTAGATGGTCCTTCCAAGGCGCGGCGAGGGAGAAAGAGAGAGAGAGAGAGAGAGAGAGAGAGAGAGAGAGAGAGAGAGAGAGAGAGAGAGAGAGAGAGAGTGTGTGTGTGTGTGTGTGTGTGTGTGTGTGTGTTGGGGACCAGCCCTTATTGCAGAGCCAGGCACACCCTCCTGATGTCCTTGAGTTTTCCATATTATTCTTTTATCAGGAACCACTCTCACTTGGCACGGAAGTCTGCCTTCCACTGCCCTGAAGAAAGTATGCTTTATTTTTCTCTGAAAGGGGCTTTAAAAGATGTTAAATACCATTTAAGTTAAAGAAAATAAACTACTTATAGAATTATTAACATAAAAATGGAAATCATCAGTCCCAGGACTTTATAAAGCTACACAAATTCACTCTGTGGCCCTAGGTCATAGGATCTAGAATGTAAGAACTAGAAGAAAGGGGAATAGGGAATACACATTTATTTAGCACCTACTGTGTGCCAGGCACTATATAAGTACTTTTTATGAGTATTATCTCAACCTTATGCCATCATCATCCCCATTTTACAGTTGAGCAAACAAAGGCAAATGGAGGTTACATGACTTGGCCAAGGTCACATGGCTAGTGTTTGAGTCTAGATTTGAACTCAGGTCTTCCTGACTCCAGATCTAGGATTCTATCTACTGTACCACCAGCTGCCTCCAAAGCTTCTAAGAAACCTTAGAGATTATATGATTCAACCCCCTCATTTTACAAATGAGGAAACTGAGGAAGGTCACACAAGTAGTAAGTGTGACAAACCTAGGGGTTGAGATTCTTAAGCCTAGTGGCCTTTCCCCTGCTTTCTCTGGCCTTGCAGCCTCCCACCTGAGAAGGCTGCTCTGGGTGTAAGAGGGAAGGGGGAGTTAGGATTAATTCCTTCTACCTCCACCTTCCTGGCCCTGTGGTCCTGAACCAATGTCCCTAATCCAGAAGTTCTTGTTCCCTACATCCAGGGAAAGGCTCTTTCCCCACAGTCCTTTAAGCAAGTCTCACAGAACTAGACTGGTACAAAGAAGTGAGGTGGGGGCTGGATATTAGGAGACCAGGGTCTAGTCCCTGACTAGATGTATAACTCTGAACAAACCCTTTGCACTCTCCTGATCCTTAAAATAGGAGTGGGATGGGGGTTAGACTAGGCTCCTTTCATCTCAGACATCCTCAGGGACATCACCCTATTCCTCTCCACCTCTTATACATATGTGACAGTGGTGTTTTTGGGTCTCCCTCTCAGTAAGGAAGGATCCCTCACTGGGGGTATTTCCCAAGATTTCATGCTGGGCCCCCTTTATTCTTTCTCTCTCCTTTCTTCCTCCCTCTCCTTCTCTCTCTTTGTGTCTGTCTCTCTGTCTGTCTCTCTGTCTCTGTCTCTTTTTCAAGACTCAACTCAAGCAAAAACTTTTCCTCATCCCCCAACTGCTGGTGCCTTTCCCTCCTTAACCACCTTTCATTTATTTTATATGTATATTTATTTTTATATATGTATATGTAAAGTACTGCCCATTTTGCCAACCAAATTGATATGGTTGTGTTCTCTCCCCTGAGAGAATGTAAGCGCATTAAAAACAGGGGCTGCTTTTCTGTGTCTGTTTTTCCAGCCCCTAGGACTTAATAAATGCTGGTTGATTCACTGATTGATTGATCCCTTCTGAGCATCAACCCCATCTCCTTTCTCAACCCACCTTGTAGGTGTGGGAATTGAGTGAACCACAGTAACTCCATCTTGTGACTCAATTCTGGATCCAGCTCAGTTCCCTTTCTATTCAACTATGGGTCTAGTCTAATTTCTGTCTTCTGAGAAAACTTTATTCAATTATGGGAATTGTGAGAAAACTTTATTGTATTGTTTGAACCTAGTCCCACATGACTAGCAAATTGGACCACTTCTACCTGTTGCTTAGAGACCCCTAACTAAGGACTTAGGTTATGTTGACCAGATATCCAATCAGATCTGAAGATTGATGCAAGGAGTTTTCTCACAATTATACATCTCAAGTAACCCATATGTCTTATCTGAAAACTGGCCCCATACTGGCCAATCAATTACTGTTTCCTTGTTCATTTGATTAACTACAGACACTTGGGGGGTGGGGAAGGGAGTAGGGCACCTCTTTTTCTGATTCTATTTACTCTCCACCTCCCAAGTCAGAAAGCCCCTAATCTTTTCTCCAATTAAAAATCAGATTACCTAATCATGTCTGCTGCTTCATATCCTATTAAGTGTTTTTTTTAATGCATAAAAATCTACTTCCCCTTGTATTTGGGGGTCCAGCACCAAGTTGAGGAGACCTAGTCCTGATTTGTTATGCAATTGGAATGCATTATTTGATAAACTGATATATTTGGAAGCTCAAATTTTTGTCTCCTCAATTCAGATATCACCTGCCAGATTTTTAGCAAAGCCAGTAAAACTGAATCAGGACTCCAATCCCCAGGATGATAGACTTTCAGGAAAACTCCTTTGAGCACTCTAGACTTTTCTCTGTGGAACTTCTTCATGGATGACTACTCTTGGAGGTCAAACTTCTCCCTTGATTTCAAATCCTTCCAAGCTAAGAAAGGGGTGACGCAGCAATGTGGTCCAGTGTGTAGAGTACTGGGCCTGGAGTCAGGAAGACTCATCTTCCTAAATTCAAATCTGACCTCAGACACTTACCAGCTGTGTGATCCTGGGCAAGTCACTTAGCCCTGTTTGCATCAGTTCCTCATTTGTAAAGTGGACTGGAGAAGGAAATGGCAAACACTCCAATATCTTTGCCAAGAAAAACCCAAATGAGGTCACAAAGAGTTGGGGAGCTACTAAAAATAATAAAGATAAAGTTTACCCCCACACTGCAGGGAACAGTTTGTGCCCACCCTGCTAGATCAAGGGATACTCTCTTTAAGGGGATGATGTGCTAAGAGACACTCCCTTCTTATGAGAACAATGAACTAAGAGATACTCTGTTCAAGGGAGCAATGGATTCTGGCAATAGCAAAATGTGGAAGGATTCCTCCTTGGTTAAAATATCTTTTGGCATGAGACCAGGGGAAGAGTGTGCTGTTAAATTGACACACCCTTAGAGAATTTCTTATTGACCTAGAACTTCCCATACAGGAGTGGAAGGGATGATTAAAAGATTGAGCCCTTAAATTATGCTAAAATATATAAAAATCCAAATGGGTCCCAAACTTGCTGCAAATTACTTTGAGATTAGACTTTGAGTAGAAGATAAGGAGACTAGCAAGTCTGTGTTTATCATATTTTCTTTGCATTTTTGTTTCTTGTAAAATGCAGGAAAATCTTTGTTTTGTTTCATGTTTAGTGTTGTTTGTAGATTCTGATACTTGGAAGATTTCTAAGGGGAAAATGCAGCTAGCCAGAAAGATTGCTGAAAAGTTGTAGCCAGAGTTTAGTATGCTGGGGAAGATTAAGGAAGTTTCATACTTGAAGTAGTTCTCTTTGCCTTCTGTAATCTGATGCTAAACTCTCTGTTCCAGTAAACAGGATTAACTCCTACTTTAGGTTTTCAGTAGGTGATTAGGTTAAAAAAAAACCCCACAAAACCTTCAGACTACTTTCTGTCACTTCAACCCTGGCTATGTTGGGGTTACAGAGATAAAGAAAGGAAAATTTTTTCCTGGCTTGCAGGAATTTGTATCATTATAAATAAATTGAGAGATTCCGAATTATGGTAACTGCTAAAAACATCTTAGTAGCTTTTGAAGGTTTAGAGATTAAGGAGATTGGAGATTAATCACTAAGGAGTGTGAAGATTAATCATTTTAAGATTGCAGGGTAGGGAAGGGATTCCTGGGACTTTGGGCGATTCCAGGGATTCACCCCTTTCTCTTTGTCCTATCTGATAAGACACTTAGCAGAAATTTAACACATCTTTGTGAATTTGAGGGTACCACTCTTTAGAATTTGTTTTAAGGAAAAAATCACTTAGATGACTTTTCCCTTGGAAAATTGATAGAGCTATTGTTTTAGTGTAAGGAAGGAAGGCCCTTAGTTTGAAAGTAATCCCAGAGTGAAGAAGAAAAATAGTAATGCAGTGTGCATTTTAAATTAATCTGAAACTTAAGTAGCAGCCTCTTACTAACCTTTTCTTAACCATAGAAAGAGAAAAGGTTGCATAAATCAGGGAACAATTTAAAAATGAGTAAAATTTAATTAAGGAATGGAAAGGGTGATTTAAAAGGGGTCCATGAGGAGGGACTCTCTGCTCCACTGTTTTCTGGGCCCAGACTCTGTTGTACATAATGGGGATAGATATTCAAAATGACAGGAAGGAGAGAGGAAGGTGACCAGGAACTAGGAATGTCTTTTGGGGAGGCTGAAGTAACACTTTCAAAGCTTTATATAACAAAATTAATTACTTAGGTAAACAAGAAGAAAAACCACCAAAGAAAATGAAAAAGAAACCATGCATTTGTAAGCTATTAGGAACTCAAAAAGGCAACAGTATTGCAATTAATTGGGGTTGTATAAAATTTTGTGCTAAATTGCAAAGGAGAAATTCTGTGGAATAAAAATTAGGTTTTTTTTTAAATAGCTTGGGATTTGATTAGGAAATAAGTTCTCTATCCCGAAAGACCATTTTGGGAGCATATTAATCTTTAAAATGCTCTGAGCTCCAAGGCAAGGGGATGAGAAAGTGAGGCTGTCACTTGGAATCTCTCCCTAACTTTTGCCTGGGGTTAAAACTGGAAAGGCTCTGGGGAAAAGAGGGTGGGATTAAGTTATGGACATGAAAGGAAATGATTTGGCATTAGGGATGACTTCTGAAAGAAAAAAAAAGTTTATGGAAAAGTAAAAGTGCTACCTCAAGCCTTTGAAAATGAACTAATTGTTAACTCTGGGCTCTAAATTTTAAAGCACAGGTACCTAGTAGCCCTGGAAAAATGAGATTTTAATTTTGTGATTATAAATCCATATTTGATTTGGTTGAGATTTGTCCTGTAACTAAATTTTGTGTGAAATGTGTTTTCCTATTAATTATGGTATCAAATGCAAAAAAAAAAAAAAAGCATGGATCAGGGAAATCCAAGTTACACTCCAGTTTCACAAATATATTAGCTATGTGATCTTATCTTTGTTTACCTCAGTTTTCTGATCTGTAAAGAGGAAAATAATAGATTTGCAACCAAGTAACATTGTCAGGAGAATGCTTGTATTTTTTTAGTGGGTCTTTGAGCCAGGGATCAGCTTGGGATCATTAAAGGCCCTGCAAACCAGCTTGCTTGCTTTTTCCAGCTCTGGGCCCAACTCCTTGTCCATCTATCATCACTGTCCCAAATATATGTACTGCTGGACTAGCCACTCAAATGCAAGTCATGGTCCAGAAAATAGTCGTTCTTCAGCTATTTAATGTTTCCTGTAAGTATTACTGGACTGTTCTTTTTTATGTCAGTGGCTGGAAATCTCATTCATTGACCAGGATCCCACTGAGGAGGTCTTGTGGTATTCTTGGGTTTTATGCAATGACTACATCACTGTATTTTAAGAGAAGTGTCCAAAAGACTATATCATCTCTTGGGAAGCCTTTGTTTTGGCCCCTGTATGAGACACTCTCCATGATAGGGGTGAATACTATCTTAAGGAACAAAATTACAAATGACTGAAAAGTCAATGGAGGAACCATATGGTAGGTGTCAGGAGGTTGTAGCATATTTCCAATCATGACCAATGTGCAAGGGACATCCCTGAGGGAAAATATATGATTAGAAAATGAAATGGGGGGCGGCTAGGTGGCACAGTGAGTAGAGCGTCGGCCCTGGAGTCAGAAGGACCTGAGTTCGGATCCGACCTCAGACACTTAACGCACACACAAACAAAAACCTAGCCGTGTGACCTTGGGCAAGTTACTTAACCCCAATTGCCCTCCAAAAAGTAAAAAAAAAAATGAAATGGGTCAGGCAAGTGGTAACAGTGAGGGATAACAGATGGACAGTCCAAGTCCTACAATGATGTCCATAAAATGTTAAAAGATTTCTTACATGTTGGATGGATCTTCTGTGGAGGAGCTGAGGAAAAGCATGGACAAGAATTGTAGAAACTGAGAAAACATGGATTGATTATGATCTGCACCAGCAGAGGCAATATTCACACCAGTGAAATCACAGATCCATTGAAATATTACAGTAATGATCCTTGTATAGGCAGAGCAGTGATTTTAGTTGCTGGCAGGAATAAAAGATTAAAAATTACAAGTTCTTCCTTACCCCTCTAGTCTTGCTGATTGAAACTTTGGGTGGTGATTTGCACAGGCCACATTGAGTATCTCAGGAGAGGAAAGGAATTTTCTCATAGTCAAATAAGGGACTGAACTCAGATTGGCCATTCAGATAGAATAAAAAATAAAAAAAAATATATACTTAAAATGGTTTTTCTAGCTAAGTAAGTGTACCTGTTTGGGGTCTGCATCACAAAATAGCTAAAGATAGCCCTGGGGCCCTAATATAGAGTCTGCAGACCTCTTTAGCTTCTTGCTCCAGCAGATGGCAGTAAAGGCAGGAACAGTTTAGTAGAGATTGGTGGCTCCATAGCATGACTTGCCTGAACAGATGTTCTGTGGATGCTCCCTACAAGTCTACCTTTAATCGCTAATGATGATAGCTAGCATTTATGTTGTGCTTTAAAGTTTTCAAAACACAAATATTTTCTCATTTTATCCTCCTAACAACCCTGTGAGGCAGGAGCTATAGTAATTTATATTTTACAGATGAAGGGACTGAAGCAGACAGAGGTTAAGTGACTTTCCCAGGGTCACACAGTTAGACATTATCTGAGGCCAGATTTAAATTCAGGCCTTCTTTACTACAAGCCCAGTGAACTGTGCCACCTAGCGTGCCCTTCCATGTGAGTTTCCTGGCCATATGTGTACACCATCATGAATATTTCATGGCTAAGTACATTTTCTGTGTGTTCCCTCTTCAGTAGTGTGGTACTTGTGGGAGAATGCACTTCTAAATGTATGGGGAGAATCTTTCTTGTCACTTCTTTCTATATTGTTTAATGGAATATCTTTTGTGTTGAATTAGTCATGTATCCTCTGGTTGGTCTATTAAGGGAAATACATTGGTTGGGGTTCACGAGCTATAACTTTTGAGCAGATGCTGCTCAAAGTACTTCCAGCCTTTCTAAGGACTCATGTATGAAAGATGTCCTTGGGGTTATACTTACACTACCTACTTTACAGGGTCATTGGAAGAAAGAATATTGTAAACTCTAATGTGATATAGAAATGGGAGTTACTATTTTAATTTTTGCTCTCCTGTTTGCCCCTGATAATGCCAGTGGATTTTCCAGATTTTCACTATTTCAGTTCTGTGGACACCACGTGCCAGGCTCTCTTTCCCTCCATCTCAGTGAAATAGGCTCCCCAGTTGCATTCTGCCATTGTCTGGACAGAGTGATCACAAGAGTGAATTTGTCAGGGGGTCATCCCACTAACTGCAGAGTTTCATGTCGATGCCATCTAAAATGAGAAGCCACACAGATACACACACAAGAGACACTATGCACACATATATGCATATAGAGATACACACAAAGACATTTGGTTTTCCCCAATCCTCACTCGTTGATTGGCTTTGCAGCACCCCCTACTTCGTTATGCAACCATGTTCTTGTTCCCTGCATATGCTCCCTGTCTTCCTAGAACTGGACCAGGCCTGGATCTTTTGTTCCTTTGTTTTTCACCAGGCTATGATCTTACCAAGAGCAGGAGCTATGCTTGTGATCTCCATATAAGCCACTAAGCAAAGACTGGGGCACACAACAGGACTCAGATACATTTACTAGGAGATAATCCCGAACCTCTTATTCTGATGCCTTCTTCAATTCTGGAAATAAGATACATACAGAAAAAATATTTAAGGCCCTTGCCTTTTAAAAAGCATAGATTAAACTTCCAGCCGTGTGTTTTTCTGATGCTATCCTTTATACCACTTCTGCATAATTCTATTTTGCAATGCATTGCAGTCTGCTCACATTCACCATGTTCCATTTGGATGATCGCCAACTTTAATTCTTCAGAGACTGGGATATCCCATTCAGTTTAACAATGCAATTCAATTCAACAAGCAGTTATTACTAACTATGTCCCAGACACTAGGGATACAAGGACAAAATTTAACAATCCACCCCCAAGTTCTTACATTCTCTTGGGGAGGAGACAGAGAAGTAGAATATATGTTAAAATTTTTTAATTCAATTTTAGGTCTGCTTTTTCTCTCCTCCACTTACCCTCCCCCAACCCATTTAGAAAGCAAGAAAAACAAAACTCACAAACATTTAAAGTCAATCAGAATAAATTCCTGCATTGGCCATCTGCCCCTCCCCCGGCCCCAAATGTTTCACTCTGTACTCTGAGAGGATCAGTTCTCTATCTGGAGGTGATTAGCACATTTCATTGTGAGTCCTCTGGAATTGTGGTTGGTCATTGTGTTGATCAGAGTTTCTAAATATTTCAAAGTTGTTTGTCTATATAATATTATTGTTATTGCATTAATTGTTTTTCTAGTTCTGCTTATTTCACTTTGCATCAATTCATACAATTCTTCCCAGGTTTCTCCTTTATCATTGCTTACAGCACAATAGTATCCCATCACATTCATATACCATAGCTTGTTCGGTCATTCTCCAAAGGATGGGTACCTCTTCAGTTGCCACCACCAGAAGGGGTGGTATAAATATTTTGGTAAAAATGAATCCTTTTCCTCTTTGATATTCTTGGGATATAGATCTATTAGTAGTATTTCTGCATTAAAGGGTATGCACAATGTAATAGCCTTTTGGGCATGGTATTAAATGGCTTTCCAGAATGACTGGACCACTTTCTAGTTCTACCAATAGTGCATCAACATACCTATTTTCCCATAGCCCCTTCTGTAGTTGTCATTTTCTTATTTTTTTTGGTCAGCTTTGACAAAAACTTTTACTTGATGGGTGTGGGGTGGAACCTCAGAGTTGTTTTAATTTGCATCTCTCTAATTATTAGTTACTTAGAGCATTTTTAAATATGGCTATTGGTAGCTTGGACTTCTTCCTTTGAAAATTACCTATTAATATTATTGCAAGTGAAATTTAATAAAAAAGTAAACCGAGACACATTTCTCTGAGCAAGATAGCAAGCAATAGGGCACAAACCTGAGAACAAGTTGGGTCAACGGCTGCCTTAGTTGCTAGCCAAAGACCTAGATTAAAAGGATAGCTTCCCTTTTATAGGTTTTGGGGAGCATAGAACAAAGAACAGAACAAAGTAGGTGTCATTATGGGGTTGAGGGCAACATGGTTAAGTACATAGCTGGAGAAATGGGGAATGATATGACAGACTGGAAGTTGGGGATGCGGACTAGCAACAACCCCCTCCTTTCTTCCTGTGACTAAGAAATATTCATTGTTTGAGTCTACCTGTAAGGTTAAAGGATAGTGTGCCAGACTTCTTGGATTGCAAACCAGACATCTTTGAGGGATAGTTTAGTGGTATAAAGATACAAGCCCCAACTCTCTGGTGTCCACGATATTTCCTGAAAGATAGCAAAATTCCTTGAGGCAAGAAGTGATTAGCAAGAGAATTGGATTCCTAAAGTTAATTCTGAGCTAAGTTCAGAGACAGAGAACCATGATTTAAACAGTTACAGGACAAAATCAATGAACCATAAATAGCATCCATAAAAAAATAATACAGAATCAATTTAATCTTCTCAATATTCTTTGACAACTTATCATCTGGGGAATGGCTCTTATTCTTATAAAGTTGAATCTATTCTCTTAGAAATGAGACTTTTATCAGAAAAACTCTCTGCAAAGATTTTTTTTCTACTTACCTGGTTCTCTTCCAATTTTAGCAGAATTAGTTTCATTCATGCAATAACTTTTTAATTTTATATGATTAAAATTGTTTATTTTACTTCCTATGAATCTTTCTCTTATTTGCCTATGAACTCTTCTCATAGTGGTAGATCTATGATCCATGCTTCTCTATTATTTTATGTCTAAATCATACACCTATTTGACGTATGTCTATATTTAGTAGAAACTAAATATAGCCACAGTGTTTTCCAGTTTTCCCAACAATTTTTGTTGAATCTAGGGTTCTTTCCCAAATACTTTGGATCTTTAAGTTTATCAAACATTAGACTACAATGCACCTTTGCTTTTACATATTGTGAATCTATTTATTTTCTACTGATGTAGCAGCAAGCACCCCAATATCCCCAGGGTAGCTGCCAATATAGGTTCTTAGATCTGCTTCTCAAAAGGAAAGCAACTCAAAATCAGTTAACAAGCTTACTTTAATCAAACAAACACACACTACCTAGTTCAGGGGAAAAAGGTCAGCACCCCAAACTTCAGAGTTACAGAACTTCAGAGTTACAGACAGGCTTCCAAATTGTCCCAACATTACATACGTCAATACCAAATCACAGTTACCAGAGAGGCAAGCATCAACATCTGGGTTTTCAAAGCCGGGGGGCTCTCAACAACGGCTTCCCAGAGTCTCATCTGGTCAAATCACACAACACTTCTCAAAGTGAGCCCCAAAGCAAAGCCTCTCCTCAGGGCTTATATAGCCCTCTCTTGGCTCAGAGAATGCAACAACCTCCTTGACCCACTGCCCAATCACAAAGCATCAAGGTGTGGGCCTTCCTGAAAAACAAGCCTCCCACCACAGGCTCCAGGTGCACTTAAGCTAGGGGCAGGGAAGATCTTCAAATCTGCATTTCCATTACAACTGAACAGCCTCTGCTTTTATTATCTCATACCAAATTACTTTGATGATTGCTGCTTTGTAATATAGTTTGAGATCTGAACTTCCAGGCCTCCTTCCTTAATGCTTGCTTTTCATTAATTCTGTTTATATTCTTGACCTTTTATTTTTCCAGATAAATTTTGTTATTAAAACTCTATAAAGTGGTCTTTGGTGGTAGTTTGATTGATATAACTTTGAATAAGCAAATTAATTTAGTCCATATTGCTTTTTTATTATATCAGATTGGCTTAATCCATGAACAATTAATATTTCTCCAATTATTTAGATGTCTTAATTTGTGTTTTATAATTGTGTTCATATAGTTCATATAGACTCCTGTTTTATACTGTTTGCAGTTATTTTAAATGGAATTTATCTTTCTACTTCTTCTTACTGGATTTTGTTGGTTTGACATACAGAAACGATTTTTATGTGAGTTTATTTTATGCCATGCAATTTTGATGGAGTTGCTAATTTTTTCACTTGGTTATTTTAATTCAGTAAAATTAACAGAACTCTAAGTAAATAATTATATCTGCAAAAAAGGATAAATTTATTTCCTTTTTGCCTGTACTTATTTCCTCAACTTCTTTTTCTTTTCATTGATGTTGCTAGAGCATTTCTAGCACTATATTGAATAGTAATGGTTATAAAAGATATCTTTACCCCAATCTTGTTAGAAAGATCTATATTTTATTCTCATTATAAATAATGCTCTCTCTTAGTTTTAGATATATACTACTTATCATATTAAAGAAAACTCTTTGTTCCTGTGCTTTCTAGTAGTTTTTTAAAAATAGGAATGGGTATTATATCTTGTCAAAAGCCTTTTTCTGTGTCTATTGATATAATATGATTTTATGTTGTTTTTGTTATTAATATAATCTATTTTGTTCATAATTTCTCTAATATTGAACCAGCTCTGCATTCCAGTCATAGTGTATAATCTTTGTGACATGTCATTTTCGTCTTCTTGATAACATTTTATTAAATTTTTTGCAACAATATTCATTAGGAATATCAGTTTGTAAACTTTCTTTGTTTTTCTATGGGAAAAACATTCTCTATGGTTTGGGTATGAAGACAGTATTTGTGTGGTATAAAGAATTTAGTATGATCCTTTCTTTGTCTTTCTCTAATAGGTTATTTAGAATTAATTGTCCTTTAAAGTTAGAATTTGCTTGAAAATTCAATTGTTTCTGAAGATTTTCTTTGAGAAGGAATAGACTTCTTCAGTTCCTTCTTCTAAAAAAGTATTTAAATCCTCTGTTTCTTGGTTTTTTAAAATTTTTTAAAATAAATATTCAGCTATTGAAATTAGATTGCCATTTTTACTGGCATATAATTGAATGAAATTATTTCAAATAATTTCTTTTTTCTTCTTATTGGTTGTGAATTTACTTTTTAATTTTTGATACAGGTAATTTAATTTTCTTTCTTTTGTAAAAATCAAGTTAGCTAATAATGTTTGTATTTTATTGCTTTTCTTTTAAAAAAAACAGTTATTAGCTTTATTTATTAATTCAATGATTTTTTTTCATTAAATTTTTTTACTCTTTGGTGTTATCTTCTTTGATGTTCAGGATGTCTATTTTGTTATTTAGTTAGAGGTTTATAATTTACTGGTTTTCTATTTATTTTAGTTGTGTTCCCAATTCAGTTGATCTGCTTTCTCTCTCTCTCTCTCTCTCTCTCCTAATAAAAGTGTTTAGAGTTACAAATTTTCCCCTAAGTACTACTTCAGCTATATTCCAAAAATTTTGATATTTTGTCTTGTTTTTGTCATCTTTAATGAAATTATTATTTCAACAACTTGTCTTTAACTCATCTATTTTTTAAAATTTTAAAACTTTTTTAATGTAAAATTTTGCGTTACATATTTTAACTATCCCTCCCTCCCTGTCCTTCCCCCTCCCTTAGACAGTAAGCAATTAGATATAGGTTATACATGTGCAATTATGTAAAACATTTCTATATTAGTCATTTTGTACGAGAAAATTGGAATAAAAGAAAAAATGAAAGAAAGTGAAAATAGCATGCCTCAGTCTGTATTCAATCAATTAAATTCAATCAACTAATGTTCTTTCTCTGGAGGCAGATAGTATGCTTTGTCATTAGTCCTTTGGGATTGTGTTGGATCACTGTATTGCAAAAACTCACCTATTCTTTAGAATTAAGATATTTAGTCTCCAATTAATTTTAATTTTTGCTTCAAAGGCCTTTTATTGAATATATTTTATTGCATTATGGTTCATAAAAGATTCATTTGATATTTCTGCTTTTCTCAATTTGCCATTCACTTTATGCCTTAATACATAGTGAATTTTTGTGAAGGTGCCATACACAGTTGAGAAATAGGTATAATCCTTTCTAGTCTCATTTTGTAATGGACATTTGATGCAGATACAGGATGGCATAGCCAATTAATAACAATAGATCTATCATATCTAACTTTTCTAAAATTCTGTTTAGGTCCTTCATTTCTTGCCTGGTTAGTTTTTGGTTAGATTTATCTAGGTCTGAGAGGAGGTCTCCTATTATTGTTGTTTTACTCTTTATTTCTCCCTGTAGTTAATTTAACTCTTCCTTTAGAAATTTAAATCCTATTCCATTTGACATATATATATATATGTATATATATATACATATATATATGTTTAGTATTGATATTAATTCATTATCCATCATATCTTTCTAAGCTCCCTAAATGTAGTTTCCCTGCCAATAGATTTTTAATTAGGCCTATTTTTGTTGTTGTTTTGTGAGATTATGATAGTTACCTTTGTTTTTTTTTTTTTAACTTCAGCTGAAGCATAATAGATTCTGCTCCAGCCCCTTATTTTAACTTTGTGTGCATCTTTCTGTTTCAAGAGTGTTTCTTATAAACAATAAATGGTTGGGTTCTGGTTTCTAATCCTTTCTGGTATCTTTTTCTGTTTTACGGGTGAGTTCATGCCATTTACATTCACAGTTATGATAATTAATTGTATATTTACCTCTGTCCTATTCACATGTTTTTCTTTCTCTTTTTTTTCTTGCTTCATCTTGAATTTGTTTTGCTTTTAACTAATCCTTCTCTTAATCTACCCTCCTTTCTACTTTCCCCAGCCCATACCCCTTTTCCCTCACATTTCCCTATTGGGTAAAATGTATTTCTGTACTCATTTATGTATGTATTTGTATATATTCTTCCATCCTTTGACCAGTTCAGATGAAAGTAACATTCAAGTGTTTGTTGTATAGATTTGTATAAATTGTTGTATAGATCCTCTTTGTTGTGTAGATTTCTACTTGTGTGTCCCATTTATGTGAGATGATTTCCCTTGTCCTTCTGGTCAACATGTACATATGTAAATGCAGGTATGATGTATGCAAAACAAAAGGGGGTAGGGTTCAGATCTAAGGTAGTTTGTTAATAATAAATGAGGTTCAAAAGGGCATGATAGGCAGCTTTATCAATATAGCTATGTTACTGCCATATTTTATGTGTGATGCTGAGCTCTAACTTTAGGAGCACAGACTGACAGAGTGTGATGATCCTTGGATTGGGGGGAGTAACTCAAATGGACAAATGTAGAATAGCATCTACATGCATGAATATAAGGGAGCAAGGTGTAGTGGTCAGGGAAGGGAGTTTCAGCCTAGGTAGCCTACAATTCAGAATTACAGAGATCTTGAGTGGAACCACAGGGAAATAGATTGTCAGTTTTCAGAGAATCGTTGGCAATATCGATTCCATTTCAAGAAGTGGGGTGTAAAAGTGCACGTGCCTCTGGAGTCAGGGTCAGTAGGGTTCTGGGACCAGGTATTATAGAAGAGTGAGGTATGCTTGAGGTACTCCCCTTTAATCACTAGCCAGGTCATTTCTTTCCCAAGGTTCACTCCAAGTGTGCAATGGGACCTTTAACTCTACTCCCCAATTACTGTGCCCCAGCATGCACAATCACCATTTTAGCTTACTTTAGGGAACTTTGGGGACAAGTTTCCAGCCATGTATGCATTAGCTACTGAAAATGTCCTGATTGACTGCTGAGTCAGAAGCACTGGGGAATTAGGGGATCCTTTAAAGAAGGAAGTAGTTCCCAGCTTCTTTCTTGCCTTCCTGGCTGCAACTCTTTAAATGACAAGATGGGACTCTAGTCAGGGGTGGAGGAAGGTCATGGTTCTTAAAATGCAGCGCCCTGAAATGAACACATCACAAATGTGGTCTGAATAGGACAGAATACAATCTCCCCACCCCTCTTAATGCAATCATAGATGACATTAGCTGACTTCTCTGTTTCTGTGGTTTACACTGAACTTGCAGTTCACTAACATTCCATTCTCTATCAATATAGCTATGTTACTGCCATATTTTATGTGTGATGCTGAGCTCTAACTTTAGGAGCACAGACTGACAGAATGTGATGATCCTTGGATTGGAGGGAGTAACTCAAATGGACACAATATTAGGTAAGAAAAAAAATCACTCTCTGGGTAAGAAAGGATCTCAGAGACCATTTAGTGCAATTCCATATTGGATAGAAGAGGAAACACAGGTGAAGTACCTTTCCTAAAGTTACCCAGCAAAACAATGTCAGAGCTGGGAATAGAACTCTGGTCTCCTCATTCCCAGCCCAGGGCTCTTTCTATGGTACTGTCCCAAGCCTAACAAATGGCTCAGCTGAAAGGGGTTAGGGAGAAGGCTGGACTGTTATGAAGTGAAGTTCTCCAGTAATTTCTGCCCTCCAATCCCTCCCCCATGGATACCTGAGATTCCAACATTAGTGACTAACTCCTTTGGGCTCAGCTATTGACCTTTCCAGGTCTCTCAGGAGCCAAACAGAATAGGTCCAGTCTCTCTCCCACAGTACTTGAAGGCAGCCGGCATATCCCCTGAGGCTTCTCATATAACAGAGCTGAGAACATTTGTACAAATTGTTCCTTTTTTTCCCTTTCAACTTCTGTCCTTGGGTTATAGCCAGTGGAATTCCTGATAGTGGGATCACTGGGTCAAAGGGCAAAGCCAATTTTATGATCTTGAATCCTCTTGCCACATGGCTTTCCAAAACATTTCTCCAGTTCACAGGGCCACCAGCAATGTGTGTTTCTCCATAGTCCTGTTCCTTTCTTCATTATTTCATGCACACACACAATATGTATTTATACATATATTTCCTATGTGTTATTATTATTTATTATAATATATTCCTATATATTTCTTACATTTATACATATATATATTTCCTGTATATAACTTTTTTTGTACATATTTGTTTGCTTGTCTCCCTCATTAGACTGTGAGCTCCTTGAAGTCAGGGATTGTCTTTTGCCTCTTTTTGTATCCCCAGTACTTAACACAGTGCCTGGCACCTGTAAACACTTAAGAAATGCTTTATTGGCTGACTGTCAATATAACCTTTTATTATGTTTTTTTTTAGCCAAATTGATAGGCAGAGTAGAGTGACTGAAATCTCCTTGAAACTGTCTGTGACGACACAAATGATTTATCTGGCATGTGGGCTGGAAAAATCAGTTAGAATGGATGGTACATTGGATTGGTCTTTTGGAAACTGCAAGAAAAGCTACAACAGCTGGAGGAGGGAAAGGCTATCTGGAGGGTTTAGAGGCTTCCAAACTTCCTATTTGCCAATACTATTCTATGGCAACCAATAACATTAATCTGATTCCAGACTGACCTAAGAGAAGCAAAATGTCCAGCACTAGGAGGTGAGAGTTACACTGTACTCTGTTCTGGCCAGATCACATCTGAAGTATTGTAATGAGTCCTGGGCACCACATTTTAGGTAAGATACTGATAAGCTGGAAAGCATCTGCTGTCTTTCAGAAGAAGCAGGTGACCAAGACTGTGAAGAACCTCTGGTTCACACTATATGAGGACCAACTGAATGAATTTGGGATATTTAGCACGAAGACGAGGAGAGTTGGAGTGGGGTGGCATGGCGGACGGCAGAGAAGCAGGTTTGGAGATAATGAAAATCATCTTCAATTATGTGAAAGGCTGTCACATGGAATACCAGATCTAGTTATCTATTCTTCCTCTTTTCTCAAGGAGTTCAGTACCTGTCTTGTAGTCTTTCCTTCCATGTCTCTGCTCAGGCTGTCCTTTTTGCCTGGAAGTCATTCCCCTGCCACCTCCACCTTTCAGAATCTGAAACTTCCTTCAAGGATTGACTTGGATGTGCTGGTATATATTTAACAACTGAGTTCTCTAGAGGAAAAATGTATGCACACAATCACACATCTAGGTATATTTTGCTCTATGTCTATTCCTCTAATTCTTTTTCCTTATCTTATTGTTATAGCTAGAATTTCTGGCATTATATAAAATAATAATGATTCTAATAACATCTCTACTTTGCACTTGATCTTATTAGAAAGGACTCTAGCATTTCTCCATTACATATAATGTTGGCTTTTGGCTTTTTTGTTCTTATTCAGTCATTTTCAGTTGTGTCCTACTCTTCATGATCCTATTTGGGGTTTTCTTGGTAAAGACACTGGAGTGGTTTGCCATTTCCTTCTCCAGCTCATTTTATAGATGAAGAAACTGAGGCAAATAGGGTTAAGTGACTTGACCAGGGTCACACAGCTAGTAAGTGTCTGAGGCCAAATTTGAACTCGGGAAGATGAGTCTTCCTAACTCCAGGTCTGGAACTCTATGCATTGTACTGTTTAGCAGCTCTCTTGACTTTAGATAGATACTATTTACCATATTAAGGAAAATTCCATTTTTCCTATTTTTTTTGAGGGCAGAGGCAAGGCAATCAGGTTTAAGTCACATACCCAAGGTCACACAGCTAGTATGTGTCAAGTATCTAAGGTCAGATTTGAACTCAAGGTCCTTGTGACTCCAGGGCTGGTGCTCTATTCACTGTGCCACCTACCTGCCCCTTTCCTATTCTTCTTAATATCTTTAACAGAAATAGTTCAATTTTTTTGAAAAGTTTTTCTTCATCTGTTGATATAATTACATGGTTTTAAAATCATTTTTGTTCTTAACATATTCTGTTATGTTTCTAGTTTTCCTAACATTGAACCAATCCTCCACTCCTGGTATAAATCCACTCTGGTCATAGAGTATAATCTTTTAATATTGTTGTAATCTCTTAGTATTTTTATCTAACATTTTTGCTGTGATAGTCATAAGGGTTATTGAATTATAGTTTTCCTTTTATGTTTTGTCTTGCCCTGGTTTATACATCGAGACCACATTTGTAGCATAGATAGATTTTGGTGGGATCCCTTCCATTTTTTGCAAATAATTTATAAAATATTGGATTTAATTATTTTTGAAAAATTAGATTTAACTTGTAAATCTATCTAGTCTAGTTTTTAAAATGACTTTTGTAATTTCTTTATAAAATTTTTCAATTTTTTTTGTGAGATTTAGGTTATTCAAATATCCTACTTGTTATTTGTTGTTCTGTTCAACTAGTATTTTGTATTTATAAACATTTATCCATTTCATGTGTTTTTAATTTTGTTGGTATATAATTGTACAAATTAGCTCCTCACAGTTTCTTTTATTTCATCTTCAGCTATTGTGAATATCCTTTTTCATTTTTGATACTATTTGGTTTCTCTCTTTTAAAAAAAAGTTTTTTTTTTTAAATCAACTCAATTTTATCTATCAATTCACTGTTTTTATGTTTTCAGTATAATTATTCTCTAGATTTTAAAAATTTATAATCTGGTGTTTGGTTGAATTTCATTTTACTTGTTGGTTTTCTGATTTTTCTTAGTTGTGTATCCAATTTATTGAATTGATCTTTTTCTTCTTTGCTGATAAAAGCATTTAGAGATAAAATTTCCCTTAAGGACTGCTTTGTTTGCATCTTTGCATCTTTAGAATCTCATTGTTGTCATTTTCTTTGATGCAATTTTCTGTTTCTCTATTTTCTGTATTATTTTAATAAATATTTGTATATCATAAATGTGTCTATATATGGTTCCAGCATACTGAAGAAAGGCTTAGAATTTGATTCAAGACTAAGTAATTTCATCTAAAAGAATTAGTGGGTCAAAGAATATAGAAACATAAATATATATATATATTTATAATATATAAATATTCTTAAATTTAAAAATTTCAATATGAGCATTTATACTTCAGAAACCAGCAAAAGCTACACATTTGCATTTCATTTATTGTTTTGTTGATTGTTTAGACTTAAAGAAGTGATAATAGTGCGGAGTAAATCTTAAAGTGTGGGTGCACACATTTTTTTTCCAAGAGAGGCTCATTGTTAAACATTTACCATCACAGCCTTGTAAACAGTATTTGAGCTTAGCAGGAATTCAATTAGAAAGCTCAGAAGGGGTGGCTAGGTGGTGCAGTGACTAGAACACTGGCCCTGAAGTCAGGAGGACCTGAGTTCAAATCCAGCCTCAGACACTTGATATGCTTACTAGCCATGTGACCTTGGGCAAGTCACTTAACCCCAATTGCCCTCCAAAAAGGAAAAAAAAAGAAAGAAAGATCAGGGAATGAAGGCATCACTAGATTGGAAACCTGGTGACTGTAGGTAATCATCATCATCATCATCATCATCATCATCATCATCAACAATAATTGTCATTTATTTAGCTCTTAAGATTTGCATATATTATCATATTTGAGACTCACAACACCCTTTTGCCTTTATTGAATATAACTTTTTTTGTGTGTATCGTGGTTAGCAAAGATATCTTTACTATGTATCCTTTTTTGCATTGGTTTGTGATACTTTTATGCCTTAATACATGGTCAAATTTGTAAAGGTGTCATGTATATGATTTTTTTCTGTTCTTATTCAGTAATTTCCAGAGATTTACTATCTAACTTAAAAAATTCTCTCCAGGTACTTAACATTTTTATTTTTTATCTTTTTGTTAGATTCATCTAGGTTCAAAAGTTGTACATTGAAGTCCCCATTATTAAAGTTTTACTGTCTTTCACCCAGAAATTTGATGGACTTTTTTTTAAGTATTTATACACTATTCCTTTATATGTATACATACATATATTCACATGCAGAAGTATTTACATTGATTCATTATCTATATTTCCTTTCAGCACAATTTAGTTATCTCTTGTTTATCCCTTTTATTGAGTATATTTCATATTTTGCTTTGATTGTGCTTGCTGTCCCTGTTTTTTCTTTTGTTGTCCTTTTTTTTTTGAGTTCACTTTAAGCATAATGTATTTCTATCTTTTAACTTTGTGTCAATATTTCTGTTTCAAGTGTTTCTTATAAACAACATATTGGATTCTGTTTTCTAATCTATTCTGCTATCATCTTCTATTTTATGGGTGAATTTCTCCCATTATTGTTCATATTTATAATTTTTAATTGTGTATTTCCCTCTATTTTATTCTCTTATCTTTTCTTCTATATTTGCTACTAAATTCTTCTTTACAAAGAAAAAGGGGGTGAAAGAGGAGTGTGCTTTAACTCTGTATGTAACTTGCTTTGTTTATATTTGTTTGCATATTGTCTCTCCCATTAGATTATAAGCTCCTAGAAGGCAGGGACTATTTTGCCTCCTTTTGTATCCTCAGAATTTAACACTTGGCACATAGTAGTACTTAATACATGTTTATTGATTGATTACCTACTTTGTGTGATCCTTCCTGACTGTGATTCCTTGGTACTTGAACTTTTTCCTTCTGGCTGCTTTTAATATTCTTTTTTTTTTTTTAAATCTGGATGCTGTGAGTTTGGGCTCTATCATTGCTGGGAGTTTTCATTTATGGGTTTCTTTTAGGCAGTGGCCAAAGGATTCTTATCATTTTTGCTTTGCCTTCTGTTTCTAATAGATCTGTGCTATTTTAATTTGTAACTTTTTGAAATATTGTAGGCAGGTTTTTTAAAAAAAGAATTTATCATGATTTTTTGGGAAGTCTGATGATTCTTAGCTGAGTTCTTCTTGACTCACTTACCAAACAAGTTGTTTTATTAGTCCTCTGTCTTATATTTCCTTTTTATATTGTTTCCCAGGTGCTGCTCTCACCTCTTCTACTGCTGTAACTCAGGGGTGGGCAGCCTTGATGCTAGGTCAGCACAGGCTACCTAGATATTAGCCTGGCCCATTCTCCTATTGTGTGTTTAGGCTTGGCTGCTTAAGTGCTGGTCTACTCCTGTCTCTTGATCAGGATTCTTGCATTCAATGCTGAACCCTGGTCTAGCCCTGTCTCCTTTTGTGTTCTTCCACTGACCTGTTCATGCCTGCTTGAATAGATAGAAATGCCATTCCACTGTACTCTATTCTCCACTTTTCTGGCTTGTCCTGGTCTTTCTGCTGGGAAAGGAGAGAAATGTCATTCCATCCAAGCCTCTACCTTGGATTATTGCTACCATCTGCTGTGTTCACTCCTATTCACATGATGATGAAGGAAATTAGGAAACAGTGCTGACTGAGTTCCCTATAAACTTATGTTACATAAGCTCAACTGGGTCCTCACTGCTGCTAGGCAATCCTTTTGACCTCCCTAGCTGGCTCACTATCTCATTCACTCTATCAGCTATTCTGAATCTTTTTATTTCTCAAACCACTTATAGTTCCCCTCCTCCCCTTGCCTTATATTTTACTGAAAATTTTGATGCAATTCAGAGAACTCACTTTTCTCCTCTCCTCCTCATCTCATATCACTCAGATGCATTCTGTAACTATTATTTTTTCACCCTCTTAGGTGAAGATATGACCCTTCTCCTTGCCAAGACTTAAGTGCTAGCTTAAGTGATGCTATTCCATCCTTGCTCTCCAGTAGTTTGCCCTCTCTAATACCTCCACTCTCCTATTTAACTTCAATCTCTCCATTGGAAATCTGTTTCCCTAATGCTTACAAACATGTCCATGTCTCTCTATCCTCAAAAAAACTCTAAAAAACAAAACAAAGCAAAACAAAACTCTCACTTGATCCACCCAATCCCTCTTCCTTTTTGCAGCTAAACTCCTTGCGAAGACCCTCTACAATAGGTGTTTCCATTTCCTTTTTTTCTCACTCTCTTCTTGACTCCCACAAGCCCATTATCCTACCAAAATGGCTCCCTCCCAACTTAAGAATGGTCCCTTAATTGCCAAATTTAACGGCCTTTTCTCAATTGTCATTCTTAATCATGCTCATCTACTTTATAATCTTTTTTTCTAGGTTTTCGTAGCTCTGCTCTCTCAGGGTTCTTCTCCTACCTACATGACTACTTTTTAGTCTCCTTTGTTGGATCTTCATTGAGGACACTCCCATTAATCATGGGTGTTCCCAAGGCTCAGTCTTGGGCACTCTTCCATTCACCATCTGTACTATTCTATTTGGTGGTATCATCAGCTCCCATGAGATGCATTCTTATTTATTTATTTATCCCATCTTCACTGCTGATCTCTAGCCTTACATCTCTAATTGCTTATTGGACATCTTGGACTGGAAGTCATATGGACACCCTGAACTCAACATGTACAAAGTGAACTCATCAATTCTCCCAAACCACCGCAAAACCCTCCTTTCTTCCTACCTTCCATATTACTGTCAAGGCTGCCACCATCCTCCCAGTCACCTGGGCTTAAAACCTAGGTGTTAGCCTCAATTCCTCACTCTCTTTCATCCTCAAATATTCGAGATATTACAAAGGTAAAAATCGATTAGATTTTCCTTACTCTGGTCCAACCTCCACTCGACTGTAAAATTAATCTTCCTAAAAACACAGGTCTGACCATGCCACTCTCCTATTCAATAAACTCCAGTGGTTCCAATCACCTTCAGGATCAAATAAAAAGTTTTCTTAGTGTTCGAAGCCCTTCATAACTTGACCCCTGTCTACCTTTTCAGTCTTACATCCTCCTGCCCCTTTCTCTCAAGTGCTTTGCAATAACACTGGTCCACCTTACTATTCCAAACACAAGACACTCCACTTCATCTCTCAGATCTATGGCTTTTCCCTGGCTCTCTCTTAGGTCTTGACTTTCCTCCTTCTTCATCACTTTCTGGCTTTTCTGGCTTCCTTCAAGTCCTAGGTAAGATCCCACCATCTATAAGAAACCTTTCCCATTCCCTGTTAATGAACCTTCCCTCTCTTGATCATTTACAATTTATCCTGGATATAACTTTTTTTTTTTGTACATGGTTTGCAGATTGTCTTCCCCCTTAGACTGTGAGTCCCTTGAGATCTGGGCCTGTCTTTTGACATTCTTTGTATCCTTAGGCCTTAGTTTTCTTATCTATAAAATAAAGAGGTTGGACTAGAGCATCTATAAAGTATTTTTTAGACCCAGATCTATGATTCTATGATCCTAGAATTAAAAAAGTCACATTTTGGGAAAGTATTTTTGCATCATGTAGTATGATTAAATTCCTACAGCCAAAATCTTTAGGGAAATGACACAAATTTATAAGATTAATAGTGACTTTGCAAGAGATAAGTGATCAAAGGCTACAAACAAATAGGTTTCAAGAGAAGAAATGAAAACCATCAACAACTATCTGAAAAATCTTCCAAATCATGAATGATGAAATAAATGCAAATTAAAACAATACTGAGTTATTATCATCTCAAATCCATCAACTTAACAAAGATGCTACATGATAGAAGTAGTCAGTGTTGGAGGGATGTGGTATTGTGGCATTAACAAGACACATTTTTTACTTATCAGTCCATTTCTTCAAGTTTATTTGTCATGGTTTTGGAGCTAGGGGATTCGCTGACTTTTCAGAGCAATGTTCTCTGAGTGCCAGCAGATAACTTGGTATGTGTATATAGTTACAGGCATAAGGGAGCTGTGCCAGAATCCAGAAGTGGGCAGACTTCAGTGAGGTCAGAGGTTTCATTTCACTTTACTGCTCACCCTCACCCCTGGGGTCTACAGTTCTGGGAACTGGCCCTGAGCAAGAGATAGGTTTGAGATATATTATACAAGTCATCTTTCCCAGAAGAGAAAAGGACAACTGTGTGACTGCATATATGGGAGCAAATGATGAGAAATATGTCATGTCTGAAAGACAGAGGCCTAAGCTCTTGAAAAGCAGCATTTACACATGGAAGAGATAGACAGTGAGTGCCCTTGGGTATCTGAGAAAAAATAGTTCTGCCCATTTTGCAAGTTTCTACTTAAAGATTGATTCCTTCTTCTTCAGTCTCTTCAGAAGAGAAAAAAGAAACATTTTGGGCATTAAGTTAAAGATTGATTTTTTTTCTTCTTCAGTTCCTTTATCACATAAAAAATTTTTGTACATAAAGTTGAACTTTGGTCAGAATATAGAGCATAAAGCAATACAACAAATGAGAAAGCTGGTAAAGGTTGTTCTTAGGTACAGGGAAAGAATTGTTTTTCTACTTCAGTACCATGGGAAGTTAAATCCCCTAATACATTATTGGTAGAGCTGTGCTTTGATTCAACCATCCTCAAAACAATTTGGAGTTATTTGAGAGGAATGACTAAATTGTTCATGCCTCTTGATTGGCAATATTATTTCTGGGTTCACAATCCAAAGTGGTCAAAGGCTGAAAGAAAGGTCCCTTTTTGCCAAAGTGCTTCTGGTAGAGCTGTTTGTAGCATAAAAAGTTAAAAAAATTGTGCCCATTGATGGAACATGGCCGAACAAATTGTGGTATATGTATACATGTGAATGTAATGGGATATTATTTCACTAAGATCAATGTATATGGAGAATTTGGAGGAACACAGAAGATTTGTGTAAATTGATATGGTGAAAAGGTCAAATGAGAGACAGCGACAGAAAGACAGAAAGAGAGAGACAGAAAGACAGAGCTATGGGGCAGAGAGAGACACAGAGACAGAGACAGAGAGTGCTTTAAGGTTTACAAATTTAATTTTCACCACAAGCCTGTGTAGTAAGCACTATTCTTATCCATGGAAACTAAGTCTCAGAGAGGCCAAATGGCTTTCCCAAACTCATGCAAGAGAAGCCCACCACCCCATTTGAATCCCAGGCAAACCGTCTTCAGCTACTTTGTTGGGAGCTGAAGGACAAAGCTGCTGCAACTGTATCCTTCATGTCTCATTCCCATCTCTTATCAGAATCTTTGTTACTTTTTTACTGAAGGTGGAGGATTCCAGAGTGTCTGGAAAAGTTCTCCTTCCAGTCTTTGATTTAAGTGGGACCAGCTCTATAAGGCCCTTATCTATTCCCTACAACTAAGAGTAACACATTTTTCTCCCACATGTATACTAATCTTCTTGTATAGACACCTTTGCTTTATGAATGGCCATCTTTTTTGTTTGTTTGTTTCATACAGTGTTGCTTTGAATAACGCTTAGCTTATGAATGCTGCCCTAATAACCTGAATGTAAGGAGACTCTTCCGTCATGCTCAGGGTAGATTGCCTTGCTATCTACCCTGTCTGGCTGGAACAAACATCTATTTGCTTCACTCTTAATCGACTCTCTACTGATATTTCGCAACCCTGACCTAGAGAATCCAGATTGGTGAGTGATATACTAAAAAATGTCAATACTGTACCTGCCTGGAAACTGAATTGTTTCCATCTGAATTGTCTTGGGAAGATTCTGAAGATCACCAGGCGGGACAAGACACCAGACACTGAGGTTCTTTCTCAAACTAAACTTCCAAGCACTCAAATTCTACTACAGAGCTCAACTATGATAGACTGGCCACGCTGTTCAAATGCCAAATGTATGCTTCCCTAAAAGACTGTTTTATGGAGAACTCACACAGGGCAAGCGCTCCCATGGTGGGCAGAAGAAGCAGTACAAGGACACTCTCAAGGTCTCTCTTAAGAACTTTGGAATTGATTGTGTGACATGGAAGACACTGGCACAGGACTGCCTGGAATGGCATGTCCTCATCAGAGAAGGAAGGTGCTGTGCTCTATGAGCAAAGCAGAATTGAAATAGCTCAAAAGAAAATGTGCAAATTTAGAGAATCCACCCCAAGTGTTCCCTTGGACTATTTGTGCCCAACCTGTGGTTGAACATTCTGAGCTCGTATTGATCTGATCAGCCACAATAAGGCAATGGTAATTTGACTCTAGCATGGTGATGTCATTGTGGTCCTCTTTGAGAATGAAGGACAACAACTAACTGTCCCAGTGTCTGGAGGTAGGATGTGAGCCCAGGCCTTCCTCAATCCATGTCCAATTTTCCATCTACTTTGCCTCATTGCATCTAAACATGATATCCATGATGACTATAAATATATTTAATATTTTATTTTTCCCCAATTAAATATAAAGACAATTTTAACATTCTTCTGATTACAAAAATATAATGAAGACAAAACTAAAGGATAACAGAACTTAGGTAAAAAAAAAAACAATGGCCTATATATAGGCCAACTGAGGTAAAAATTCCCCTTCTTCACTCTGTTAAGAAATGATAAATTTCTAAGAACCCAAAGTCACTGGTGTTATCAGTCAAAATTGCTAAATTAGATGGTTTTGCTTAACCGGGTTAGTTTTTTTACAGCAAGCTTCTGGGTGTGGGGGTGGACTGAGTTGGTGATTGGGAAATGATCCTTGTGTTGAAACAAAATATGACAGAATTGATCTGCCTCCCTCAGATTTCATGCTTTGCTCAGAAGATGGTAAAGTGGGAGGGGTGGCTCATGGAGAATGCTTGGGGCTTGTGTGCTCAAGTCATCTGTGTTGCCTTCTTTGCCCAGTACTGATCTGTGAAGGGGAAACCTTGTCTCACTGAAACATTTTTATATCTCTTAGGATCTCTCATTGGTTGGATATTGAATAAAAGTTCATTGAATTGCGTTGGTTGAACTCAACTCTGAATTCTGCTCAAGCTTGTAATTTCTCTCTCCTTGACTCCACCTCCCCTACAACTCCAGCACTTAGGATAACCTAGTCTGGGTCCTGGAGTATGGGGAAGGAAGCAATGTCCTAGGTCCAATAGCAAGAAGAGAGTGTGGGTCTGTGGGTGGTACAGCCTAGAGTACAGAGGGACAGAGGAGGAAACTACATGAGACTTCCCACCTGAGGGGGTGTTTTCCAACAGTTCCAAGGTCTGCTGGGAAGTCGCTATCCTGGAACCCTGCATTTGGCCTGTTAAAACTCCTCCCCCTCCCCAACTTCCCGTAATCACTGCTGGGGGTGGTTATTGATTCACCAAAGCCTCTAAAATCCTGGCCTTTCCTGTGCCCTTGCCTCTGTCCAAACAGAATGGGGGCCCCAGCTCACATCCTGCCCCTCTCTGTCCTCATCTTTCTGTTGGCTTCCTTTGTTTCTGTGGCTGCTCAGAAGGTACTTGGGTGTTTGTGATTAAGTGCAGATATGTGTGAGAAAATGGATTTTGAGGGCATCTGTAGGCATCTAGAAATACAATGGACTTGGGGTTTGGGGACCCGGGTTTGACTTCCAGGTCTATTACAGTTTGAATTTGGGCAAGTTTCTTTATCCCTTGGCCTCAGTTTCTTCATCTGAAAAATGAGGTATTTGTAATAGATGACCTCTAAGTGTCTTTGGGCTACTGTGTAGACCTTATGTCGGTAAAATTGGGCACAAGTAAAAGTGGGCGTGAGTATGTATAAATGAATGTCTGAGCTGGCATGTGGCTATTGGGTATTTGTGTATCTGTAAAATGGGGTTAATAATAGCACCCACTTCCCAGGTCAGTTGTGAATACTGAATGAAATATTTGTAAAGAGCTTTGCCAACCTTAAAGCTAGCTATTACATTGTCATTATCATAATTTATTATCAATCATATTATGGATATAGAAAAGTTTGAATGAGTTTGTTCTTACTGAGAATAAGGCAGGGTATCTATAGTCCCTGACTGTACTGGCAAGGACCCCAAGAACAGAAAGGCATGACACTGCCCTAGCCAGAGCTCTGGTGACTTGGCCTGGCCCTGGTTTCCCTGTGAAAAGAATCAGGCAGAAAAAATCCTAGGATTTCAGGACCAAACTTACTCAGCCTTTGTTCTGCCCATATTGAAGACTAAATGAAGTCACTTGCTCAGTTCCTCAGAAACTTGAACAGAGGCAAAACTAAGTCTTTGATTTCCAACTCAACTCATCCTTCCTATATTGGCATACACTTTTGACCACCCCCATAGGAATTAAATAATATTATTCCTCTCTCTCCTGGTTGAGTTACATTGAAAAAATTGGGTTCTGTTACTTCTTACATGCAATGAATAATGGCATTTGTCAATTATTCTGCCTTAAGGGTCCAGGGAAATAGGGTTAAGACTGTGGAGGAGGCAGTTATAGGCCAGATCTTCTTCCTTTGGTAACCTCCCCATTCTCTCAATCCCACCCTAGAATAATGGTATTGACATCTACAGTCTTACCCTGGACTCCAGGGTCACATCTCGTTTTGCCCATACCACCATCACCAGCCGGGTAGTCAATAAGGCACAAGAGGCTCAGGAAGCTTTCTTCCAGGTGGAGCTACCCAAATCAGCCTTCATCACCAACTTCTCCATGTAAGTACTGATTCTGGATGACCTACTCCCTTCCCCTCCAATTTCCCTCCTCTCCACGATGCCCTATCCCCCATATCTCAACTTTCTCTACTTCCTATCTCTCCTATGAAAAGTCTAAGGAACAGGACTCATGACTTGATGTATATATGCACCCAATATGCAGAGTATGGTTAATGAACAGAGAGGAACTGACATTTTAGTACGAGGAAATAAATATGACTTCATATGAATCACAAGCACTTGATAGGATGAGAGTCATGTTTGCAGCCAATTTGACAGAAGAGGAATGAAAATCTATCATTCTGAAGCATTCCAAGATAGACTTATCACCAACTTTCCCATATAGGTGGTGAGTCCGGACCTTCCTGCCCACAACATGCTTCCTCCCCACTCTCTGTGACATACTTCACACACCCCCACCAACTTCCTGTGCTTCCCATCTCTCCTAAGAGCAAGTATTCATGACATCAATGAATAGAGTATAAGTAATAAATGGTTAATAAAGAAAGTCAACTTGAGGTTTTAACACAAGGAAGAAAATATAACCTCATTGGAATCACATCCTTTACTGAATGGAAATTCATGAACATCTGGGTAGCAACATAAGTTATGAGCATTTGGGCTAGGACAAAGAGAAACAGAGGAATATTAGTTTTGAAGTATACTACTACATACTGTTTGGTCAGATAGGGGCTGTGGATGATGTTTTCCTAATTTTAATGGACTTAATGGACTTTAATGGACATTCGTCACCTTTGTAATTTCTAAGGTAGAATTAATAAGACTTGATAATTGATTATATATAAGGGATGAGGCAGACGGAAGATTCAGAGACTGACAACAATTGGAGACTGAATGGTGCAGAGAGAAAAACTGAATTTAGAAAGAATAAATGTAGGGGGAAGGATAAGGAGTTAAATATCATGTATATTGAGCTCAAGACACAGATGGGACCTCCAGGTGGAGCTATCCTGACGGCAGTTGGACATATGATTCTGGAGCTCAGAGGGGAGGTCTGAGCTAGAGACATAAACGGTTCCATCAGCACATACATGCTCATTGCAGATGGGAGAGTGAATGAAATTGTTGAGAGAGAAAGAGGAGAGGAGAAAAGAGACCCTTAGGGAACAACCTCATTAAGGGGTTAGAAGAGGAAAATAAGCCATTGAAAGAGACCAAGAAGAAGAGGTAGGAGAGGTAGGAGGATAACCGGTAAAGCATGGTGTCTCTGAAGTTAAGGGAGTTGATGTATGGGTTGGAGGGAGGCTGCAGTTGTGTGGTGATCTGCGACCTCAAGAGTTGCATTGACCTTGTAATTCTATGATTTTCACGGTGTCCTCTTCTCTCCAGACACCTCTTATTACATTCTTCATTGTTTCTCCTCATCACCCCTTCCTCCTAGAAGTGCCTGGAGGAGGAAAGCAGAAGGTGAGCAGTGAGAAAAGTGACAGATTGTGTGACTCAGAATACAAGCGCTCACCTCTCTCCCTCTCCTCCCTTCCCTGCTCCTCTTTGCCCTCTCCTCTCCTCGGGCTGGTTTCCAGACAGATTTTGTAATGTTTGTAGTGGGGGAGTGAACTCCTTCTCTGGCCTTCCCTGGGTCATAGCAAGAAATGGGGGAGGGGTAGAGAACCTGGGACAAGTGATGAAAGGAAGAGAAGACATTGTCAAGGGAAGTTTATTAGACTATCTCAGTCTCAAGGAAGAGTGTTGTCTAGCCAGGATGGAGTGAATGAGGTCTCAGTGCAGAGATGGCAGTTTGGACCCTGTGATTTCTGGATGTCCCCCCAGGATGAGGGGCTCTGATTCTATGTATAGCCTGGAAGGGGAGGTCTGGTGAATCATGTTAGACCTGAATTCGACTGTCCTCAGAGCACCTCAACTTCTCTGGGGTGGGCAACAATTTCATCCCTTTGGAAATGAGATCAAATCCTTGTCCCCACCCTGACCCAGCAGAGGCATTCCTCCCAGGGCAGGGCCACACTGGCCACAGCAGCAGGTGATACAAGCTGCCTGAAGCTTTGCCTTCTTGACTGGAAACTCCTAAGCTCAAGGGCTGCTCATGTCTCTTGACTGGCCTGGTGTGCCAGGTACCCGTAGCCTTTCTAGCCTTGGGATCTTTTGATAGGGGAGCAGGGAAATGTTTGTCTTGATTTCAAAATCCTACAGCAGAGGTGTAGCTGGAGAGAGCCAGGATTCTTCTAGATCCTCAGATCAGCACCTAGCAAAGTAGCTCTAGAATCAGAATGTCACAGTTGTGGGAAATCTTAGTGACTCTTGCCCAACCATCTTCGTTTACAGTTGGGGAGACTAAGGCCAAGAGGAAAGCAAAAGACCTAGACAAAATCACACAGTAAGTTAATGACAGAGCTAGGAGGAGGCTCCAGCTAGGTGGTATAACAGAGTGGTGGATAGAGCACTGACCTTTAAGTCAGAAAGATCTAAATTCAATTCCTGCTGCTGACATTTATTAGCTATGTGACCCTGAACAAATCACTCAGCCTCAGTGTCCTCATCTGTAAAATGAGGATGATGGGATGCTAATAGAACCTACTTCCCAGGGTTATCGTGAGGATCAGGTGAGACAATATTTGAAAAGGGCTTTTGCAAACTGTAAAATGTTGTGTAAATTCTAGCCCTTCTATCGATCCTGGTCCAAGGCTGGAGAAGACAGGCCTGGACCATTACACTCTTCATTTCTAGCCCCACCTCCAGCTCTGGCTTGTTTTTGTAATCTTGATTTTACTGAAACCATCAAACCCTATGGCATATTTGTGACTGCATATCATTTGTACACCAATAATTTACCAAGATCCCCCTTCAAAGAGGTGACAGAGAACAGTCCTATGGAAGCAGATTATTTCAATTCTTAGGAAAGTGGCCCAAACACTTCTTCATTAATATAGAAATTGTATCATTAGCCCCTGAATATTTGGAGATAATTATAGCGACATTGGGTAAGCAGATGGTGCAGTGGATAGAGTGTTGGGCCTAGAGTCAAGAAGACTCATCTTCCTGAGTTCAAATGTGGCTTCAGACACTTACTAGCTGTGTGACCCTGGGCAAATCACTTAACCCTGTTTGCTTCAGTTTCCTCATCTGTAAAATGAGCTAAAGAAAGAAATGGCAAACCATTGTAGTATCGTTGCCAAAAAAAAAAAAAAACACCCCAAATGGAGTCACAAAGAGTTGGACATGACTGAAATAACTGAGCAACAACAAAAATAGCAACATCTTGAGATTGTCATCTCATTTCCTATCACACCTGGAACACATTCCCTCTTCACTTCTGTCTCTTGGAAACTTTTTATTTTTTTATAGGGCATTAGCCCAGGAAATTTTTTATTTTTGCTTTTTTTTTTTTTTTGGAGGGGGAAAGGTAGGGCAATTGGGGTTAAGTGGCTTGCCCAAGGTCACACGTCTAGTTTTGTGTCTTAAGTATCTGAGGCTAGATTTGAACTCAGGTCCTCCTGACTCCAGGGCTGGTGCTCTATTCACTGCGCCACCTAGCCGCCCTGTTAGATGCAATTATTATCATTCCTATTTTACAGATGAGAACTGAGATGGAGAGAGGTTAACTGACTTGCCTCACTTAGCTAATAATTGTCTGAGATAGAATTTGAACTCAGGTCTTCCTGATTCCAAGTCTGGCACTCCATCTATTACACTACATCCCTTCCTAAACACAACCTTTCTCCTAACTTCCTATTTCTTTTTAGCATACTACTATCTTTCCAGTAACCCAGGTTCCCAACTTTGTGGTTCCTCTACTCTTCATTTCCTCCGCTACCACCATATGCAATAAGTCTTGGATTCTACCTCCATGGCACATCTGTGCTCCTCTCTCTAATAGTGTTACAACCATCCTCATCCAGGACCTTATAATACCTTCCCTGGACTCTATGAGTAGCCTTCCAATTGGTGCCCCTGCTTTTTGTCTTTCTACTCTCCCATCTCTCTTTCACAGAGATATATGATCACTATCCTTGAAGGATAGGTTCCACAATGTCACTTCCCCCTCAAGGAGCTTCAGCAGTTCTCTGTCGATTCTGGGGTAAAACACAAAATCCTCTGCTCACCTTTTAATTTCTTATTAATGGCTTTTCTTTTGACATCATCTATATTTCATACAGACAGACAGACAGAAAGAGAGAGAGAGAAAGAGAAAGAGAGAGAGACAGAGACAGAGAGAGACAGAGACAGAGAGAGAGACAGAGACAGAGAGACAGAGACAGAGACAGAGACAGAGACAGAGACAGAGAGAGACAGAGAGAGAGAGAGACAGAGACAGAGACAGAGACAGAGAGTCATTAAACATTGTTTAAGTGCCTTCTATGCATCAGGCACTGTGCTAAGCACTGGGGATACAAAGAAAGGCATGAGATAGTCCCTGTCCTCAAGGAGTTTACAATCTAATGGCAGAAGACAACATATAAAAAGAAACTAAAAAGGTAGGGGGAATGGTGCCCAGCATAGGAGCATGATTGAGACATTTCCCAATATGCCCTCTACCTTTCTCTCCCAGAAAACAATCCTTTATAAAGGAAGAATTAAAAAAGGGAAAAAAAGAAAAAGAAAAATAGTTGAGAAAAACTAAACAACATCTAAACCAAGTCCAACATTATATGTGTAGCTCTACACTCATACTTCACCTCTGCAAAGAGGAATGGAGCATGCTTTCTCTTCTTTGGGGCCAGGCTTGGTTACTATAAATTTCATTGCATTAAGTTTCATTTGTTTTGTGGTTGTTCTTTCCATTGACATTGTTGCACTCTTGTGCATATTATTTTCCTAGCTCTGCTCCCTTCACCTTCTGTCAACTCATACACATTTCCCCATGCTTCTTTGTATTTTTCTTACCCATCATTTTTATGCCACAGTGATATTCCAACATATTTATGCACCACAACATATCTAGCCATGCCCTGATTGATGGGCATCTATTTCTAGTTCTTTGCTACAAAAAGTGTTACTATAAATATTTTGGTGTGTATGAGATCTTTCTTGTTATTATTGACTTCCCCAGTATATATGCCTAATAGTGGGCCTTCTGGCTCAAAAAGTATGAACATTTTAGTTACTTAGCATGATTTGAGTTGCTTTCCAGAAGCACTGGATGAATACACAGTTCCATTAACAATGCATAAGTGCATCTATCTATTGGATAAGAATTGCTGGGGAAACTGGGAAGACTGGCAGAAATTAGGCTTAGTCCACCATCTTATACCATATGCCACGATATGGATAAATGACCTAAATGTTAAATGGATATAACCTAAATGGATAAATGACCTAAATATTAAATATCATATCATTTAAAAAATTAGAAGAGGTCAGATCCCTTTCACAACTTAGGCTGGGGGAGAATTCTTTTTTTTTAATTTTATAAGCAATTGGGGTTAAGTAACTTGCTCAAGGTTACACAGCTAGTCATTATTTATGTGTGGGTGCTCATTTTCTGAGGCCGGATTCGATCTCGGGTCATCCCAACTCCGACGCCAGCGCTCTTACTCACTGCGCCACCTACCCGCTCCTGGGGGAGAATTCTTAACCAACCAAGGGATAGAAACCATCATAAAAGATAAAACAAATAATTTTGATTTCATGAAATTAAAAAGCATTTTCAGGAAAAAATAATAAAATAGGTTAAGGTAAGTGATTGGGGGAAAATCTTTGCATCATCTATTTCTGATGAGAGTTTAATATCCAATATAGACAGGGAAGAAACACATTGATATGACCAAAAATCATTCCCGATTGATAACTAGTCAAAAGTAGAATTACAAACTATTAACAACCATCTGAAAGATTGTAGTAAGAGAAATGCAAACCAAAGCAACTCTGAGGTTTCACTGCACACCCAGTAAGCTGGGCAAAAATGACAAAAGGTGAGAATGGTCAATGTTGAAGGAGTTGTAGAAATACAAGCACACTGTGAGGCCTTTTAAGTCCTTCCCATTCTAGACTTGTTTCATATTACTTTTTTTTGCACACTCTAATTTCCAACAAAAGGAGCCACTTGTATGATTCCTGTATGAGACATTCTATCTCCCACTTTTGTGCCCTTTCTCAGATTGTGTTCCCCATTCCTGGGATGCTCTCAATTCTCACTCCCACTCTGGCCCTACCTCCCTTCAAAATTCCCTATGGGGAACCTTTTTTGTTTTTCCAGTTGTTAGAGCTATCCCCACCTCCACATCCTATCACACACAAAAATTGCATTGTATATACTTAATATTTTGTGTGTACATATGGTCACCCTCTAGTAGACAGTAAACTCCTTAAGGGCAAAAAAAAGCTTCCTTTTTGCTGCTCAATCCCAAGCAACTGCCCCAGTGCCTTAAATAAAACAGGTGTTCAATAAATGCTTGTCAAGTTGAATTGAATTGAATTTTCCCTACAAGATAGGACCTAGGAAAATAGGGGGCACAGGAAAAAATCCAAATCAGCTGGTTAGTTCTATGACCTTCCTCTCCTCTGAGAGTTCGTGGTCTGGTAGGAGAGATAGGACTTTCATTTGGGCCAATTGAATCGGCACAGTCTTGATCTCTGTTCTGGGGATACTGAGGAGGACAGGGTGGAGAACATAATCTAAAAATGAATAAATAATTGGCTTAAGAGAGATGGAGCTAAGAAAAAGGAAGAAAGTCAGACAGACCCATAAGAAATTAGAGGCAGAAGAGATAGCCTACAGTCTGGGGTTGGGAGAGAGGAGTCAGCAAAGGTTTCATGGTGGGGAGACTTCCATGAGCAGAAATAGAAGTTAGGGGTGTTCATTAGAGGCGGATGACCAAAGGCACCAAGAGGGTCCAGGATAGAGTGAGAACACAGAATGAGTTCTCTAGTTTGGGTGGTTTTAAAGTTCGCAAAGAGATCTTGGGGCTGCTAGGTGGTACAGTGGCTATAATTCAGGAAAACCTGAATTTGACTCTGGCCTTAGGCACTGACAAGCTGTGTGGCCCTGGACAAGTTATTAAACTGCTTGAGACTCAGTTTCTTCATCTATAAAATGGAGATAAAAATATCTAACCAACAGAGTGGTTGTGAAAATTTATGTATATGTGTATCTGTGTGTGGATATATATACACATATATATGTTTCCTTGCTAACTTTAATGAATTATACACATATTCTTAATTTTTATTTTTTATATATTTACATATTATACTATAGCAATATATTATAATTAATATATGATGTCACATAATATATATATTCTTATATAAAATAATATAACAACACATTATGTTATATATTATAGATTTGTTATAGATTTTTAGTTTACATGTTATTTTATCATTAATTATTTTCTGGACGGATATGTGGAAGTCAGAGTATGGCAGACCAGAGATGCCAGGATTAGCAGTTTTTATTTCACAGCTTTAAATGGACAGTAGGGAGTCACAGAGGGTTTCTGAGCCAAAGATAGCCTTAGGAAACCCATATAGGATGGCGGGGAAAGTGTTGAGACTGAAGTTAGGGAGAGTAGATTGTAGGCTCAATCGATAAACATTTGTTTAGCACTGTCCTAGACCATGGGAATACAAAGACAAGAACATACATCCTATCCAGGAAAACAACATATTCCTTTATAAGAACATACAAAGTAGATAAAAGGTAAATATGAAATAATTTTTGGGGGATGGGTCAGATATTAGTATCTAGGAGGATCAGAGACGTAAGAGGTTATTAGAGTTTTGATTCAAAGATTCTGTGGAACAGAGCTGAGGGGTTCATTTCAGGCATGGGGCACAGCCTAGACAAAGGTACAGAAATGGGACGTGGACTATTGTATATAGGGAACAGCAAGTAGGACAGTTTGGCTATAAAGTACAGTTTGTGAAGGAGAGTCATGTGTAATAAGCCTGGAGGTGAAGCCTGCAGCCAGATGGTGAAGGATTTTAAATGACAAATAGAGGGATTTGTATTGGAACCATTCAGGACAAGGAAGGACAGTCTAGACTAGTAAAGTAGCATCATGTAGAGTAAGTAATCTGACATGTCAGAATTCAGCCTTCTCCCTCCCTTGTCCCTCCAGCCTTCTTCCTTCAGCATCCCTGAGGGAACTCCTTTCCCAATCCCCCAGCTCTTGTTCCTTCCCTGAGGCCTCTCTATGCCTGCCATCTCTCTCCCTCCTCAGGATCATTGATGATGTGACCTACCCAGGGGAGATCAAGGAGAAGGCAGCTGCCCAGGAGAAGTACAGCTCTGCTGTAGCCAGGGGTCAGAGTGCAGGAATCATCAGGTAAGGTCTGGGGCAGGGCTTGGGCTGGGGCAGCCAAGGGAGCAGAAAGTCCCACATGGCCAACCCCCTGCATGAGAGCATCTGTCTGTGGCCACGGCCACTCTGACATCAACCTTCACAAGGCTAAGCTCTGCCCAAGCTCCCCCTGCCCACCCTGTCCATGCACAGTGGCATTAAGGAGCCAACTTCCTACCCAGGGCCACAGGGAGGAATCTGGAGCAGTTCCAGGTGTCTGTCAATGTGGCTCCAACTGCTAAAGTCACCTTTGAGCTGGTCTATGAGGAGCTGTTGAAGAGGCAGCTGGGGAAATATGAGCTAATGCTGAAGGTCCAGCCCCAACAGCTGGTCAAACACCTGCAGGTAATAGGGCTGAGCCCTAAGACTCCTCCTCTGGGAAGCCTGCCCTGATGCACCCACTCTACTCCACCCCCACCAGACAGAAGTCTGATTCTCTCCCCTCACCCCCACCTCCCAGCAGGGAGGCTCTTCCTCCTTAGATCAGAGGTCCCCTGAGCAGAGCTCCTTCTCTCCTCCAGGCTCTTCTCATGCCCTATTCCCCTCCATCCCACAGATAGATGTGCACATCTTTGAGCCTCAGGGCATCAGCTCCCTGGAGACTGAGAGCACCTTTATGACCAAGGACCTGGCAGATGCCCTCACCACGACACAGAACGAGACCAAGGTCAGATGCTGAGACCTGGGGAAACAGAGTCTGGAGCTCATATGATCTCCAGAGGCTTGGGTTGTCCCAGACTCATACAGATAGGGAAACTGAGATAGAGAGGGAAGGTGACTTGCCCTAGAGCCTAGTTGCCTCATTCCTTAAATCCCGTGCCCTTTCTCTGGGCTTTGATCTAGGCTGAGGGTGGGGAGAGGAATCTCTGATCCCCAAATGTGATGGCCACAAGTCATAAGAGGGACAGGAGAAACTGAGGTAGGGTGGGACAGGGATTGGGCAGGTCACTGGGATTTCCAGGTTGTCAAGCTCCAGGGAAGGACCATCCAGAGAGTAGAGCCAGTTCGGCTTTTCCATTGGCTCTTGGCTAAGGCCAACCCCAGAGAGAGGAGGAGGTCCCAGTGGGAAAGATTATCCACCATCTAGCCCATGCTGTCTCTCAGCTTCCCCAGCTCTTGGGCCACTGGAAGGGCTTGTCACTCCTTCTGGCTTCTCAGGCAAGTTCTCAGCACCAGCTTCTCCTCCTCCAGGCTCACATAGTGTTCAGGCCATCTCTGGCCCAGCAGCAGAAGGAGCCCGGGAAGCAGGACACGATTTTGGATGGTAACTTCATTGTCCGTTATGATGTGAACCGGCCCACTGCTGCAGGGGACATCCAGGTGAGTGCGTCAGGGGCTTGACAATGAGAAAGATTGCCTCTGAGACCCCTGTGGAAAGGAGGCAGCTACTTCTCCATCCAGGAAAGGTAGATAGGTCCATAGAGTTGATAGAGTTCTGGGACTGGAATCAGGAAGAACTGTGTTCGAATTCAGTCTCTGACACATACTAGCTGCGTGACCTTGGGCAAGTCATTTAACCTTTTGTCTACCTCAGTTTCCTTAACTGTAAAAGGCAGATAATTACAGCACCTACCTCCCAGGGCAGTTCTGAGGTTCAAATTAGACAATGTATGTAAAGCCCTTAGCACAGCGCTTGTTCCTGGCCCTCCATCCACAATCCTTTGATTTTACCACCATTGGAGACTTTGGGGCAATCACTTAGCAAACATTGCTAATTCCTTTTGTGCCTCTAGTTCTGTGCTCAGCCCTGATGTATATACATACATATATAAGTATGTATATACACATTTATACATATATGTATTTAAAATATTTCTATTGATATATTTTGTTTTTACTTCCCCATCGGTTTCAAATACATCCATTCTGTTTCCCCTCCCATACAGCCATCCTTTACAATAAAGAATAAAAAAGAAAAAAAATTTCATTAAAACCAACCAACATATCAACCAAGTCCAATGTCATACATTGTATTCTCTACCTATAGTTTCCCACCTCTGTGAAGAAGGGAGGGAGAAGCATTCTCCTATGCTTTCTTCAGGGTTAAGTTTGGTTAATATAATTGCACAACATTCAAGTTAGAGATTTTATTGCTGTTGGGTTTTTTTCTATTTGCTTTATTATATTCACTGAATATATTATTTTTCTTCTTTTGCATACTTTACTTTTAAATAGTTCCCTTAGGTCCTTCACTGTGACTTTAATGCTCATCACTTTTTACAGTAACATCCCATTACATTCATTTCCCACAATTTGTTTAGCCATGCCCCACTTGAAGGGCATCTCCTTTATTTCCAGGCTTGTTTTTTCTATTGAAAATAATGCTGCTATAAATATTTTGGGGGACATATTGGACTTTTCTTTTGATCATTGACCCACTTGGGGTATATGCTTACCAGTGTGATTTCTGGCTAAAGAACACATTGTAGTCACTTTCTTGGCATTGTTCTCAAATTGCCTTCCAGAGTAGTGTACCAGTTCAAAGCTCTTGTGTTCTTTGGTTGTTTCCATTATGCCTGACTCTTCTGTGACTCCATTTGGGGTTTTCTTGGTAGAGATACTGTAGTGGATTGCCATGTCCAGACCATTTTACAAATGAGGAAACTGAGGCAAACATGGTTGAATGACTAGTGCCAATGCAATATTCAGTGACTGTACATAGGCCGGCATAGTTCTCACTCACAAAATATAATAGACTTTCCATATAGAAGACAGAAGCAAAACATTTATTCAGACACCGGAAAACCAAATCCCACCACCAGAAAACCGAATCCATCATAGTAGCAAAGAAGTTAATACAACATAACACCACAGAGAGTCACACCAGCCTTTAGCCTTCCCATAAACTGACACTCACAAGCCTAGCTGTCTGCTTTCCTTTCATCCTCTCTCTCCCACCATCTAGCTACTCTGACTCCCAGCTTCCTGTGGGTTCTGCTCCACCCTTAAGCAAACTCCTCCCACCACAGGCTCTATGTGATTGGGATATCTACCTATCTACATGGGATAGGGAAAATCTTCAAAGCAGGGAAGGTCTTCAGATTCCCTTAGGCTTATTAAGGGGCAGGGAAAATCTTCAAGTTCCCATTACCATTACACTGACTTCCCAGGGTCATGTAGCTAGTAAGTGTTTGAAACCAGATTTGAGCTCAGGATTTGAGTCTTCTTGACTCCAGGCCCAGCAGTCTAGCCCCTGCACCACCTAGCTGCCTATAATAATTAGTGTGTTTGTCTTTCTACAAACCATTAACATTTGCCATTCTCATTTTTTTGTCATCTTTGGAAATTTGCTGGGTGTGATGTGAAACCTTGGAGTTGTTTTAATTTACATTTTAATTCTGATTTGTCATTTGGAGAAATCAGTGCTCTTTCTCCTTTCCATCTCCCTCCATGAGGGTGCCCAGCCCCCTTTTGCTCCTAGCATTTTCCCATCCTATGTATATTCTCATCTGCTTCCATTACGAGAGGGGATGATCTTTTCTGCTCTCCATCTTGCATCTTGGGGGCACCCTGAGCCTTGATGACAGAGTAAAAGTAATAGAAAGTAGTTCAGAAGAAGTCAGTGTTTGTGTACTTTAGGCTGAGATCCCATCCTCCCCTGCCATGTTATGGTTCATGGAATCAGGGGATCAGATTTAGAGCTAAAAGGGTCTTTCTCACTCATCTAGTTCAATCACTTCATTTTCATCATCCTCATCCTCATCTTCATCCTCATCCTTATCACCATTACCATCATCATCATCCTCACCACCAAGCCCACCACCACCACTGCTGCCACTGCCCCCATTGCCATTGCTACCACCACTGACACCAGCACCACCACCACTGTCACCACTTTCATCGCCTCAATAGTAGCTAAGATTTGTAAAGCTAGGTGCAAGACACTTTGCTAAGTATTTTACAAATATTATCTCATTTGTTACAATAACTCTAGTAAGGAAGTGCTATAATAATCCCCATTTACAGTTGAGAAAATAGAGGCAAGCAGACTTGCCTAAGGTCACACATTTAGTAAGTATCTGAGGCTGAATTTGAACTTGGGTCTTCCTGACTCTAGGCCCAGCACCCGATCTACTGGACTGCTGACATGAGGCCACACAGGCAGTAAATGGCAAAGTCAGAACTTCAAACTTTTGGCCTCTCTTTCACTGCCCTGCCCTCGGATCAGTGGGCTACATCCCTGCCCTCCTTCCCCCATGTTGTCTGTCATACTACTTTATTTAGTTCCCTTTCAAAAAAATGTTATTTTATTGATGATCTTTTCCCTTTTTGATCTCATTGTAATATCACAAAGACTACACTGCCCCTGACAGAATCAACCATCCTTTGTAAAGAAAAAGGAAAAAGAAAGAATTCAGTGTTTTGTGGTGGCAAAGAATTGGAAATTAAGGGGCTGCCCATCAATTGGGGAATGGCTAAACAAGTTGTGGTGTATGAATGTAATGGAATACTACTGTGCTATAAGAAATGAGAAGCAGATGGACTTCAAATAACAACCTAGAGAGTGTTATACAAACTGATGCTGAGTGAGAAGAGCAGAAACAGGAGAAATTTGTACACAATTACAGACCCAACGTATGTGTAATGACCAACTTTGATAGCCTGGACTCTTCTCAGTAATGCAAGGCTATAAGACAAATCCAAAAGACTCATAATGGAAAGAGATGTCTATATTCAGAGAAAGAATTATGGATTCTAAATGCAGATTGAAGCAAACTACCCGTGCTCTTTCTTTTTCTTGTTTTGTTTTGTTTCCTCTTTCCCATTGCTCATTCCATCAGTTATAATCCTTCTTTACAACCTGACTAATGTCTAATGCGAAAGCATTTTCAGATCCTATACTTGATTGCATGCTGCCATGGTTGGGGGGAGGGAGGCGTGAGAGGAGGAGAAAATTTGAAACTCAAGGAATTGTGGAACTGAATCTTGTAAACTAAAAGTAAACAAACAAATTGATAAAGACAAAAAAAAGGGAGAAAAAGAAACAAAATATTTTGAATTTTTTTAAAAGAAAGAATGCAGTGAAGCAAAGAATCAATGCATTGGCCATGCTTGAAAATGCATACCCCATTCTGAACTGGATGTTCACCACCTCTTTGCTGAGAGCCAGAGGGTGGGGGCATGCTTCACCAAGTCCTTTGAATTTACAGTTATTCCTTGAGTTGCCTGAAGTCAGGAATCCAGTCCTAGGTGCCCCTGTCCTCATCTCTGCTTTATTTGGCACCTGGGCATGTTTGTTTAATGAGTGAGTGGAAGGATGTAATGGTAATGGGAATTGGAAGATCTTCCCTGCCCCTTAGTAGGTCGAATGTAATCCCATGGAACCTGCGGTGAGAGGAATTTGCTGAAGGGTGGAGCAGAGCCCACAGGAAATTTGGAGTTAGAGCGTTAGAGATGGAGGGAGGAGAGGATGCATGGAAGGAGACAGCTAGGCTTGTGAATTTTTGTTTGCACCCTGCTGTGACAGCTAGGTTTGTGAGTGTTTGTTTGTGGGAAGGCAAAAGGATGGTGTGGCTCCCTGCTGTGCTATGGTGTATTAACTTCTTTGTTACTATGATGGCTTTGACTTTCTGGTGTTGGGATTTGGTTTTCTGGTATCTGAATAAATTTTTTGCTTCTGTCTTCTATATGGAGAGCCTGTTATATTTCAGGATTGTGAACTATGTCGGCATATTTGTAGGCATCATCAGTGCTGTGAATATTGTATTGGTACTACACAGGAGGATGTAGGAGACAGAGTCCAGAAGATTTAGAACCCAGAAGATTTACCCAGAAGACTTAACTTCTAGTGCTGGTTTTGTCACCAACTCCATGTTCAAGTTTTTCAAAAGTCAATATTCAACTGACAGCTCCTTTCACAACCTACAAAATAGGGGTAAACCCCTTTATACTAACCACCTGATGAGGTCCCAGGAGGAAAGGAAAGATCTTTTTCAACACTGGGAAGTCATTCATAGTAGCTGCTGAGTGGTCAAGGAAGGCCCCTGCTCAGTGCTGTGCCTGTGAAAGGAGCCTTGGACACCAGGCCAGATTAAGAAATTAGCTGGCAGGGTATTTCTGATTTGGGGAGAGAAGAAGGGCAGGGTAGAAGGAGGAGAAAAGAGAAAGCAGACTCACTAATAGCAACAGCAATAACAATAGCCATTATATATGTGGCGCTTTGATGTTTGCCAAGTGCCTTATACATATGAGCTCATTTGAGTCTCACAATGAGCCTATGAGGTGGGTCCTGTTTATCATCCCCATTGTATACATGGAGGAGCTGAGATTGAAAGGTGAGTGACGTGTCCAGGGCTGGCTGTTCAGTCATGTCTGACTCTTCATGACCCCAGTTGGGATTTTCTTTGCCAAAATACTGGGGTGGTTTGCCATTTCCTTCTCTAGCTCCTTTGGTAGATGAGGAAACTGAGGCAAGCAAGGTTACATTGCTAGTAAGTGCCTGAGGACAGACTTCAAATCAGGACGAAGAGTCTTCCTGACTCTAGACCCCAGTGCTCTCTATCTGCTGCACCACCAGGGTCTGTCCAGGATTACCTAAATAATTAACTGTAAGACACAATTTGAACTTGTATTTCTGATTACAAGTCTAGTACTTTATAAACTCACTGCCTCATTTAACTCTGAGGCTGTCCTGTCTCAAAGACAGAGAGACAGAGACAGAGATAGACAGACAGACAGACAGAAGATAGAGACATGGAGACAGAGACAGAGAAGGAGGGAGTGGAGGAAAGACAGCTGATTCTCATGTTGTTGGCAAGGATGGAAGGTAGGTAGATGTATGGGAGGTGTAGCTCTGACCCACGGCTGTCTCCACACTGCAGATTGAGAATGGATACTTCGTGCATCACTTTGCCCCAGCAGAGCTGTCTACGCTGCCTAAGAATGTGGTTTTTGTCATTGACAAGAGTGGGTCCATGTCCGGCAGGAAGATTAAACAGGTGAGTGGGCCCCTCTACCCAAGGAAGGCCCCTAGGACTCCACAAACCCTGTTGTTGTCACTGATGCACCTTCTCTATCAGCCTCAGTGCAGCCCCTCAGCTTCAGGGTTGGTGCCATTATTGGTCAGGAAATGGCCCACCTGGCAACAGACCGCCATCTTCCAGCCTCAATTCTGCATTGTGAGGCTTTCGCCTGCATCTGTCCTGGCCACCACTGATCATCCGTCTTGCCCCTTCTTTGCTCCCTGAGTTCCTCCTCTCCTTCCTTCCCTACCCTCTTAGACCCGTGAAGCCCTGATCAAGATTCTGGGTGATCTCAAATCAGAGGACCAGTTCAACTTGGTCATCTTTGATGGACGTGTAACCCAGTGGAAGCCAATGCTGCTTCAGGCTTCACCTGAGAATGTGGAAGAAGCCAAAAAATTTGCCTCCCTTATTTCAGCCAGGGGTGGTAAGTGAGGGGCTAGGGTTTCTGGGGGTGGGCAGTGTGGTTGATCTGACAGCTCCTAACTTAGCTACTTAGCTGAGGGTTTCTGGGGAATCTAATATGGATGATCTGTTAAGAAAAAGCTTACAAACACAGGGCCTGTTGGAAAGCTGTTGAGAAGAGGGTTGGTATCTCCCTGATCCCATTCCCATCTCTGCCTTGGCCCATGACCCAACTTTGTTAAAAGGACATTTGATCAATCAATAATCTTTCCTCCATTCCCAACACATACACTTAGTACTCAGGACCTCAAGTTACCCTAGACTGGCCTATCTGCCTGGAATCCAAGTGCGAATTTCAATTTTTCTGTTCATTGATGTAGGTCCTTGCTAGACGTTCCTGAAAATGCCCAAGCTACGCTTTGCTAACTTGACCTGGTCTCTAGACTCCACTTCCCTTTTGACCCCAGTTTCTAGCCTCCTTCCCTTTCTACTCTGCCCTTTAACCTTACTTGATTTCTCCCTCTGCCCCTGGACGAGCCTCCATCCCTCCTTTCCTCCCAGGCCTCTCACCCTCCACTTGTCTCACTTGGTACCAAAGCTGAGGCAGGTGTGAGCAGATTTCTCTCCCCAGCAACCAACATCAATGAGGCCGTCCTTGTGGCTGTGAGGATGCTGGATGAGAGCAACAGGAGGGAGCAGCTGCCAGCAGGGAGCGTCTCCATGGTCATCCTGCTAACGGATGGGGATCCCACCGAGGGTGAGGAGGGAATGGGGAGGACTCTTTCTGCTTGGTCAATTCCCACCTTTCCCTCTAGTTCTTTGGGTAACCTTGAATATCTCTGGGCCTGATTTTTATCATTTTCATAAGGATGGAGTTGAACTCCCCTAGGGTGGTGGGGTTTTTTTTTGGTGATGGGGGTATTGTGAAGGAGATGCCTATCCATATGGAGGTAGAGGTGACTGTAGAGTCAGAGGTCATGTATTCAAATCTCGCCTGTGATACTTGATCACTTGGCCTCTGTGGGCCTCAACTTACTCATGTATAAAATGAGGGTCTTAGAGTAAGTAGTTAGTCTCAGAGGTCCCTCCCATCTCTGACATCCTATGATTCTAGCTTAATACTCACCTGCTGAAAACCTAACCAATATTTCTCTCTTCCCTCCCCACCTCCCTGCACTGGCCTCTGTTGCTACAGGGGAGAAAGATCCCCAGAAGATTCAGGAGAATGTGAAGGCAGCTATTGAGGGCCAGTACTACCTCTATTGCCTGGGCTTTGGCTTTGATGTCAACTATGCTTTCCTGGAGAAGCTAGCCCTGGACAATGGCGGGGTGGCCCGGCGCATCTATGAGGACTCAGATGCAGACCTGCAGCTCCAGGTACCAGCAGCTGGCATGTGGGATCCCATGGGGAGAGCTCCCAGGGGAGGTCATGAGTACCCTTTATGTGTGAGATGCTTTGTCAGGTACTGGGGAATGGAGGAGTGAGAGGGGAAAAGAGGAACCCCAAGCACCTTGATCAGAAGCTACCACTTGATTCTTGTGTGACTACAGCCAAGTACCTTCCCCTCTGCAGCCTTTACTTTCCCTTTTTGTCCAATGGGGGAGTTAATTGGACTAGACCATCCCTAAAACCCTAGCTCTAAAGTCCTGCAGATCCCAGGCAGCTGCTCTGCCTACTGTGCCTCAGTCTGTCCTAATCTCTCCCCTCTCTCCCAAAGGACTTTTACCAGGAGGTGGCCAACCCACTGCTGACCATGGTGAAGTTCCAGTATCCAGAAAATACCGTGGAGCAGCTCACTCAGGACAACTTTCGAGTCTTCTTCAAGGGTTCTGAGCTCATGGTGGCTGGGAAGCTCCAGCCCCAGCTCAAGGATTTGCTCTCAGCCCAAGTCAGTGCCCAGTCGGTGAGTGAAGCCAGAAATCCTTAAAAGGGAGAATCTTGACCTGAGAGCCAGGACACCTGGGTCCTAGTCATGGCTATGCCTCTGCCTGAAATTAATCAATCTATTCATTATCCAGCCTTTCTTAAGACACAAGAATTCCCTTCCCCTCTTTGTGCCCATGTCTGTGTTCCTCATCAATGGCTTAGAGTGGAGAGAAGCAGGTCTAGATATGGAGACATTATTCACACAGAAAACCATTTGAGAATGATCCAGTGGAATAAAGAGCTAGAGAGTGCAGTGTAATATAAAGTCAACAAAAGAGAAACTACTGTTGACTGGAGAGTGAGTAAAGACTTTCTTGGAGAGGGGAGATTTGAATTGAATTTTGAAGAAGAGTACGTTTTGTTCAGGTAAAGGAAAGGCAGGGAGGGATTTTAGGGTTTAGGGGTTAGAGGGAAAATAAGGGGATTCTTTCAACTATAGAATAAACTTTAGTTTTATATTCCTGAAAAATTCTAGAACGTTTTTCTAAAGGAAGAGTTTGTAAACAATTAGGAAGGGAAGAGATGATAGAGAAGCATATTATGGGTTGATTAAGACTAGATTATACCAGAATAACCTCATTTCCTTTTATATAATGTCACTAGGTTGTTAAATCAAGGGAATCCCATAGACGTATTATACCTAGAGAAGCAGTAGGATATAATACATAGAGAGTCAGCCACAGACACAGGACTACCTGGGTTCAGGTCAGTAGTTCCTGATCTACATTGATAAGTTCATAAGGGACTGGACAAAGTTTCTGCTTTAGTCAATCAACAAACATTTATTTAGCATCTACTATGTGCCAGGTGGGGCAGCTAGGTGGCACAGTGGATACAGCTCTGGGCCTGGAATCAGGAAGACTCATCTTCCTGAGTTCAAATCTGGCCTCAGACATTTACTAGTTGTGTGACCTTGGGCAAGTCACTTAACCTTATTTGACTCCATTTTCTCATCTCTAAAATGAGTTAGAGAAGGAAATGACAAACTACTCTAGTGTCTCTACCAATAAAACCCCAGATAGAGTCATGAAGTGTCAGGAACAACTGAAAAACAACTGAACAACAGCATTGCCAGATACAACGCTAGGCACTGGGAATGCAAAGACAGAAATAAAATCATCCTTGTCCCCAAGGAGCTGATTCTTATGGAGAGGATGCAGAGGTGTCTGGTGAATGATACTGCTGGTAGGACCAGACCCAATCACTGGCAGCTAAGGAATTGATGACAGCTCAGCCAAGGGCAGTTTCTAATCAAATAAAGCAATACTCTGTCCTTGGAAATATTTTGTTCAATTGAACAAGTATTTATTGGGTGCCAGTATGGTCCAGGCACTGTACAAAGCGCTGGAGATAAAAGGCAAAGCATGAATCAATCCCTGCCCTAAGGGAGCTTCCATTCCCCCAGGGGCTACAAACATAGACACAGCAAAGAAAATCAAGGCAATTTGAAAAGGAAGAGAAAAGTGACAGCTGTTACCGGAGGGAATTCCTGATGAGTTTTTCTTCTTTTTTTTCCCCAGAAGTATTACCGTTCTCATTACAAAACAGATGTAAATCATAAAATCATAAATGCAAAGCGCCCGACCATGCTGCTGTTGATGAATGATCTTAATTTGCCTATTTTACAATTTTATTTAATGCATATTAGCTGCATGTAATTATTTCACTGCTTATTACCGTATATTCATGCTTAATTTGTTTAGCATTATTTGTTTGCTTAGTATAATTTTATGTCACATTTATTGAAAAAATGGAGCCTGATGCATTTAACGAGTATTGTGAGTTGATGAGGATAAATGCATAAATAACTATATGTAAAAAATACAGTTTAATGTTGACAGTAAATCCTTAGTGTAAGAATAAGGACATTATACTTTAATTTACTTTACTTTTTACTTTATTTCATAATTTATATATAAATATATAATTTATCATATATGTTTGTATATATTATATAATTCACTTTACTTTACATTTACTTTAAAAAACCTGAAATAGAGTTAAAGAAATGTAAAGAAGTAATTTGCAAAATAAGATCAGGAGGAACCACCTAGTCAATATTTTGTGAACTATAAGACTGGATAGTATTTTGAAATTGACCCCTAAGCCAATATGAGAAGTAGCTGTCTTTTTTTATTTTAAATGAAAGATTTCAAGTGCAGAGATTTGCCAGTAGAAAACCTTAGAAGCATGCTTAAATTAATGCTGGGTATAGATTTCTTGCATCACAAAAGATATTATGGGGCCATGTTAGGAATCTTTTTACTCTTTCCTTCTGAGTAAGAGTAGAGGTGTGAACTAGACACGAAATAGAATTATTAAAAAGGCTGGAAGATGTGATATTTAATGGAAAATGCCCAAAGACTCACTTTTAAATTTGTGAGATCTCTGAGATCAGAAAAACCTGATGCCACTTTTAGGCACCCCAGTTTTAGAGGCAGCTAGGTGGCACCAGAGTGCACAGAGCACTGGGTCTGGAGTCAGGAAGACCTAAGTTCAAATGTGATCTCAGACACTTATTAGCTGTGTGACCCTGGACAAATCACTTAACTGCTGTCTGCCTCAGTTTCCTCATCTGAAAAATGAGGAGGTTGAATATGATGGCTTCTAAGGTCTGTCCAGTTCTGAATCTATGATCCTATGTCTGATTAGGAAAGAAGATGGGCTAATAATATAATGAGAGTGGAATGACAGATAGAAAATCAATGTGAACTTGTCTTCCCTGGCCTCAGGGAAGGACCTCAGGCCTCCTGAGGACAATTTGTAGAAGTTTCAGAAATTCAAATTTTGGGGTGGCTAGGTTGGTGCAGTGAGTAAAAGTGCTGGCCCCAGAGTCGGGAGGATCCTGGATCAGTTCTGGCCTCATACTTAACACCCACACAAAATAAACTGGCCATGTAACTTTGGGCAAGTTACTTAACCCCAATTGCTTAAAAAAAAATTCAAATTTCAACTCCAGCTAAGGAAAAACTTCCTAACCAACAGTGAAGTGAAGTCTTGATAGTTTCCAGAGCTCTCTAAGGTTCTCTGGGCTGATGACCCCTGGTGGGGATGATGTTGCTGAAGGATTATAACCAATGGAACGAACAATGGGAAAGAAGAAACAAACCAAGAAAAAGAAAGAGAGCAAGTAGTTTGCTTCAATCTACATTCAGACTCCATGGCTCTCTCTCTGGATGTGGGTATCTCTTTCCATCATGACTCTTTTGGATTTGTCTTATAACCTTGCATTGCTGAGAGGAGCCCAGTCTATCAAAGTTGGTCATCACACATACATTGTGTTTGTGATTGTGTGCAGATGTCTCCTGGTTCTTTTCTTCTCACTCAACATCAGTTTGTATAAGCCTCTCCAGGTTATTATGAAGTCTGTCTGCTCTTCACTTTTTTAGCGCAATAGTATTCCATTACATTCATATACCACAACTAGTCCAGCCATTCCCCAATTGATGGGCATCCCCTTAATTTCCAGTTCTTTGCCACCACAAAAAGAGCTGCTATAAATATTTTTGTACATACTGGTCTTCCTCCCACTTCTATGATCTCTTTGGGATACAACCTAGAAGTGGTATTGCTGGGTCAAAGTGTACGCACTTATTTATAGCCCTTTGGGCATAGTTTCTGATTGCACTCTAGAATGGTTGGATAAGTTCACAACTTCACCAACAATACATTAGTATTCCAATTTTTCCACATCCTCTCCAGCATTTCTCTTTTTCCTGTTTTGTCATCTTAGCCAATCTGACTGGCGAGATGTGGTACCTCAGAGTTGTTTTAATTTGCATTTCTCTAATCAATAGTAATTTAGAGCATTCTTTCATATGCTTATAGATATCTTTAATTTCGTCCTCTGAAAAATGAGTGTTTATGTCCTTTGACCATTTACCAACTGGGGAATGACTTGTATTCCTATAGATTTGACTCAATTCTCTGTATATTTTAGAAATGAGACCTTTATCAGAGACACTGGCTATAAAAATTCTTTCCCAATTTTCCACTTCCCTCTTAATCTTGGTTACATTGGCTTTGTTTCTATAGAAACTTTTCAATTTAATGTAATCAAAATTATCCATTTTGCATTTTATAATGCTCTCTAACTCTTGTTTCATCATAAAATCTTCCCTTCTCCATAAATCTGACAGGTAAACTATTTCTTGCTCTCCAGATTGCTTTTATAAGTAGATCATGCACGAATTTAGACTTGATTTTGGTATATGGTGTTAGATATTGGTCTATGCCCAGTTTCTGCCATATTATATTCCAGTTTTCCCTGCAGTTTTTGTCAAACAATGAGTTCTTATCCCCAAAACTGTGATCTTTGGGTTTTATCAAACAGTATATTACTATAGTCATTGACTGCTAAGTCTTGTGTAGCCAATCTATTCCATTGATTCACTACTCTGTTCCTCAGGCAGTACCAAGTAGTTTTGATGACTGCTGCTTTATAATACAGGTTAAAATCTGGTATGGCTAGGCCACCTTCCCTAGTATTTCTTTTCATTAAGTGCCTTGATGTTCTGGACCTTTTGTTCTTCCAAATGAATTTTGTTACTGTTTTTCCTAGCTCTACAAAGTAATTTTTTGGAAGATTGATTGGTATGGCACTAAATATGTAATTTAATTTAGGTAAAATTGTTGTTTTTATTATATTAGCTCAACTCAGCCATGAGCAACTGATGTTTTTCTAATTAGTTAGATCTGACTTTATTTTTGTGAAGAGTGTTTTGCAATTGTGTTCATATAGGTCCTGGGTTTGTTTTGGCAGGTAGATTCCCAAATATTTTATAATGTTTACAGTAACTTTAAATGGAATTTCTCTTTCTGTTTCTTGCTGTTGGACTTTGTTAGAAGTATATAGGAATGCTAAGGATTTATGTGCATTCATTTTATATCCTGCAACTTTGCCAAATTTATTAATTATCTCAAGTAGTTTTTAACTTGATTCTCTAGGATTCTCTAAGTTTATCATCATATCATCTGCAAAAAGGAATAGCTTAGTCTCTTCTTTCCCTAATTTGATTCCTTCAATTTCTTTTTCTTCTCTTATTGCTACTGTTAACATTTCTAGTACCAAATTGAATAAGAGGGGTGATAGTGGACATCCTTGTTTCACCCCTGATCTTATTGGAAATGCTTATAGCTTGTCCCCATTACATGTAATACTTGCTGATGGTTTTAGATAGATGCTGTTTATTATTTTAAGGAAGACTCCATTTATTCCTATACTTCCTAGTGTTTTTAATAGGAATGGGTGTTGTATTTTGTCAAAAGCCTTTTCTGCATCTATTTAGATAATCGTAAGGTTTCTGCTAGTTTTGTTGTTGATGTGATCAATTATACTGATAGTTTTCCTAATATTGAACCATCCTTGCTTTCCTGGAATAAATCTTACCTGATCAAAGTGTATTATTCTTGTGATAAGTTGCTGTAGTCTTTTTGCTAATATTTTATTTAAAACTTTTGCATCTATATTCAAGAGGAAAATTGGACTATACCCCATTTTGTCTCTTCCTGATTTAGGTATCAGTACCATAATTTGTATCTTAGAAAGAGTTTGGTAGGGCTCCTTCTTCTCCAATTTTCCCAAATAGTTTGTGAAATATTGGAATAAATTGTTCTTTAAATGCTTGATAGAATTATCTAGTAAATCCATCTGGCTCTCGAGATTTTTTTTAGGGAGCTCATTGATGACTTGTTCAATTTCTCTTTCTCAGATGGAGTTATAAGTGATTTTTTTCATCTCCAATTAATCTGGGCAATTTATATTTTTTAAATATTCAACCATTTCACTAAGATTATCAAATTTATGTGCATACAATTGGGTGAAATACTTTCTAATTATTGTTTTAATTTTCTCTTCATTGGAGGTAGATTCATTCTTTTTATTTTATTTATTTTATTTTTTATTTTTTTAAACAAATGCTTTATTAACTTCTGTTTTACATCATTCATTTCTGCCAAATTTTGAGTTACAATCATTTTCCCCCCGTTATTCCCCTACCCAACCTCCCAGAATAGCAGTCCCACAAGATATCACTTCCTCCAATCTGCTCTCTCCCATACCTTCTCCCATACCCCCATCGACTTTTCCATTAGAGGAAGGTAAATCTTTGTGTCCCAATGCCTGCACATCTTATCTCCCAATTATAAGCAAAAGAGTATTAATAATAGTATTTATATATGTTTGAAACATTTAATGTTAAGACCTCGAATTTCAGATCCATTTCCTTCCTCCCTTGTCACCCATTCCCTCTGGGGAGATAAGTAATTCAGTATATGTTGTACATGTCTAGCTATGCAAAACATTATAATAGTAGATATATTGTACAAGGCTGCTTATAATTCCCTCCCACTCATCCCACCCTCCACCTGGTCCATTCCCTACATGATCCTGTCACTCTTCTATAGTGGGTACTTCCAACCTCCCCTCACCCCAAGGATGCCCTCCCATCCATCATCTCTCCTCTCATCCCCTTTCCCCCTATCCTGCTGCAGGTTGAGATATCCCATTTAGTATGTATGTCATTTTCTCCCTGAACCAAATTCAATGTGAATGTGGTTTTGCCTTTTTAGCCTTCCTTATTCTCCCCCTCCTTTGCAACCACTTCCCCTTGCTTCTTCTACATGGGATAGTTTACCCTACCCTGTCTCTCCCCGTCTCCTCTTGCCACTTTCCTCTCTCACCTCATAATTTCATCCCTTGAGTATTCTCCCTTCCCAACAAATTCAACCTATGCCCTCTATCCATATATAACTGTAACCATATACACACATTTACATATGTATTCATATGACCACACACCTTTCTTCCATTATTTTCATAGTGAGAAAGATTTCATCAGTCACAGATATTGTTTTTCCATATAGAAATGTAAATAGTTCAACTTTGATAAGTTCCTTTTGATTTCTTTTCCCTGATTACCTTCTCAGGCATCTCTTCCTTCTTGTGTCTGGATGTCAAATTTTCTATTCAATTCTGTTTTTTTCCTCAAGAATGCTTGAAAGTCCTCTACTCCATTGAATGACCATATTTTCCCCTGAACCAAAATACTCAGTTTTGCTGGGTGGGTGACCCTTGGGTTCATTTCCAGTTCTTTTGCCCTCTGGAATATCATATTCCATGCCCTTTGATCCCTCAGTGTAGAAGATGCCAGGTCCTGGGCTATTCTGATTGTGTTTCCACAATATTGAAATTGTTTCTTCCTGGCTGCTTGGAGTATTTTCTCCTTGATCTGGGGATTCTGGAACCTGGCTATGATATTCCTGGGAGTTTTCTTTTGGGGATCTTTTTCAGGAGGTGATCTGTGGATTCTTTCAACCTCTATTTTGCCCTCTGATCTAAAACATCAGGGCAGTTTTCCTTGAGAATTTCTTGAAGGGTGATTTCTAGGTTCTTTCTTTGATCATGGCTTTCAGGTAGTCCAATAATTTTTAAATTGTCTCTCCTGGATCTATTTTCCAGGTCAGTGGTTTTTCCCATGAGATATTTCACATTACCTTCTAATCTTTCATTTGTCTGGATCTGCTTAACAGCATCTTGATTTCTCATAAAGTCATTAGCTTCCATTTGCTCCAGTCTAACTCTGAAGGAATGAACCTCCTCAGTGAACTTTTGAGATTCTTTTTCCATCTGGCAAATTCGACTTTTTAAGTCATTCTTCTCCTCATTGCCCTTTTGGGCCTCCTTTGCCATTTGAGCTAGTCTATTTTTTAAGGTGTTGTTTTCCTCAGTCAGGCTGTTGACCCTCATTTCATACTTTTCCTGCATCCTTCTCATTTCTCTTTCCAATTTTTTCTCCACTTCTCTTATTTGATTTTTAAAGTCCTCCTTAAGGTCCTCTATGGCCTGCAACCCGCTCATGTTTTCCCCTGGGGCTTTTGGAGCAGGACTTCTAACCTCACAGTCCTTTTCCCACTCTATGCCCCCAAAATAGGAGTCTAGGGTTGCATTTTTCTGTTTCCTTTGCCTTGGCATGTTGCCACTTAATTACTTGACTTTTGGGCTTGTTGCCACACTGTGGCTTTAAGGCCAGATAGAGGAATTTTCATCCCAAACGTGTGGGGGGCAACTTCCGTTTCTGGCAAGCTGTAAACCCACCCACGACTTCCACCCTAGATCACAATCCAGATCCAGGGAGGTTAAAGCAAGAGCGATTACCCCCCAAGACTGATCGCTGGATCTCCCTACAGTTCGCAGGCCAGGAGCTGGAGCTGCCTCTGAAAACTACAAAATGGCGTGTCTCCTCAGTGGCTTCTAGCCCCCAGGGGAGGGAGCCAATGCATTCCCCAAATACTGGTCCCAAAGTCCATAGGACACTAACCTCTTACTTTGTCCTAGGCATGTCTATGTTGATAATTCTGGAGTTGCCACAGCTGCTGGTGTTCTGGGGTTCCTCCAGCCGGCTGCTGGCCCTGCCACCCTAGGGCTAAAACCTCGGCTCACAGGGACCTGGGCTCGCTCGGCTTGGCTCCCCGTGCTCTGCATGCTGCGCTGCCGGCTCCCAGACCACTGCGCTGGTCCTTCCTGCAGGGCTGCTGGGCTGTCCTCAGCAGGAGGTTAGCTTCTCTGTGTCATTCTGTGGGTGCTGGGGCTCCAGAAGTTGTTCAGAGTCCCCTTTTATATAGTTTTGGGGGAATCTGGGGGCAGAGTGGCTTGGATGAGCTGTTTCTACTCCGCCATCTTGGCTCCGCCCCCCATTCTTTTTATTTTTGATACTCATAATTTGGTTTTCTTCTTTCTTTTTGTATCATATTGACTAAAGGTTTATCAATTTTATTGGTTTTTTCATAAAACCAGCTCTTAATTTTATTTATTAATTCAGTAGTTTTCTTAATCTCAATTTCATTAATCTCTCCTTTGCTTTTCATTATTTCTAATTTAGTATTTAATTGAGTATTTTCAATTTGTTCTTTTTCTAGCTTTTTCAGCTGCATGCCCAATTTATCGACCTCCTTTTTCTCCATTTTATTCATGTATGCATTCAGGGATATAAAACCTCCCCTAAGAACTGTTTTTGCTGCATCCCACAAGTTTTGGTATTTTGTCTCATTATTGTCATTCTTTTGAATGAAGTTACTGATTGTTTCTATAATTTCTTGTTTGACCCAACCAATCATTCTTTAGGATTAGATTATTTAATTTCCAATTCGTTTTTAGTCTATTTTCCCATGGCCCTTTATTGCATATAATTTTTATTGCCTTGTGATCTGAGAAGGATGCATATAATATTTCTGCCTTTCAGCACTGAATTGTGCGGTTTTTATGCCCTACTACATGGCCAATTTTTGTGTATATGCCATGTACCACTGAGAAGAAGATATATTCCTTTTTATCTCCATTCAATTTTCTCCATAGGTCTATCATATCTACCCTCTCTAAAATTCTATTCACCTCCTTAACTTCTTTCTTGTTTATTTTGAGGTTAGATTTATCAAGTCCAGAGAGAGGAAGATCGAGGTCACCCACTAGTATAGTTTTGCTATCCTATTCTTCCTCTAATTCCCTTAGCTTCTCCTCTAGGAATTTGGATGCTCTACCACTTGGTGCATATATATATATATATATATATATATATATATATGACATTGCTTCATTCTTGATGGTGCCTTTTTAGCAGGATATAGTTTCCTTCCTTATCTCTTTTAATTAGATCTATTTTTGCTTTTGCTTTATCTGAGATAAGAATTGCTACCCCTGCTTTTTCTACTTTAGCTGAAGCATAATATATTCTACTCCAGCCTTTAAATTTTAACCTGTGCATATCCCCTTGTTTCAAACGTGTTTCTTATAGACAGCTTATTGTGGGATTATAGTTTTAAATTCATTTTGCTATCTGCTTCCATTTTATGGGAGAGTTCATCCCATTCACATTCACAGTTATGATTACTTTCTGTGTCTTTCCCTCCATCCTATTCCCTCCCCTGTTTATGTTTTTTTTCTTCCTTCTTCCTTCCCCTCCTTAAGAGTTTTCCTTTTGATCACCTCCTCCCTCAGTATTCCCTCCCCATGCCCCCTCTCTTTACCTACCCTTCCCCCTTACTATTTCCCTCCCTGTTATTCACCTCCCCCCCTTTTCCCCTTCTTTCCCCTCCTATTTCCTAGAGGGAATTTTTATACTTAATTTTTATACTTAACAAAGTATGTCATTCCCTCCTTGAACCCAAACCTATGGGAGTAAATTTCATAGAGTGCTTCTCTCCCTCCCTCCTTTCCCTCTGTTATAATGAGTTTTTGTGTCTTTTTATGTTAGAATCCTAAACTTAACTGATTATGTTGATCTCTCCTTGAACCAGAACCAATGAAAATAAAGTTCATATGATGTTCATCTCCCTCTCTTCTTTCTACCTACTATAGTATGTTTTTATGCCTCTTTCTGTGGCATAATTTACCCTTTTCTGCCTCATACTTTTCTTTTCTCCCACTACAGTCCCTTTGTACCCTTTAAGAAGGTTTTTATTTTTTTATCATCAGATTAGTTCATGTATACCCACACCCTCTACCTATGTACATCCCTTTTAAATTTTGCGATAATTATATAAATCTCAATATTGACAGGTATCAGCTTCCCATATAGGGATATAAACAGTTTGCCCTTGATGAATCACAAGTTATGTGTGTGTGTGTGTGTTTTCCTTGTTTACCTTTTTATGTCCCTCGTGAGTCTTGCATTTGGAGATGAAATTTTCCATTGAGCTCTGTCTTTTCCATCAGGTAAGTCTGGAAGTCACTAGGGGCCTGTAGGTGGCACAGTGAATAGAGCAACGGTCCTTGAGTCAAGAGGACCTGAGTTCAAATCTGACCTCAGACACTAAACATGTACTAGCCGTTTGACCTTAGGCAAGTCACTTAACCCCAATTGCCCTGCCATCCCCCCTCAAAAAAGGAAAAAAAGTAAAGCCTGGAAGTCCCTTATTTCATTGAATGACCATCTCCTTGCCTGAAAGATTATGCTTGGTTTTGCTAGGTAGTTGATCCTTGGTTGCAGTCCAGGCTCTTTTGCCTTAGAAAAATATCAAATTCCAATCCCTCCAGTATTTTAATGTAGAAGCTGTTAGGTCCTGTGTAATACTGACTATAGTTCCACAGTATTTGAATTGTTTCTTTCTGGCTACTTGCAGTATTTTTTCCTTGACCTTATTATTCTGGAATTTGGCTACTTTATTTCTTGGAGTTTTCAATTTGTGATCTCTTTCAGGAGGAGTCTGGTGAATTCTTTCAATAACCATTTTATCCTCTGATTGTAGGACCTCAGGGCAGTTTTCTTTGACAATATCTTGGAGGATGTTGTTTAGGCTGTTTTTTTCATCATGGCTTTCCTGTAGACCAATATTTCTTAGGTTATCTCTCCTGGATCTGTTCTCCAGGTCAGTTATTTTTCCAGTGAGATATTTTACACTTTCTTCTAATTTTTCAATCTTTATGTTTTGTTCGACTGACTCTTGATGCATCATAGAGTCATTAGCTTCAATTTGACTGATCCTAATTTTTAGTGAATTATTTTCCTTGGTTAGTGTTTGAAGCTCCTTTTTTAGATAGCTATTTTCTCCAGTTAGATTTTTAACCTCCTGTCCCAGTTCACAAATTTTAGTTTTTAAGGATTTGTTTTCTTCAGTGAGATTTTTCCTATCTCATCAATTCATCTCCCATCTCTCTAATTTGGCCTATAAAATCTTTCTTAGGCTCCTCCAAGAATGCTTTTTGAGACAAGATCATATTTCCTTCTGTGGTCTCAGGTGTGAGTACAGAATCCATGTTGTTCTCTGAATTTGGTTGTTTTTGTTCACTATAATAGGATTGGATCATTCTCCCTTTTGATTTCTCAGCTTCCTTTTTGTGCATTTTGATTGCCTATTTCCTGTCTTTTAGAGTGGATTTCTACTTCTGGGGTATAGAGGGCTCTGACCCATGCTTCTCAGTCTAGGAGGTATAGGCTTGGTTGTTGACTTTGTGTGTTGTAGCCTCTGAGTGTCTAGAATGAGGCCTAGGCCAGGACCCTCAGTGTTTTCCCTGGGTTACCCTGAGGCTCACAAAGTAACATGTGGGGGAGGGGTGGTCTGGCTTCTTCAGGTTTCTGCCTCTGAGTCCCTGGGCAGGCTCAGTAGCTGGTGACCAGCAGCTCTGGTGTCTGCAGATTCCCCTAGTTATGCTAAGGCACACCTGGGCTTCTTGTGTTAGTATTTGCTTGCTCCACCCCCCTGGGCTTTGGGATCTCCCACTGGTCAGCTGAGGTGGGGCTTTTTGGGACACCCAGCCCTTCACTTCAGTCTTGGCATAGCCTCAGTCACACCCTTCCTCTAGAATTCCCAAGCCTGAGGCTATTTGCACTATTTTAGGATTTTAAAATGGGTGGAGCATTAATCTCTGGGTTTTCAGGGTAGGGAGGGGGATTAGAGCAGCTAAGGTTTACTCCACCATCTTGGCTCCAGGAGGTTCAGGCAGGTGATTTTTAAACATCCAGGCTGTGGACTGATAGCCCCAGGAGAAGCTGCTGCTGTGGGCCCTGCACTTTCTCTTACCAAGCTCTGATGGATCTGCTGTCCCGTGTGAGGAGGATCCTCTGATGGATCCACAACTGTCCCCTTGGTGTGGGTGAATCTGCTGGCTGGGGTTTGCTCTCACTCTGCTGTGCACTCTGCTCTCAGGTTTACACTGGTATAGCTGCTGTGTCCTCATCGCTCTCCCTGCCTAGACCTATGTGGGCACTTTCCTGGACTGGGAATCTACCACTCCCTGTCTCCCAATCACTCTAAAATCCATTCAGACTCACTTTTTAGAAGTTAGTGATGGAATTCATGGAGGAGCTCAGAAAAGTGCCTGCTTACGTTCTGCCATCTTGGCTCTGCCTCTCCTTCAATGGTCTTTCTTAAAACAGGAGAAAAGTGATAATCTCAGTGAAGATTCTTTGGAGCAGCAGAAAAATCTGAAGCCATCAGTGTGAAACTCATCACTCATATCTATAAGCAAGAAGACAATACTTTGGGGCAGGGGGGTAGCTCCCCTGGTTACTGTTGCAATTATAGGACACACACTGAGAGGTTATTGACCCAATTTATTGGTTACTGCTAGCCTAACTAATAAATTGATCATAGTCAGTAAAACCAAACAAACAAACAGAAATCCAAGGACACACTGATTCAAATGATGAATCAATTATAAACCTTCTCCCCTCTGCCTAATCCCCTGAGGTTGCCCTACATTCATTTGGTTTGCATTGTGTAGCTCTATCTCTAGAGCTGCACAGCTTTGCATGCTGGAATGTAAGCTCCTTGAGGACAAGAGGTGTTTTACTTTTGTCTTTGTATATGAAGAGCCTGACACACAGTAGGAGTTTATAAAATGCTTCTTGATTGATGGATTGTCCCCAAGCACTAAGAAGAGAGAACTGAAATGTTGCTATATGAGGACTGGTTGAAGGAACTGGGTTTATTTAGACTGGAGAAGGGATGGCACGTCTCTCCAACTGTATGAAGAGCTGTCATGGAGAATGAATTAGATTGGTTCTTCTTGACCCTAGAAGGTGCTTCAGTTCTGAGGAAATGTTGGCTTGTTTAGAAGTAGGGGAAGGATTCCAACTTTGCTCCTCACCACTCATTTCATCATGAGTAGTGGGTAAATCAATCATTCTGGCTTCAGTTTCCTCATCTATACTATGAGGGTATAAGAATATATGATTGCTAAGGTCTGTTTCCAGCCCTGTGGATGGTAGGCATGCATACTATTTTACATGTCATAACCTTTTAAAAAGACACAAGATGGCAAAACAGAGCCAGCAAGCCAGCCAGCAAGGGCCAGGGAGATTGCCTGGAACCATAGTTCAGGCATGGTTTGATGCTGCTCTGTCCAGCTGGGGGAAGAGGGAAAGAGGCTGGGGTCTGAGCAGAACCTCAAGCAAATGCCTACCTTACCCCCATCTCCCTTCTATTCAGCACACCCAGAACTTCACCTTCCAAACAGAAGTAAATGTTGCAGACAAGGAGAAAGTCTTCCAGAGCCCAAAGTACATTTTCCACAACTTCATGGAACGCCTGTGGGCATACCTGACCATTCAGCAGCTGCTTGAGAAAGCGTGAGTGCCCCTCGTCCCTGTGACCTTGGGAAAAGCATTGAGGCTCTCTGTAGCTCACCTGGGTCACTGACACCCATGAGTGAGTGCTCTTCTCCTGGGCAATCTCTCAGTCTGGCTGTGGGGTAAAGGGGGGGGGATGAGGGATCTGGGTGGCTCTGTTATATCCTGGAATGGAGAGGGAAGCAGCCTCATTTCCAAAGCAGTGGAGGCTAGAGTGATGAGCCCCCTTGGGGCCAGAGGGAGCAGAAGAATGATTGATGAGAGAGATGAATGATTGAAAGGGGCCAGCATTGATGGCCTGCACCTTCAGTGTTTCAGCCTCTGGTGATGAGCAGAAGAGCCTGGAGGCTCGGGCTTTGGACCTGTCCCTCAAATTCAGCTTTGTCACTCCACTCACATCTATGGTGGTCACCAAACCAGAGGGTCAGGATGAGGCCCAGGTGGTTTTAAAGTCATTGGAAGCAGGTGAGCAGTGGATGGGTGGGGGTTTCCTGGAGGTCAGGAGCATTTCCTGAACCAGACTTTTCCAGGTCCTTTAACCTTCAGTGCTCAGGTTTCCCTCTTGCCCCCATTTCTGTCCTGCCCTGAGGGCTCCAATGCTCTGTTTCTCTGAGAGATTGGCTGCACTAGGGCCTTTGGGGGCAGAGTCAGGGAGAACCTGGAAGCCAACTTCTCTTTCCTTTTTTTTTTCAGATAATGATAAATCATCTTCATTGTCATTGTTGGCCAAAATTCCTAAGACAGGTAAAAACTAGATTTCCTAGAGCAGAACCTAGGGGACACATGTGACTGTGTGACTGAGATTATCTAGTGTTTTAATGTCAAATCTGTCCACAGACAGCTTTCACACCAAAAAAAGAGTGAGTTCTGACCGTGTCCCCAAATTCAATTCTTACCCTGACCTCAACCACAAATGGACTCCAATTTACCAATTCACAAAGCAGATAGAGCCACAATGTGGGTGAGATCTTAGGGGTCATCTAGTCCAATTTCTTCCCCTCTTGCCCACCCACTCCCAACTCCCATGCACAGAACAGCAAGGATGAATTATCACCGAGCCTTAGCTTAAACATTTCCAGTGATTGGGAATTTAGTACACACCATCGTTAAGTCAACAAACATTTATTTAGTCCATACTATGTGCCAGATGCTAAGAAATGGGGATACAAGAAAGGCAAAAAACAAACCCCAAACCCAAACAAACCAAAAAACCTTAGTCCCTGCTTTCAAGGTGCTCACAGTCTAATTGAGGAGGCAACATGAAAGTGACTCTATACAAACAAAATATATACAGCATGAATTGGAGATAGTGTCAGAGGGGTGGAAACAAGGAATCCTCCTGAGAAAGTGTGAACAGTGCTAAGGAATCCTTCACCTTTGCTGACAAAAATAAGTTGGTTCAGGCATCGGAGGGCTCTGTGGAATGGCCCCTGTGGAGGAAGCCTCTGTTGGATCCTCTTCCTGGGGAGTAAGAGCAGACTTGCCACCTGCCCTTGTGGCAGACTTCTTCTCTCACCCTCTGCCTCCTTTTCAGCTTTTCGCCATACTCCAAAGACCCCATATAGCGAAGGATTTCTGCGAGCACGGAGGCCTTCAGGTTCTCCAGGTATCACAGGTCTACCTGGTCCTCCAGGAAGGTTCTTTCTTAGGGGAGCACCCACATTTGATAGTAAGTCAACTAACTTAGCCTTGGGACCTTTGCTACACTGTTACTAACATCATCCTGGGACCATTACTGTCATCATTAAGAGGAGAGGGTTCCTAAGCAATCCTAGAAGGGTCTGAGGAGGAGTTGGAGCTCCATACACACTCTATCCCATAGAGAGTTGAGTGGATATGGGCAAGGCACACTCAATGTTCTTTACTGCCTGCTCTTGGCCTTGAGCATTGCTGAACCTGGCCATCTCTTCTCTGTCCTGACCCTTCTTCTCCCTAGTCCCCCAAAGATGTGGGCCAAGACAGAAAGAGATACATCTCCCACCTACCTTACAGGGTCATTGGGAAGATTAAATGAGATTCCATATAAAGTGTTTTGCACACTTTAAAGTGCTAGACAGGGGTATGCTGGAATAATTTTCAGTATGAGCATTTATACTTTGGAAATTTGCAAATGCTACAAATCTTGATTTGTTTGTCTTGCTAACTTTCTAGATTTAAGAAAGTGATGGAGAAACTGCTAATGCAAATTAAATGTAAAAGTATGTCATGAGTTTATTTTTTTTTCTTCTAGAGAACTGGTTGTTAAACATTTGTCAGCGTACCCCTGGCACTATAGTGTTAGCTGTAGAGAAAGATACTGGCATCCAGAGAAGGGAGGTACCAAGGACTGTGTTAACTGCTTCACAAATATTATCTCATTTAATCCTCATAACAACCCTGAAAGGAAGATGCTGTCATTAACCCCATTCTACAGTTGAGAGAACTGAAGCAAATGGAGGAGATGTGATTTGTCTAGGGTCACACAACTAAGTACCTGAGCTTAGATCTTCTTGACTCTAGGCCCAGCATTCTGTCCATTTTGCCACTGAGCTACTTTAGGGGAAGTTACCTACCTACAATGACACAGCAGCTTCTGGGGATGAGAACTCTGGTCTCCTGAATATGAGCTCTCTAAACTTGGCTGGGTGCTTAGCCTTACCCTCTGCGAAGCCTGGCAAGCATGCTTTGGAAAGGGAAAAATTCAAGTTTCTCATTCAATCTTTTAAAAGGCTACAATGGGCCACTTAGGTTTGGGCCCTTGTGTGGAAAGTATCTGTTCTTTAGGTGATTCAGGGGAAGTATTTGCTGGGTTCCTCAATCCCAGCCTCCTCTGTCCTCTGGTTTGGTGCCTGACCCCTCTTCTCTCTCTCTCTCTCTCTCTCTCTCTCTCTCTCTCTCTCTCTCTCTCTCTCTCTCTCGTTCCTAGTGCAAACTGACTATGATGACGATGATGACATCTCACCTAGAGGATTAGGTAAAACTGATTCATGAAAGAGCACAGGGAAAATAAAGGGCTACATGTAGATTTGGTGGGTCAGTTGTGCCTTTCTGTGTCCAGTCTGCCAAGATAAGGGACAAAAACATGGCTACACTGTCCATAGCCAAGTCAAAAAGTGCTCGTTTGGAGGGTGTCCAAACTAGTACACCAAAGCTGGGGGGAGCATGGAAGTTTTTTGGAAAGAATTAAGATGAGCTCCCTCCCTCCCAGCTTCCCCGATCTAAGCCTGGTTAGTTCCTTTCTCACAAATCCTAGACCCCTCCACTATATTCGCTTCATCAGGATGAAGGTCCAGAACACAGAAAGACCATGCCCTCTGCATGGTCTTTCCCTTTTCTTTTCTTTAAAATTAATTATTGACATTTGAAATTCTCATATCAACTCCCTTCATATCTTTCTCCCTTCTCCTGTTCTCCCTTATAATAAACAATAAAAAGGTGGGGTGGGGGTGGGGGGAAAGAAGCCTATCAATTAAGCTAATTAACCCATCATCCAAGCCTAACAGTTTATGGGATGCTCTGTATTCCTGCCCCCTTCCCAATCCTTTTCGAAGAAAGGGATCTTTCTATAGTATGTTTTCCCAAGGGATTTGATGGGGGAAGGTGTGAAAGAGGGAGGGAAAAGTAGAGGGGGGACTCAGAACAGACCTGAGGACTAGAGAGGAGGCAGATATTTTGGTGTCCTCTACTGCTGACCTAGGCAAGATGCCCAACCGCGCCTAGAACCAGTTCCAGGGGTTCATAGAAAGAACACTGGTTTTAGAACCTGGAGGCCTGGGTTCAAGGACCAGGTCCAATGCATATTCCCTGTACTTGGGCAGCTCATTTAATCTGTCTGAACATCACTTGATCTTTAAAATGGGCGCGGTGATACTTGCTCAAAGAGAGATTTGTCAACTAAAATATTATTGTTCATTTCTGTTTCTTCCTTAGATCTCTTTTCATCTCCTAATTTTAGTCCTCCAATGGAATTGTATGAAGTTCCAATTCCTTCCCCAACCCTGCCAGTGGAAAGGGCCCCTCATTTTATCTTGTTAAGAAACGACCGCCCTGAAGAGACAATGTGTGTGAATGTCAAGGGATCACCCCTGACCCCTCAGAGTCTCTTCTCTGATCCTGTCCAGGGTGAGTGAACAGATAGAGTTACATGTGTACATGCGCGCGCGCGCGCGCGCACACACACACACACACACACACACACACACATTTCCCCTCAATTGTGCAGATTCTTCCATTTTGTTAATGCTATTTATATTGGAGAGTTCTTCTTTCTGATTGGGAACTCCCTGAGGGCAAAGCTAAGTTCTCCTCCCTTGTATCTTCCACATCCCGGCTAAGAGAAATATCAATGCTTTATAGGCTTGTGCTTTCCTGGAGTAGGCGAGACACAGAAAGAAAAAGATGGGTCCTTTAGGAAGCTATTTACAGATGGACATCAATGAACATAGACCAAGCCTGAAGGAAAAGAGGAAACGCAGGGGAGAAGATCAGTCAGGGCTGGGGGCCCCATGCCCAGCAGGCTTCCCCAAAAGGACACTAGCTTCCATGGGGAAGGTTTTCCACAGGGAGATGGTTTATCAGCATGGGCTTCCTGGAGGAGGTGATTTGTTGCTGCGCTGATGGCTGCTCCCAACCCTTCTGATCTCTTGGGTTTCCAGGCATTGAGGTGACTGGCAAGTATGAGGGGAACACAGATAAGTTTATGTGGCTCGAGGTGAGCTACAGGACTCCTGAGGTGAAGGTGCATGTGACCCAAGGCAGCATTGTGATGACTCGTGGCAGTGGTGGGAAAAGTTCCTCTTACCAGTGGCCAGGGACGCTGTACTTGGTGATGCCTGGGTAAGCCTGGGGGAATTAGGGGACTCAGGAGCAGGGAGGACTTTTAACCCAGGCCTGGTCAGCAGAAACGGGCAGGATCCACAGGTGCTGGACCATGAGGCCCCTGGGAGTCTGTGGACAAAAGCCAATCTCTACATTTGGAGGGGGGCAGGGTGTCTCCACTTGAACATCTGCTTCCCTTGCACCTGGAGAGGCAGAAATTCTCTTTCTGACTACTGTGCCCCAGACTTTGTCTCCTGTCTACCCTGCTTAGTTCTTGGTTTCTCAACAGGCTGAAGGTGACCTTGGAAAATGGCCTCTTGCTTCTCAGTGACTCAGACAAAGTCACCATTGGCCTAGTGTACTTGGGCCATCCCACTTCTGGACTGCGGCTCTTCCTAAATGATCCAGGTCACTTCTCCAGCCAAGCCAGTGGAGTCCTTGGTATGCCTGGACATTATCACAGCAATCTGTGACTTCCTGATCAAGTACTTTCTTCTCTCACTCCCCTCTTCCCCCCACTTTTTTTTTTTTTTTTACTATCCTCTGTTCTGTTTCCTTTTTCTTATAATTTCCTTTCTGAATGTTCCCCTCTGGGATCATCTTTCCCCTTCCTCGTCACTCTCTACATCTAAAGCATTCCCTTTCTATCACCTGCTCCTCTGACTGTCCCTAATGCTCTGTTCAGCCCACTGTCTCTCCTCCTCCCATATTCCCCTTGTCATCTCTACCTTTCTATCATTCTGTAACTCAACTCATATCCCAACTCTCTGATCATCCTTTCCTTCCAATTTGTGCCCATCTGACAATCCTTCCACACCTCCAAAATCCATCAATTCTCCTCTTTGAGAAACCCTTTGCTCAGTACACACTCAAAAGCTACCTCTTTCTGGGAACTGAAATCTGAGTTTTTGATTTTCTCTGTCTCTTTCTATTTCTCTTTCTGCCTTTCTCTCTGCCTCTCTTTCCCTCTCTCTAACTCCCTCTTGCTGTCTTTCTCTCTGGTTCTTTTTCGTCTCTCTGACTATCTTGCTATTTCTCCTTCTTGGTTTCTTCTCATTTCTGTGTGTGTATGTCTGTCTCTTTCTGTGTCTCTAATTCTCTGTCCCTCTTCCTCTAACATATCCCCCTGACCTCTTGCTTCTCAGGTCAGTTTTACCAGGACTTGCAGTGGGATCCTGCTGGACCGAGCACAGTTGAAGACATAAAGGAGCTGAGTGTGAGGGGAAAGACATATACAGTCACCAGGTAACTATTGGCCAGCCTCCTGTGAGCCCAAGCTAGACTGGGAGTGAGAGTGCCTGGGTTCTGTTCCCTCAATCCCTTCTTTCCACATAGAGAATCCCAGGTTTGGGCATCTTATGCCCAAGCACAGATCTAGTCACTCAAGGCAGTGGTGACACCTTGGTCAGGTGGTCCCTGATGATCTAAGACAACCATGGGAACTCTGCCATCCCCAGATAATCCAAAATCCAGAGATCTTCCAAATATCCACCAAAATGAAAAACAAAAAAACCTTTGAAATCCATAGTTAATTAAATAACATGTACTATAAAGACTCAACAATACAGATCTTGGGAATAAAAAATAAGGGAGCTAGAATTAGGAGAAACAAGATACAGATCATTTAAAAAGATGTATAATCTGAAAACCACAGATAATTGAAGGGAAACAAAAAGAAATAGTTAATGTAACACCAGAGATAATAGACAATCAACAAAACCCTCAATAATTAGTTAAGAATTTTCTGACAAGCTGTTTGTATATTTTGTAGAAAGTCCATGGTGGATTTCCAAGGAAGCAGAGATATCATCCCACTGCCAAAGTTATCATGCTTGTACCTAGAGCAGCCCTTATGAGGTCCAAGAGGATCAGGGCTAACTCTACCCTTCTGATCCCCATGCCTGGCCCAAGCAGCACCAGGAGCTTTGCCCCTGCCCTTTGCTACTTGCCCATCTGGGACCAGGTGGGGGGATGCTATAAAACAAAATCTTTGCCAGCACTTCTGTGTGTGATGCCTCTCATTTCCTGTGGGACAGTGGTGGGAAATGTCTTTGGTGATTGAATCCCATAATGAAGTGTGGAGTCAGTCATGGAGGAAGAAGGATATCTGTCTGAGGGACTTATTCTGGACCAGTTTGGGATGCAAATCCAAAATTCACAGATGTTCCAAATACCTGAATAAGTTGGACCCAAAGAAATTATTCAATCAATTGATCAACAAACAATTATTATGTGTCATTCATCATATTAGGAGCTGAGGATTCAGATACAAAGAATTAAATAATTTCTCTCTGCAGAAATGGTTAATTAACTCCTGGAGTTTATTAGAGAATAAATGTAGCCTTTCCTTTGGAGCTCCTCCTACCACTCCCACTCTATTGTTGTTGTTGCCTGTCCTTTGTTCTCAGAGAGGATCATGATATCAGGAAGATGATGCCATGACTTGCAAATGATTTTCAGTGAGGCAGGGCTGTGCAAAACCAGCAGCCTCACTTTCTCCTCCAGAGCCATCTGGGTCCAGTGGCCAGATATAGATCAGGATGACTGGAGATGGCCCTGGATACAATGCAAGACCTTGGCCTTTTTAAGATGAGGTCTTTAACAGGTCTCAGTTTGATTGAGGAAATACACATTCAGTGATTAAGGCCAGGTTCTCTGCTAAGGCAGAAAATGACTTCTTTACCTAGTTAAAAAAATCAATCAGGGAGGATGTGATATTAATGGAATATAAGAATAGGCTTCACGTGGAACACATTAAGGAAAGCTTGATTGGGGAGGCTTGTTTTGTAGGAAAGCTTTCACATCTTTTATTAATTTCTAATTAGGCACTGAGTCACAGGGTTGTGATTTCCTCTGGTTCTAAAAAGGGTACATATACTCTGAGGTTAGCATTTTGCTTTGGGGCTCACTCATTGGAAGAGAGTTCTTGTGATTTGACCAAATGAGACTCTGGGTATCCATTAAGGAACACTTTGGAAAGTGCTTTGGAAAACTCAGATGTTGGTGCTTCTCTCTCTGGTAACTATGTATGTATTGCCTTGGTCAGAGAGTTGGATATGTCTGTTGATCTGTCTAATTTCTGAAATATTTAGAAGCCCTGTCTATTGGTCTTTATTTCTCTGCTTGCATTTTCTCTATTTTCTTTGTTTGGATTTTTTCTGAAGTTCAGGGTGCTGCCTTTTCCCCTGAACTAATGAATGTAATTAAAAAGTTTGTTGACCCCTTAAACAGCTATCTTTCCTACTAAAGCAGATCTAAGAACCTGTATGAGCAGTCATCCTGGTTATGCCAGCATGGTTGTCTATACAGAGGGGAAGATCCCACTCAAACTTGTGGTTCAGTGCCCTTAGAGGAATAACTACCTGCTTGGGCTCAAAAAGTCCTTGGCGGGTCCTTTTAAAATGCTCACTGATGCTCTTACCTTGAATTATTAGTCAGGAGGGGGAAAATGACCTCAAAGTGAAGGGATTTGACAGAAAAGCATAGTAAGAACAGTAAATTTCCCTAAAAAACCTGAGGCAAATACAAATACACACATTATCAGTAGAAATATTGGGCACAATTTTAAAATAAGGTTGTTGTGAGAACCATGTATGGAGCGTATGACCAAGGCAGCTCTCAACTCTGGTACCAAAAGGCTCTGATAGTCTATTACTTCCCAATTTTTCACCTTGCCCCCCTCTCCAGTTAGCCTCCTCTCCCTACTTCCAGCCATGCCCATACCCCAAGTGTCCTACCTGGTTACAGTATCTCTATTAGGCAGGTCACTCAGCTAAGCTTCCTGGGGCTTCTCCTCTTTGTTCAACCACTAACTACTAGGACAAATTTTTTTTTCTCCCATGACTTCCTTGGTCTTGCCTCCTGACATAGCTATCTGTACATCCCGAGAGAAAGCATTCTTAACCTGTGATATGTGAACTTCTTTTTAAAAAAGCTTGATAGCTCTTTTCCAATATAATTGGTTTCCTTTGTGATCCTATGTATTTTGTTCGTTTAAAAATACTATTTGAGCAGGGGTCTATTGGTTTCACCAGAATGCCAAAGGGGTCTAGGATACACACACACAAAAATTAATTCCTGCCCTAAAGAGCATGTCCCATTTTGTAAAGGTTACCAGGGATGTAGCCTATTTTTTATCTGTTCTCTGATTCTGTGGAAGACAATTTGATACTTCATAAAGATATAAGACTTAGCCACTTTTTTTCAGCAATACCTTCTGTAATTTCATTAACTGGACTGGAGGAGAGGGGTGGTTAATTGATCAGGGATGAATTTTTTACCCTACCCCAGTAAATAAAACTCTCCCATATTTCACTAAGGATTTTCTGATGAGCTCTGTGTCTCTATAGAGACCATAAAATACCTCAGCCTTAGAATCCTGCATCTAGATGGATTTTGGAGGAATTCTAATCTAATCTCCTCTTGAGCAAGAATCCCTTTTATAAGTAGTTATTCTGAGAAGTAGTTATCCAGCATTTGTGTGGAGACTTGAAATGATAAGGAATTTTCTGTTTCCCAAGCAATATTCCAGTTTTTGGACAGTATTAATTAAGAAGCTTTATTAAGATGTTTTTTAACATTAAGATATTGCTAAGTTTTTTGACTATTAAGCTTTTGATTATCTTATTAAGAAGTTTTTTCCTTCCATTGAATTTAAATATACTTCTTTATACCTTCCTTAAAATAATCTACCTTCTGTTATTTTGTTACCAATTTCTATTTTTTTAAAAAATCAAAAGCTTTATTAACTTCTGGTTTACATCATTCATTTCTGCCAGATTTTGAGTTACAAATTTTCTCCCCATTTTCCCCATACTCACCGCCCCAAAATAGCAATCCCATTGGATATCTCCTCCTCCAATCTCCAATCTCTCCCATATCTTCTCCCATAACCCCTTCAACTTTCCAGTAGGGCATGGTGGATCTCTATGCCCCAGTGCCTGTATATCTTATTTCCCAGTTACATGTAAAATAATATTAATAATAATGATATATGTATACATATATATTACATTTGATTTTAAAACTTTGAATTCCAAATTAATTCCCTTCCTCCCTTGTCACCCACCTTTACTGGGAAGATAAGCAATTCAGTATAGGTTGTACATGTGTAGCTATGCAAAACATTTCCATAGTGGATATATTGTAAAAGACTGGCTATATTTCCCTCCCTCCTATCCCACCTCCCACTTGTTGTATTCTCTACTTTGATCCTGACCCTTTTCAAAAGTGGGTGCTTCCAACTTCCCTCCTCCCCAGCCTGCTCTCCCTTCCATCATCCCCTCTCTCATCCCCTTCCCCTTACTCTCCTGTAGGGTGAGATACCCTATTTAGTGTGTATGTCATTCCCTCCCTAAGCTAAATTCAATGAAAATAAGGTTGACCCATTCCCTTTTGCCTTCCTGTTCTTCCCCTCCATTGTAACCATTTTCCCTTGCCTCCTCTATATGAGATAATTTACCCCATTCTGTCTCTCCCCATCTCCTCTTATTATATTCCTCTCTCACCTCTTAATTTCACCTTTTAAGTATCATCCCTTCCTATTAAATTGGTCCTGTGTCCTCTATCTATGTATACCTGTAAACATATATACACACATTCACATATGTATTCATACTCCCATATACCCTCCTATATAGACATCTCTCTATATCATATATATATATATATATATATATATATGTATATATATATATATATACAACTATTCTCATCAGTTACAATTAATATTTTTCCATGTAGGAATGTAAATAGTTCAACTTTGATAAGGTCCTTATGATTTCTTTTCCCTGTTTACCTTCTCATGCTTCTCTTGCTTCTTGTATCTGAATGTCAAATTTTCTATTCAACTCTGGTTTTTTCATCAAGAATGCTTGAAAACCCTCTATTCCACTGAATGAGCATATTTTCTCCTGAAACATGATACTCAGTTTTGTTGATTCTTGGTTTTAATCCCAGCTGCTTTGCCCTCTGGAATATCATATTCCAAGCCCTTCTATCTTTCAGTGTAGAAGCTGCCAGATCCTGTGTTATCCTGATTGTGTTTCCACAATATTCAAATTGTTTCTTCCTGGATTCTTGTAATATTTTCTCCTTCATCTGGGAATTCTGGGACCTGGCTATAATATTCCTACAAGTTTTTTTTTTTGGGGGGGGGGATCTTTTTCAGGAGGTAATTGGTGGATTCTTTCAACCTCTATTTTGCCCTCTGGTTCTACAACATCAAGGCAGTTTTCCTTGAGAATTTCTTGAGGGATGATTTCTAGGTTCTTTTTTTGATCATGGCTTTCATGTAGTCCAATAATTTTTAAATCATTTCTCCTGCATGTATTTTCCAGGTCAGTAGTTTTTCCAATGAGATATTTCACATTGTCTTCTATTTTTTTTCATTTGTTTGAATCTGTTTAATAGTATCTTGATTTCTCATAAAGTCATCAGTTTCTATTTGCTCCAATTTAATTCTGAAGGAATGATTCTCTTCAGTGAGCTTTTGAGATTCTTTTTCCAACTAGTAAATTCGGCTTTTTAAGGCATTCTTCTCCTCATTTCCTTTTTAAGCCTCTTTTGCCATTTGAGTTAGTCTATTTTTTAAGGTGTTATTTTCTTCAGTCAGGTTGTTGACCCTCATTTCATAATTTTCTAGCATCATTTTCATTTCTCTTCCCAATTTTTCCTCCACTTCTCTTATTTGATTTTCAAAATCCTTCTTTAAGTCCTCTATGGCCTGTAACCAAGTTGTATTTTTCTTGGAAGCTTTTGGTGCAGTAGTTCTGACTTCACTGTCTTCTCCTGTTCCATGCTTTGATCTTTTTTGTCCCCAAAATAGGAGTGTAAAGTTGGGTTACTCTATTTGCTTTGCTTCCTTTACTTGCTCATGTTGCCACTCAATTTTCTTGACTTTGGGGCTTTTTGCCACAGTAGAACTCTGCCACTAGACAGAAGAGCTTTGTCCCAAATGCTGGGGTTTTCTCAGCTGCTGGAGGTATTAGTTGGGTGCCCTCTTTGAAACCTCCACATGCTCTGACAAACTGGTCATGCACCCCAGGACCTGCACACAAGACAGTGATCCAGATCCAAGAAGGTTAAAGCAAGAGTGATTATTCTTCAGACTGGTCACTTGGTCCCCCTACACTCTGTTGGCCAGGAGCTGAAGCAGCCATGTGTGGCTGTGGCTGCAGGGTCACGGTGCCTCAGCTGCTTCTCGCCTCGGGGGGCAAAAGCTGGTGCACTCCCCACTACTGGATCCCAAAGTCCACACTGCACTGACCTCTCACTTTGTCGTTAGCATCTATGTGTTGATAATTCTGGAAACCGCCACATCTGCTGGTGATATGAAGTCCCTACAGCTGGTGGTTGGTCAGTCCCACCCTGGGGCTAAAACTTCTGGCTTGTGGCTCCCAGATTGCTGTGCTGGCTGCTTGCTGCTGGCTTGCCAGGTTGTCCTCAGTGGGAGGTTAGTTTCTTTGTGTCATTTTGTGGGTTCTGTAGTTCCAAAGTTTCTTCAGAGTCACCTTTTATGTGAATTGGAGGAGGTGAGAGCCGGGCCCAATTTCTGTTTTCCATGACAACCTGCAAACATGAGAAAACAACCCTCGTGTCTCTCTTTCCCCTGATTTGCACTCCAAGGCTAGTTTCTTCTAGTCTCTTTCTCCCTTGTTTCTTTAATGATCTTCCTCCTCTCACCATCCTGGTTGTCCTTGCCTAGTTTGCCTCGGTCTTTCAATGTCCTTCCTAAAATATAGTGTAACAAATCAAATACTAATAGTTCCTATTCACATAGAACTTTCTGACTTACAAAGTCCTTCCTCTGATTTGATCCCTACAGAGAGACAGCATCCATAGGTCTTTTTAGTGTCCCAATTTTCTTACATCCTCTCCAACATTTTTTATTTTCCTTTTTTGTCATGTTAGCCAATCTGATAGGTGTAAGGTGGAACCTTGCAGTTGTTTTAATTTGCCTAGATCTTTTTATTATAAGGGAAAGGATTCTCCTCTTTACCTCACCTGATATTGTCATAGATGGCTCAGAATGTATTAATAAGGCATTTAACTGTAAAGGATGTGTCCCTGATCTCCTGTGAGATGCAGGTGCCTCTCTGATTAGAACTTTAAATAACAAATCCTTGAATGAATTTCAACAGTTTGAAAATTTCCTGTTTTCTCCTGTCAACTAATTGCCCTATTTAATGTATTTTCAATATGGAACGAGAACCTAAGACATTTATTAAGCACCTAATATGTACTGAGGGGCAACCAGGTGACACAGTGCATAGAGTACTGGCCCTAGATTCAGGAAGACCTGAGTTCAAATCCAGTCTCAGAAGTTTATCAACTGTGTGACCCTGGGCAAGCCATGTAATCCTGTTTGCCTCAGTTTCCTCACATATAAAATGAGCTGGAGAAGGAAATGACAAACCATTACAGTGTCTTTGCCAAGAAAACCCCAAATGGGGTTATGAAGATTCGGACTTGATTGAAACAATTAAACAACAACACTATAGTAGGAAGGCACTTAGCGGTTGGGGGACTGAGAAAGTTTTTGTGCAGAAAATGGTGCCTGAGCTGCATCTTAAAGGACAAGAGGTTCTTTCTGAGATATAGGTAAGGAGGGAGGGCATTTTATGGATGGGAGACAGCCAGTACAAAAGCACAGAGATGAGAGATGGAACTGAAAAGAACATGGTTCTGGTGCTTAGATTTATCTCTCCCACTCCCAAATAGAGAGGTAAATGTATTGGCCCCTGCTGGAATCCCAAGACCAAGCTAAGATAATGAAGATAATGGCTTGACCCCAACATGCTGCTAATCTTCCTCACTGGATTTTGACCTTTCTAGTCCTGCTCTGTTTGCTGCTGTGAGCCTTGATCAGTCCGATCTGACTTTGCCTCCCACTCCTCATTTGCCTCTGTTTCTTTCCCTCACTTGCTGCTGGGCCTGGTTCATGCCCAAAGCATATAATCTCTTTCTGTTATCAACTCTTCTGGTGGCCTCCCCACCCACAGCCCCATTCTCCTTCTTTCAGGACCTCACTCCTCTGGGACATGGCAAGAATGTGCAGGTAGAATAGGGAGACATGTGTCTACTATGTGCCTCAATGTTAGAGGGATTGTGGGAAGACAGGAACATTAATGCATTATGGGTGGAGCTATAGAGCAATATAACCATTTTGGAAAACAATTTGTAATTATTCAAATAAAATTAGTAAAATGTCCATATACTTTGACCTAGAGAATTTAGCCCAAGGAAGTCTAGCCTTGTAGCTCAAGGAAGTCATTGATTTCCATGATAGGGGAAACTTTGGTGATTATAAAATACATACATATATATATGATATATAATAAATTATGAAATATATATCAATAAAAACTTATTTTAAAAAATCAATTCAGCAAAATGAATATATCAACCAATTGTTTAAAAAGGATAAGGAGGAGTGTACCCCTGCCACCAGCCCTGGGAGCTGTAGATCATGGTATTTTTAGGAGAAGGCTAGGTTTCCTTAAGCACCAGAATATGGGAGAAGAGACCTAGAATGAAGGGAATTTTCTTTACCATATACTGCAATGGAAAGGGAGGGCAGAGAAGGGTAGAGACTGGGGAGGACAACAGAGATGAGAATGTAGGGAAAGGTAACCAGAAAAAGGGGGTTTCATCTAGGCAGAAAGTGGTTCTGAATCATTGGGAATAGAGAAGCAAGATGAAGAAGGAAGCATTTACATAGTGCCTACTATGTGTCAGGCACTGTCCTGAGTGCTTTACAAATATAGTCTCTCAAATATAGACTAAAGAGGCAACATTTGCTAGCCTACTCATAGGACATTGGCTGTACCAAGGACAGAGAGGTGAAAACTACTACATAGTTCTAATTAGAATGTTGACTAAATATCTACAGACCCAGACTCAGAGGTGGGGGGAAAATGGGAAGGCATGGGTAGGACTATTTGTTTTGACAGGAAACAGTTACTTATCATAATCACTGACAAATATTTATTGAATGTTTATTCTGTAGGGGAGAGGTGTGAAATACCCTTCTTGCATTCTAAGAGTTTACTGAGAGATGGAGAGGGGTATTGGTGAGGCTGAATTCATCTTTCCACTTTTCTAGTGCTAATCCTCAGCATCCCCTGTAATGAGGGTCTATGGGCCCACAGAGGGTAGGGGTGTGTGTGTGTGTGTGTGTGTGTGTGTGTGTGTGTGTGTAATATCTATACATTTGTGTATATGTGCATATATGTATGCACATACATGTGTATACGTGCATATATACACATTCTCTCTATATAAATACATATGTTTAGTCATTTTTCAGACATGTCTGACTCTTTGTCACCCCATTTGGGATCTTGGCAAAGGTACTCAAGTTGTTTGCCATTTCCTTCTCCAGCCCATTTAACAGATGAGAATCCTGAGGCAAATGGGTTGAAGTGACTTGCCCCAGGTCACACAGCTAGTAAATGTCTGAGGAAGGATTTGAAGGATTTGAACTCAGGTCTTCCTGACTCCAGGCCTAATGCTCTATCCACTATATCTCCTAGCTGCCATATGTGTGTTTGTGTGTGTGTGTGTGTGTGTGTGTGTGTGTGTGTGTGTAGAGTGTATGTATTTATATATGTATGTATGTGTGTATGTGTGTTTTTTTATCCTATTGCCAACTTGACTTTTCTCTTTTTTAGTATTAGACTAGTTGTGGTATATGATTGTAATAGAATACTATTGTGCTATAAGAAATGGTGAGTAGGATGGTTTCAGAAAAACCTGGAAAGACTTAAATGAACAAGCAAAGTGAAGTGAGAAGAACCAGGAGAACATTGTACATAGTAACAGCAATAGTGGACAATGGTCAGCTGTGGATGACAACTATTCTGAGCAGTACAATGATCCAAGACAGTTCCAAAGGATTTAGGATTAAAATTACTATCCACCTCCAGAAAAAGAATTGATGGAGTCTAAAGGCAGATCGAGGCATACTTTTAAAAAACTTTCTTCATTTTTCTTATTTTGTGTGTGTGTTTTCTTTTGCAACATGGCTAATATAGAAATTATGTTTTGCATGACTATACATGTATAATCTATATCAAAGCATTTACCTTCTCAAGGAGGGGAGAGGGAGAAAAGGGAGGGAGGAGGGGAATTTGGAACTATTCTTATCACCATTTTCTAGAGGAGGAAACTGAGGCAAACAAAGTGAAACGCCTTACCAGGATCACAAAACTATGGAGTATCAGACAGAGGTCAGGTTTGCTCAGGTCTTCCTGACTCTATGCCCAATACCCTAACCATTGCACAAATAGTGGAACAGTGTTCAATAAATCCAAAGCCCCTAGCTACTGGGTAAGTACTCACTATTTGACTGAAATTCCAGGGAAAACTAGAAAGTAGTCTAACTGAAATCAGGCTTAGACTACCTTCTCACCCTGTATGCCAATATAAACTCTAAAGAGATATATGGCCTGGATATAAAAGATCACACCATAAACAAATTAGGAAAATGTCTGGACACACCCTGCCTTCATCTCCTCCCCTTTGTCAAGGCTATTCCAGGGTCATGGACTGTCCATTCTTTCCTAATTTAGTTACTGGATTCTTCCCTGTATTTAAAGTTCAAGTCAAATGCTCTTTCCACCAGGAAGCCTTCTCTGATCTCTCTTTTTTTCTCAGACTTCATATGGCACTTTTTGTATCTCTCTGTTGCTTATTTTCTCAGATAAGATGTCTGTGGACCCATGTAAGATATGCATGTCCACATGGGTCATCCAAATGTGTAGACATAAAGCTTGTGGGACTTTTTCATCTGGCCCATCTCTTTTCAAAGGAGACAGTGATTTCCACCTTGAGAGGAGCAGGAGAAAGACCACGGCTGGGCACTTGGTCCTTCCTTCACCTATCTCCAAGATGCATGACAGAGTAGAATTGTATCTGTCTGCTCCTCTCTGTCGAGTATTGCTGGTCTAGGGATACAAGTAAGGTTCAGAATTAAAGCTTCTTCACCAGTCACTTCTATGCAGCTTACATTTGCCAGATGAATTCACCAAACACTAGTTATAAAAGAGACTATAACAAATAATAAATATATAGCCTGTGACTGGAAGGGTAGTAGTGCCCTCAATAGAGACAAGGAAGTTAGGAAGAGGGAAGCACTTGGGAGTAAAGATAATGGGTTCTGTTTTGGACATGTTGAATTAATGATGTTTATGGGTCATTCAGTTAAGACATCCAACAAGCAGTTGGTGAAACAAGATTGGAGATAAAGAGAGGTGTTAGATCTGAATAAGTTTTTCTAAGAATCCTCTGAATAGAAACAAAAATTGAATTCACAGGAGCTGATGGGATCATCAGAGCTAGACAGTGTGGAGGGAGAAGAGGTCCAAGGATGCTTGGGGGACAGCAAACAGTTTAGAGGCTGAGAAGGAGCACAGGTGGAATGAACCAGGAGAGTACAGTATCACAGAAACCTGGAGAGAAGCAAGTATTTGAGAGAAGAGGGTGGTCAATAGTGTCAAAGGCTAAAGGGAAGACAAGGATGATGAGGATTGATAAAAGGCCATCAGTTTTGGCAATCAAGAGATCATTGACAACTTTGGAGAAAGCAGTCTTACTTGAATGGTTAGGAACCATATTGCAGAGGATTTAGGAGAGAGTAAGAGGAGAGGAAATAGAGGTACCAGTTATGGAAAGCTTTCTCGAGTGGTTTAGCCACAAAGTGAAGAAGAGATACAGAGTGACAGCTACTAGGAATATTCAGATAAAATGAGATGTTTTTTAAGGCTAGGGGAAGAAGGACAGAATCCATTGGGAAATGGAGCATGGCAGATTCCTAGCCCAGGAAAGTACCCACATAAGTCTGAGCAGGGAGAGCATGTGGGGGATGCACCAGTGTGGACCAGAGAGCAGAGCACAGAAGAATGAAAGCAAGCCCCAGGAAGCAGATCTACCCACCCCAAGGGAGATTAGCAGACATCTCACCACCTGCAAGAGAATCTGTCAGAGCTGGGTAAGAAAAAGCACAGAGCATGTGGCAGCAGCTTCTTCTGGGGCTATCAGCCCACAGCCTGGATGTTTAAAAATAACCTACCTGAACCTCAGGGAGCCAAGATGGCAGAGTAAACCTTAGCTGCTCTAATCTCCCTCCCTGATCCAAAACCAAGAGATTAATGCTCCACCCAGTGTAAAATCCTGGAACAGTGCAAACAGCCTCAGGCTTGGGAATCCTAGAGGAAGGGTGTGACTGAGGCTGTGCCAAGACTGAATTGAGGGGCGGGGTGTCCCAAAAAGCCCCACTTCAGCTGACCAGTGAGAGATCCCAAAGCCCAGAAGGTTGGAGCCAGCAAGCACTAATACCAGAAGCCCAGGTGTGCCTTAGCACAACCAGGGGAATCTGCAGACAGCAGCACTGCTGGCCACCAGCTGCTGAGCCTGCCTGAGCTGTAGCCTAGGGGCACAGAGGCAGAAACGTGAAGTGGCCAGACCACATGTTACTCTGTGAGCCTCAGGGTAACCCAGGGGAAACACTGAGAGTCCTGGCCTTGGCCTTAGTCTAGACACCCAGAGGCTACAGCACACAAAGTCAATAACAAAACCCATAGTTCCCAGCCTGAAAAGCATGGTACATCTGTACCCCAGAAGCAGAAATTCACTATAAAAATTCAGGACATAGGCAATAACAATGGGCAAGAAAGAAACTGAAGTGAAGAATGATCCAATCCTATTATAGAAAGAAAGAACAACCAAATTCAGAAGACAACATAAACTCTACTCATACCTGAGATCAAAGAAGGAAATATGAACTGATCTCAAGCCCAAAAAGCATTCTTGGAGGACCTCAAGAAAGATTTTAAAAACCAAATTAGAGAGGTAGAAGATAAATTTAAATCTACATCTACCAAACTGGAAAAAATATCACTGAAGAAAACAAATCCTTAAAAAGTAAAATTTGTGAACTGGGATGGGAAGTTCATATTCTAACTGGAGAAAATACTACCCCAAAAAAGGAGCTTAAAAAACTAACCAAGGAAAATTATAGAAACAATCAGTAACTTCATTCAAGAGAATGACAATAATAAGACAACATATCAAAACTTGTGGGATGCAGCAAAAGCAGTTCTTAGGGGAAGTTTTATATCCCTGAATGCATATATGAATAAAATAGAGAAAATGGAGGTCAATAAATTGGCCGTGCAGCTGAAAACGCTAGAAAAAGAACAAATTGAAAATCCCCAATTAAATACTAAATTAGAAATAATGAAAAGCAAAGGAGAGATTAATGAAATTGAAATTAAGAAAACTACTGAATTAATAAATAAAATTAAGAGCTGGTTTTATGAAAAAAAAAACCCAATACAATTGATAAACCTTTATTCAATATGATAAAAAAAAGAGAGAAGAAAACCAAACTATGACTATCAAAAATAAAAAGGATGAATCTACCTCCAATGAAGAGGAAATTAAAACAATAATTAGGAATTATTTTGCCCAATTTTATGCACATAAATTTGTCAGTCTTAGTGAAGTAGATGAACATTTATAAAAATTAAGTCGCCCAGATTAACTGAAGAGAAATTATGTCACTTAACCCCATCTCAGAAAAAGAAATTGAACAAGCCATCAATTAACTCCCTAGGAAAAATCCAGGGCCAGATGAATTTACTAGCGAATTCTATCAAACATTTAAAGAACAATTTATGCCAATACTTTACAAACTATTTGGGAAAATTGGTGGAGTCCTACTAAATTCTTTTTATGACACAAATATGGTACTGATAACTAAATCTGAAAGAGACAAAACAAAGAAAGAAAATTATAGACCCATTTCCCTCATGAATATAGATGCAAAAATTTTAAATAAAATATTAGTAAAAAGACTACAGCAACTTATCACAAGAATAATACACTTTGATCAGTTAGGATTTATTCTAGGAATGCAAGGATGATTCAATATTAGGAAAACTATCAGTCACATCAACAACAAAACTAGCAGAAACCATATGATTATCTCAATAGAAACAGAAAATGCTTTTGACAAAATACAACACCCATTCCTATTAAAAACACTAGAGAGTATAGAAATAAGTGGAGTCTTCCTTAAAATAATAAACAGCATATATCTAAAATCATCAGCAAATATTATATGTAATGGGGATAAGCTAGAGCATTTTCAATAAGATCAGGGAGGAAACAAGGATGTCCACTATCACCCCTCTTCTTCAATTTGGTACTAGAAATGTTAGTAGTAGCAATAAGAGAAGAAAAAGAAATTGAAGGAATCAAATTAGGCAAAGAAGAGACTAAGCTATTACTTTTTGCAGATGATATGATGATAAACTTAGAGAATCAAGTTAAAAACTACTTGAGATAATAAATAAATTTGGAAAAGTTGCAGGATATAAAAGAAACCCACATAAATCCTTGGCATTCCTATATATTTCTAATGAAATCCAACAGCAAGAGATAGAAAGAGAAATCTCATTTAAAGTTACTGTAGACATTATAAAATATTTGAGTATCTACCTGCCAAAACAAGCCCAGGACCTATACAAACACAACTACAAAACACTTTTCACACAAATAAAGTCAAATCTAACTAACTGAAAAAAACATCAGTTGCTCATGGCTGGGTCAGGCTAATATAATAAAAATGACAATTTTACCTAAATTAAATTGCATATTTAGTGTCATACCAATCAATCTATCAAAAAAATTACTTTACAGAGCTAGAACAAAATAGAAACAAAATTCGTTTGGAAGAACAAAAGGTCAAAGCAATTAATGAAAAGAAATGCTTAGGGAAGGTGGCCTAGCCATACCAGATTTTAACCTGTATTATATAGCAGCAGTCATCAAAACTACTTGGTACTGGCTGAGGAATAGAGTAATGGATCAATGGAATAGAATGGGTACATGAGACTCAGCAGTCAATGACTATAGTAATCTACTATTTGATAAACCCAAAGACCCCAGTTTTGGGGATAAGAACTCATTGTTTGACAAAAACTGCTGGGAAAAACTGGAATATAGTATGGCAGAAACTGGGCATAGACCAATATCTAACACCATATACCAAAATCAAGTCAAAATGGGTGCATGATCTAGGTATAAAGGCTGATACTGTAAGCAATCTGGGAAAGCAAGGAATAGTTTACCTGTCAGATTTGTGGAGAAGGGAAGATTTTATGACCAAACAAGAGTTAGAGAGCATTATAAAATGCAAAATGGGTAATTTTGATTACATTAAATTGAAAAGTTTCTGTAGAAACAAAACCAATGTAAAGTGAAAAATTGGGAAAGAATTTTTACAGCCAGTGTCTCTGATAAAGGTCTCATTTCTAAAATATACAGAGAATTGAGTTAAATCTATAGGAATACAAGTCATTCCCCAATTGATAAATAGTCAAAGGATATAAACACTCAGTTTTCAGAGGATGAAATTAAAGATATCTATAAGCATATGAAAAAATGCTCTAAATCACTATTGATTAGAGAAGTGCAAATCAAAACATCTCTGAGGTACCACATCTCACCAGTCAGATTGGCTAAGATGACAAAACAGGAAAAAGAGAAATGCTGGAGAGGATGTGGAAAAATTGGAATACTAATGCATTGTTGGTGGAGTTGGGAACTGATCCAACCATTCTGGAGAGCAATCTGGAACTATGTCCAAAGGTCTATAAATAAGTGTAAACCCTTTGACCCAGCAATACCAGTGTTGTATTTGTGTTGTATCCCCAAGAGATCATAGAAGTGGGAAGAGGCCCCATAGGTACAAAAATATTTATAGCAGCTCTTTTTGTGGTGGCAAAGAATTGGAAATCAAGGGGATGCCCATCAATTGGGGAATGGCTGAATAAGTTGTGGTATATGAATGTAACAGAATACTATTGTGCTATAAGAAATGAGGAACAGACAGACTTCATAATAACCTGGAGAGACTTATACAAACTGATGTTGAGTGAGAAGAGCAGAACCAGGAGAAATTTGTACATAATCACAGACACAATGTATGTGTGATGACTAACTTCAATAGACTGGGCCCCTCTCAGCAATGTAAGGTTATAAGACAAATCCAAAAGACTCATGATAGAAAGAGATATCCACATCCAGAGAAAGAATTACAGAGTTTGAATGCAGATTGAAGCAAACTACTTGCTCTTTTTTTGTTTTATTTCTTCTTTCCCATTTTTCATTCCATTGGTTATAATCCTTCTTTACAGCCTGGCTACTGTTTAATGTGAAGGTATTTGCAGATCCTATATTTGATTGCATACCAGCATGGTGGGGAGAGGAGAAAGAGGCAGAGAAAATTGGAAACTCAAGGGATTGTGGAATTGAATCTTGTAAACTAAAAGTAAACAACTAAGTTAATTTTTCAAAAAATCAATAAAGCATTACATATATTAAGAAAAAGAAGAGGGGAAGGAGTTAGCATGTTTGTAGGAAGCAGAGAAGCCAGTAGACAGAGAAAAATTGAAGTTAAGGAACTATGGTCCTATGGAATACAGAACCACTGAGAACCTTGAACCTAGAGAGCTTCCTCTGTGAACTAGCTCTGAGTTGGCAAGTGGCTCCTGAAGCTATGAGTATTTTTTAACAGAAGTGAATTGATTGATTTTGATACTTGATATTTTGTTTCATTGAACACATGGCATCTTATTCCCTTTATCACCTTCTCCTTTCCTTCGTTGTTACCCAACCCTAGTATTGGAGCTGAGAGAGTTGTATTGACCCAGAAAGGGGTGGTCTCTGGGTGAGATGGTCTGAGCCTATAGGGAAAAAGAGAAGCTATGCTAGGTCTTTCACTCTGAGTGTGTAGGGAAGGAAGGGAGGGTATTTCCCAATAGATCAAAGGCCCTCTGGGAGGTGGGTATTGGCAGGTTATCCTGAGCTGTTGGCTGAATTTGGCCACTAAATACACATTACCTTGGGACCAGCTTCCTGGAATCTATAGGAGTAGGGGGAGAACTGGGAGAGAGGTGAATTGCTAATTCTAAATCCCAGCCCCTCCCTATTCCTGCATAGCCAAAATGGAGCCTGCAGCTCATGCCCTGCTACTCCCCATTCTCCTTCTTCTTCTGGCTTCCCTCAGCCCCATCAATGCCCAAGAGGTACCTATATGTGCTCATGAACATGTATGACTACCTGTTTATGAGAGTGTGCATGAATGTGTGAATGTGTACATTTGTGGACATATATGAGTGTGTTTTAGGGGACTTGGGAGAGAATGTCATGGACCTGGGAATAGATATCTGATAATGAGTGTGTTCCAGATATTGGGCATAGTGCTAAATATCCCAGGAGTTTAGTGAGTTGTCTTTACCTTTCTACCTCTGTAGAAAGAGTCAGAGTAGAACTTCCATAGAGTTTGAGTAGGTGGAGGAGGTCTGTGTATGGACAGGGAAAAGCTTTGGCATAAGCGCTGGACACGTGACTTGAGCCTAGCTTTCTTATTAAGAGAATTACAGTCCCTTAGGGAAGAGGAAGGAAAAGTTCTGAAGGTTTCACCCCCAAAACACTTCTTATCTTTCACCCCTTATGCTGCCATTAGCCCTTGATGAGAGATTAGAAAAAAATATCATTCTCCCCATCTTCAAGAATGAGAGACCAGAGAGACCAGTCCAGAGAGTTTTGACAGTTTTCCCCTGGTCACCCAGATCTAGATCCCTAATACACCCCAACTTTCTATGACACAATGTGGTCCTGATTTCCCATTCCTAGACTTTAAACTATGTTTCACCTGTACTTTGCTACCTGAAGCCCAGAGTGTACAACAGGACTTGTGAATAGGTTGTTCAGGGTTAATGAGGGGGAAAACTATCAAATATTCTCCCATTTTGTTTCCTTATTCTGGCAATCCCATTCTAGGATGGCATTGATCTCTACAGTCTTAATGTGGATTCTAAGGTCACAATGCGCTTTGCCCATACCACTATCACTAGCCGTGTGGTCAATAAGGCAAAAGAGGCCCAAGAGGCTATCTTCCAGGTAGAGTTGCCCAGAAGAGCCTTCATCACTAATTTCTCCATGTAAGTACTAATTTTAGATTGCCTCCTTCCTCAAATTCCCCTTCTCTCCCTAATACCCCATCACCCTACTCCAACCTCCTTTGCTCCATATTCTGTCTATGAAAGGTGTAAGGAACAATACTTATGATCTAATGTATATACACCAGTGTTCAGAGTGTGGATAATGAATAGAGTGAACTTGACATCTTAGTACAAAGACATATACATGAATATGTATATATACATATACATATTAGTACAAAGAGATATATGTGTGTATCTATCTAACTATATCTATATACATATAGATATAGATATCTTCATTTTACTCAAGGCAACTTTGTGGGATAGGACTCATGAGTAGAGTATTGCATTGTAAAGTATACTTTTTTCAAAAGAGGTGGATCTGAGGGTGTTCATATGCATGAAAGTTTGGAAAACCAGGGTAAAAATCTTGGTGCAGAGTATTTGGACAAGGATAAAAGATGAAGTAAAGAGAGGTGATGCTGCTGTAGAAATTGCTAGAGACTGCTTAGCCAGAAGAGGGAATGGATGATACTCCACTAAGAGTAATTGTTTAGATTTCTATAGTACCTTATGATTTACAAAGTATTATCCTTACACTCATTTATGTCCTTTCAATTTCATCTAACAAGTTTCAGCCCACAACTGTTTGAGGTATGTGTCACAGATATTGGAATCCACATTTTACAGGTAAGGACACTGAGGCTCAAAGAGATTAAGTGACTTGCCCAAGAACATCTTGTGAGAAAGTGTGTTGACTGATCCTGAATGTAGATCTAGTTCTAAGTAAAGTGCTTTTCCTCTCCATGAGGCTGCCTCCAGATCACAAAACTGGTATAGAGGCAAGATAAAGCCATAGTGAGGGATGCCAACTGTCTCTATGTGTTCAAGATGTCTTTTTTCTGTTACAAGCAAACTATCTAAGAAATTCATCATTCACCTGAAACTTTTAATCGCCCTGTTCTGTTTGATATTTCTAACAATGGCTTGGATGTAGATATAGATGACATTTGACACCTTTGCAGGTGACAGGCACCTGGGAGGGATAGTTAAATATATTGGACAACAGAAGAATCAAGATTTAGAATAATCACTATGACTTAGGAAAATAGGCTGAGACTAACAATATGAAATTTAGTGTGGATAAATGGATACTTTGAAACTTGAATAAAAAATGTCAGCTAAACAAAGGCAGGGTGAGTCTTAAATGATAAAAATCATCTGAGATTCCAAGATCAACAGGAATTAACATAGTAGCCCCAAATGATGACACAATATTCAGCAATATTAGGGAAAGCATTGGTTCCATAATGAAGAGGAAGGTAATTCTGGCTTTTCCTCTGGTCACATCACATCTAGAGAATTGTTCCTCCTCCTGGGAACCACATTTTGGGAAAGACATTTATAAGCTGATACATATCTAGGGAACTCAGGATGGAGGAAGAGAAGAAGGAGGGGGGTGGGGGATAGGGAAGGGAAAGGAGAAGGAAAGGGAGAAGGAGAAAAAGGAGGAGGAGGAGGAGAAGGAGGAGGAGGAAAGAAGGGAGAGGGAAGGAAAGGGGAGGGGGAGAAGAGGGGATAGAAGAAAATGAGAAAATGAGCAGCCATTGAAAGATGTGGGAAAAGAGGTGGGAGGCAAAGCTTGGGAGCGTAATGTGTCTGGAAGGAAAGAAGGAAGGAAGGAAGCATCTAGGAGATCATAAGATCATAGATTTAGAGCTGAAGGGGACCCTAGAGACAATCTGGACTTATCCTCTCATTTTATGGAAAAGGAAACTGATGCCTAGAAATTAAGGGAAAGAAATTAGGGAAAGCATTGGTGTGTGTGTATGTGTGTATGTGTGTGTTTCTGTGTGTATGTCTGTATGTGCATTTGTTGTGTGTATGTATGTGTGTGTTTTATTGCGTGCACGTGTTTCTGTGTGCATGTGTCTCTGTGTTTCTATATCTTGTTGTCTGTATGTGTGCATGTGCACTGTGTTATGCATGTATATGTGTTGTGTGTATGTGTTGTATGTGTGTATGTGTGTGTCTCTGTGTGTATGTGTGTATATGTCTAATGTGTGCAGAGCATGTGCTCTTTTCCTCCCTTTCCCCACCCCCACTTCCAGTTCTTTCTCTTTCTGTCCTGGACTTGTTTCCAGTTTTTTTGCAATGTTTGCAGTAGAGAGAGAGCTCCTGGTCCATTTTTCTCTACCTAACCCAGAGCTGTGAGAGGAAAGAGGGGGATTAGGTAGAAAAGCAGACTGGAGATAAGCAACAAAAGAAAATGTGGGGGGTTGGGAAGGCATTGTCCAAAGTCCTTTGGAGAAGGATGAAGAGAGCTCAACTTCAGACAGAGTCTCCCCTGACCAGGATGGAATAAATGGTGTCCCTGCTCAGGGGCAGAAGGATGGACTCAATCTTTTCAGGATGTCCCTTTAATGTTGTTCCTCATTCCCTAGGTCCCACAAGGGTGGGGAACCTGTGGCCTCAAGGCCACATGTGGCCCTCTAGGTCCTCCAGTGTGGCCCTTTGATGGAATTCAAACTCAGTCTGGCTGCCCTTGAGGCCTCTGATTCTATAGCTGAGCTGGAGTGGAGTTGGGGAATTAAGGGGAAGAAGGGGAGTCATGCCAGGCCCATGGTTCTGTTGCCTTGATAGCACCTCAGCATCTTTCCAGGATGGGCAATAATTTAAGCTGCTTGCAAATGAGACCAAAGCTTTGCCAGGACCTGACCCAGCAGAGATACTTACTTAGCCTTGGACTGGGCCATAATAGGCCTGGCATAGAAGCTGACCTGGATATGGGACCCTTCAGGTTGGGGCCTCCTGACCAGATGTCCTGCTGATCAAACTCTTCTACTGTATAATCTCTCTTAGGTTATAAAAGGGCATTGAATCCATCTCCTTCAGTTATATGTATGTACTTAGCAAAGTGTTTTACCAATGTTATTTCATTTGGCAGTTAAGTGACTTAATTAAAAGATTGCTAGACTTGGAGTCAGGAAGACCTGAACTCAAATCCTGCCTCAGATAAGAACTAGCTCTGTGACCCTCAGCATCTGGAAAAATGAGAGGGTTGAACTCAATGATGAACTCAATGAACTCAACTTCTAAGGGCCTTCCCAGCTCTGAATCTGTGAGCCTAATGATCACAAGGTCTGGTCACGTCTCTTCTTGACTTGCTTTGTTATCTAGGGTCACATAACCTCTCTGAGCTGAGGGCTTTAGGGAAATGTTTGTCTTAAGATTACCCGCAGTAAAGGTGCAGCTGGAGGGGGCCAGGATTTTCCCTGTATCCTCAGCTCAACCTCCGGGGAGGCATAGATCCAGGCCCTAGAAAGGAATTTCAGCTAGAAGAAACCTTAGATGTTCTCTGACTCAACCTCTTCATTTTACAGATGGAGAGATTGAGACTCAGATAAGGCAAAGAACTTGTACAAAGTCTTGGTGACAAGACTGGGAAGATTTTCTACTCATCACTCCTTAACTCAACCTCTGCCCCTAGCTAAATTAAAATCTCAATTTAGAGAGAACAAGTCCAGACCCTTCCATATCTCATCCTTAATCCTTGTCTGGTTTTTGTAATTCTGATTTTACTGTGTCTTAGACCCATGGGACCAATGGCCCTTTTGTATCTGTTTATATATTGTTTGCATACCAATATTTTACCAGGTGTTCTCCTCTATGGAAATAGATTTTTCCCCCAGGGAAGTGACCCAAAGACTTGGTTATTATTCTAGAAGCCAGTCTATCAGCTCCTTCATATTTGGAGGTAATAATAACTCATGCTGTATATATATATATATATATATATAAATTTTTTGCATATTAGTGTCCCCTCTTTGAACGTAAGGTTCTCGATGGCAGGGACCCTATTTTTGCCTTTTTCTTTCTTTTTTTTAAACAAATGCTTTGTTAGCTTCTGTTTTACATCATTCATTTCCGCCAGATTTTGAGTTGCAATCATTTTCCCCCCATTATTCCCCTACCCAACCTCCCAGGATAGTAGTCCCACAAGATATCGCTTCCTCCAATCTGCTCTCTCCCATACCTTCTCCCATACCCCCTTCCACTTTTCCATTAGAGGAAGGTTGAGTCTTTGTGTCCCAAAGCCTGCACATCTTATCTCCCTATTACAAGCAAAAGAGTATTAATAATAGTATTTATATATATTTGAAATATTTAATGTTAATACCTCGAATTTCAGATCCATTTCCTTCCTCCCTTGTCACCCATTCCCTCTGGGGAGATAAGTAATTCAGTATATGTTGTACATGTCTAGCTATGCAAAACATTATCATAGTAGATATATTGTACAAGGCTGCTTATAATTCCCTCCACTCATTCCACCCCCCACCTGGTCCATTCCCTACATGATCCTGTCCCTCTTTTATAGTGGGTACTTCCAACCTCCCCTCCCCGCAAGGATGCCCTCCCATCCATCATCCCTCCTCTCATCCCCCTTCCCCCTATCCTGCTGCAGGTTGAGATATCCCATTTAGTATGTATGTCATTTTCTCCCTGAACCAAATTCAATGTGAATGTGGTTTTGCCTTTTTAGCCTTCCTTATTCTCCCCCTCCTTTGCAACCACTTCCCCTTGCTTCTTCTACATGGGATAGTTTACCTACCCTGTCTCTCCCCATCTCCTCTTGCCACTTTCCTCTCTCACCTCATAATTTCATCCCTTGAGTATTCTCCCTTCCCAACAAATTCAAGCTATGCCCTCTATCCATATATAACTGTAACCATATACACACACATTCACATATGTATTCATATGACCACACCCCTTCCATTATTTTCATAGTGAGAAAGATATCATCAGTCACAGTTATTGCTTTTCCATATAGGAATGTAAATAGTTCAACTTTGATAAGTTCCTTTTGATTTCTTTTCCCTGATTACCTTCTCAGGCATCTCTTCTTGTGTCTGGATGTCAAATTTTCTATTCAATTCTGGTTTTTTCCTCAAGAATGCTTGAAAGTCCTCTACTCCACTGAATGACCATATTTTCCCCTGAAACAAAATACTCAGTTTTGCTGGGTAGGTGACCCTTGGGTTCATTCCCAGTTCTTTGCCCTCTGGAATATCATATTCCATGCCCTTCGATCCCTCAGTGTAGAAGCTGCCAGGTCCTGGGCTATTCTGATTGTGTTTCCACAATATTGAAATTGTTTCTTCCTGGCTGCTTGTAGTATTTTCTCCTTGATCTGGGGATTCTGGAACCTGGCTATAATATTCCTGGGAGTTTTCTTTTTGGGATCTTTTTCAGGAGTTGATCGGTGGATTCTTTCAACCTCTATTTTGCCTCTGGATCTAAAACATCAGGGCAATTTTCCTTGAGAATTTCTTGAAGGGTGATTTCTAGGTTCTTTCTTTGATCATGGCTTTCAGGTAGTCCAATAATTTTTAAATTGTCTCTCCTGGATCTATTTTCCAGGTCAGTGGTTTTTCCCATGAGATATTTCACATTGTCTTTTAATCTTTCATTTGTTTGGATCTGCTTAACAGCATCTTGATTTCTCATAAAGTCATTAGCTTCCATTTGCTCCAGTCTAACTCTGAAGGAATGAATCTCAGTGAGCTTTTGAGATTCTTTTTCCATCTGGCAAATTCGACTTTTTAAGGCATTCTTCTCCTCATTGCCCTTTTGGGTCTCCTTTGCCATTTGAGTTAGTCTATTTTTTAAGGTGTTGTTTTCCTCAGTCAGGCTGTTGACCCTCATTTCATACTTTTCCTGCATCCTTCTCATTTCTCTTTCCAATTTTTCCTCCACTTCTCTTATTTGATTCTTAAAGTCCTTCTTAAGGTCCTCTATGGCCTGCAACCCGCTCATGTTTTCCCCTGGGGCTTTTGGAGCAGGACTTCTGACCTCACAGTCCTTTTCCTGCTCTATGCCCCCAAAATGGGAGTCTAGGGTTGCATTTTTCTGTTTCCTTTGCCTTGGCATGTTGCCACTTAATTACTTGACTTTTGGGCTTGTTGCCACACTATGGCTTTAAGGCCAGATAGAGGAATTTTCATCCCGAACGTGTGGGGGCAACTTCCATTTCTGGCAAGCTGTAAACCCACCCACGACTTCCACCCTAGATCACAATCCAGATCCAGGGAGGTTAAAGCAAGAGCGATTACCCCCCAAGACTGATCGCTGGATCTCCCCACGATTTGCAGGCTGGGAGCTGGAGCTGCCTCTGAAAACTACAAAATGGCGTGTCTCCTCAGTGACTTCTAGCCCCCAGGGGAGGGAGCCGATGCATTCTCTAAATACGGGTCCCAAAGTCCATAGGACACTAACCTCTTACTTTGTCCTAGGCATGTCTATGTTGATAATTCTGGAGTCGCCACAGCTACTGGTGTTCTGGGGTTCCTCCAGCCGGCTGTTGGCCCTGCCGCCCTGGGGCTAAAACCTCGGCTCACAGGGACTTGGGCTCGGCTCGGCTCCTGCGCTCTGCACGCTGCGTGCTGCCAGGTCCCAGACCACTGTGCTGGTCCTTCCTGCAGGGCTGCTGGGCTGTCCTCATTGGGAGGTTAGCTTCTCTGTGTCGTTCTGTGGGTGCTGGGGCTCCAGAAGTTGTTCAGAGTCCCCTTTTACATAGTTTAGGGGGAATCTGGGGGCAGAGTGGCTTGGGCGAGCTGTTTCTACTCCGCCATCTTGGCTCCGCTCCCTTTGCCTTTCTTTATATTGTATCAGGCGCTTCATGTTTGTTGACTAAAACCAACATCCCCAAATTGGCATTTTTTCTTCTCTCTCACTGACCTAGCTGTACACCATGCCTAGAATCTCTCCAACCTTATTTCTGCTTCTTATAATCTCTAGCTTCCTCCCTCTCTCCCTCAGTCTCAATTAGATCTAGTTTGCATCCAGAATTATTGTGTATAGCTGTAATTTAGTGAACAGCTGTTATATAACCCTTTGTGGGCCATGGGTATGGTCCTGAGGTGTATCACAGGTCTCATGTGCCTCAGGAAGAAGACAAGATGTCAATTTGCAATTAACCAGTGAGGAAGTAGAATATATATATATATATATATATTTTATCCACCAGGTGGAGATGTACCTTTATCATCAAAAGAGTAGTCTTGGGGGGCGGCTAGGTGGCGCAGTGAGTAGAGCGTCGGTCTTGGAGTCAGAAGGACCTGAGTTTGGATCCAGCCTCAGACACTTAACGAACCCACAAATAAAAAAACCTAGCCGTGTGACCTTGGGCAAGTTACTTAACCCCAATTGCCCTCCAAAAGGCAAAAAAAAAAAAAAAAAAGAATAGTCTTGTAGGGTCCAGTGAAAGTTGAAAGTCTCTGAAATCTGGGAGGTAGATTTATCCCCTCCCCAAACCAGGGGCACAGTCTCCCCATTCCACTTCAGTTCCCTGGGGAGAATGGACTCACACTTATGATGGTTACCCTCATTTGAGCAACCCCCCATTACCAATGAAAATCTATGGATCACCACCACACCAGATCTGACACTTTTCCCTACTTGGTTTTAACCCTCTGCTTTTATATACAATAATATATTTTTATTTTTAATATATTTTAAATATTTTATAATACTTTAATAGTTAGTTTTAAATTAAATGTTTACTATACAAGTGAGTAACTTTTTGTGGCCACATAGTTTATTTGACATGGCAAAAGTTGGACAGATAGTGGAGAAGTGTTCCATGCCCAGACTGCTACATCCAGTTAGTTGCCCCCTGATCCCTCCTATCACAACTGCAGGTCATGGCAAAGGAATAAAAGGACAGGGTGTTGCATCAGTGTGTGTGTGTGTGTGTGTGTGTGTGTGTGTGTGTGTGTGTGTGTTCCCTAGACCCTAAGTCTGGATGGACCTTAGAACTTAAACAGCAAGGCAAGGGTGATGAGCAGAGGAGTGTCTGCCTTCCCTCCCATAGCTCACTGCTGTGTGTGTGTTGTGTGTGTGTGTGTGTTCCCTAGACCCTAAGTCTGGATGGACCTTAGAACTTAAACAGCAAGGCAAGGGTGATGAGCAGAGGAGTGTCTGCCTTCCCTCCCATAGCTCACTGCTCCTCTATTTTCTAGTCTCCTGCCATCTGGATTTTGCCTCAATAGCAGTGATCTTGAAATCTTGGTCATTAGTTCGAATCTCTGCTCCAGGTTTGGAACTCAGCTCTATCTACACCCAGATAACTCAGAGCCAGTGATGCTGCCAATCCAAGAAGCTTGATTCCTAAGACTTTACCACCTATTAGGCAGTCTCTCTAGAGTGAGGAGATTGTTGGTAACTTCAGGGAAAAAGAGAAGTCTCCTATACCCCAATTCCATTCACCCACTTGGCAGTCAAATTAACTTTTGGCAAAGAAATATTTACTTGAAAGGCATAGTAAGAACAAACTTACAAACGATTCCCCCCAGTCTGAGAGTTATAATCCCATATCACCTCAGTCTCTGGGTTTGACTCAGTTCATATAAAGCATCATCCCAATGAGTTCCAAGTCCAAAGCCCTTCCTGGGCTCTAGTCCTGACACCCTGGCTCCTCGAGAATCTCCCTTCCTGGTATGGCGGCAACACGCAGCCTGGGATCCTGCCTCCAAGATCTCCACGGCTCCAGTCTGGGTACTTCATCCCCTCTGCCTAGAACTGAAAAAGAACTAACAAGACAGACCCAAATCCCAAGCCCAAGTCTTACAGCTATGGGGTCTAAAGAGAGAGGAAAGTGAACCATCTTCCCACACAACTCAGTGCATGGCACCTATCATGTGCTTAAACAGAATGTTCACATCCTGGACGCATTGGAGAGACTGTAAAACTCCTCCAGTTTGGCATCCTGTCCTGGCCATGCAAGCCAATGAAAAGAGGCTCCTCCCATCCATCTCCTCCCGTCCTGTGGTAGAAGAACTCGGGAGTCTTCTCTGAGAAACAGATGCCTGCTGTCCCCCACACAGGTGCTGCCGTTTTAGGTGATTAGGGCATGTGCAGCAAAACCCTTAGCTGGTTATACAGTTTCCCCATTAGCAACTACCTCCTGGAGTGAATATCCCCTGGGCATTTCAAGCTCAAATGCTCAAAACTGAACTCACTGTCACTTCCCTAAACTCCTTTCCTCTTCTCGACCACCCGATTTCCATTGAGATGTCACCAACCTTCCCCCCCAGTCCCCAGGTCTGCAGAATCAGTCATCCTTAACACTACCCTCTCCCACCATTTCCACATCCCATGTCATGTCCTCAGTTCTCAGGTCCCATCCTTTCTACCTCCACACATCTCCCATTGGAATCACAATGAATCTTCTCTCCTCTCGCACAGCCCCTACATTAATTCAAGATCTCATCCCCTCTGGTCTGGACTGGTACAGTAACTTCCAAATGATCTCCCTGCTTCTAGACTCCCTTCTTCCATCTGTCTTCTACACAGTTGCACAATTGATATGTCTAATGCACAAGTGTGTTGGAGTAATGTGAGCAAAGGCACTAGGATGGCCAAGGACAAGGTGAGATCAGGGAATAGTGAATTTCTTTATTTTGGCTGCAGCTGGACAGAAATATGAGCTAATGCTGAAGGTCCAACCCCAACAGCTGGTCAAACATCTGCGGGTAATAGGGCTCAACCCTAAGACTCCTCCTCTGGGAAGGCTGCCATGATGCACTCATTCTACTCACCACCCCCATCAGCCAGAGGCTCTTCCTCTTTAGATCAAGGGTTTTCTAAGCAGAGTTTACTCCCTTCTCCAGAGTATGGAGGATTTGTAATGACAGGAATAACATTTTTCACTTTATTAAGGCAGCAAGAGGGAGTCATTAACAATTTCTTGAGCCAAGGATACATTAGGAAGATTAGTCAGTGAGCATGTGTTGGGAAGGGCAAGACTGGAGGCAGGAAAACCTGTTAGGAGGCTCAATCAAGAAGCATTTATTAAGCACCCCCATTTGCCAAGTACACTGCTAGATACTGGAGTTACAAAGATAAAATTGTCCTTGAGGAATTTATATTCTATTGGGGGAAGAAATATATAGAAATATAAGTTAAAAGTATTACAACATAAATACAAATATTTCATGGAGGGACCAGTTACTGGAGAGATCAGGAAGGGCTTCACATTGGAAGAGGCATCTGAACCAAGCATTGAAGAGTTGCATCTAAGAGGCAAAGGTTGGGGAGGAGTGCATTCTAGGTATGGGGCATTCTGGGACACAGAATGTTGTATTCACACAAGAGCAGAAGAGCAAATGGCTCAGTTTGACTGAAACAAGAATTTTGTGAGGTGGAGCCTGGAGGTGAAGCCTGCAGCCAGATGGTGAAGGATTTTAAATGACAAATAGAGGGATTTGTATTGGAACCATTCAGGACAAGGAAGGATAGTCTAGACTAGTAAAATGGCATCATGTACAGTAAGTAATCTGACAGGTCAGAATTCAGCCTTCTCCCTCCCCTGTCCCTCTAGCCTTCTTCCTTCAGCATCCCTGAGGGAACTCCTTCCCTAATCCCCCAGCTCTTGTTCCTTCCCTGAGGCCTCTCTATGCCCCCCATCTCTCTCCCTCTTCAGGATCATTGATGATGTGACCTACCCAGGGGAGATCAAGGAGAAGGCAGCTGCCCAGGAGAAGTACAGCTCTGCTGTAGCCAGGGGTCAGAGTGCAGGAATCATCAGGTAAGGTCTGGGGCAGGGCTTGGGCTGGGGCAGCCAAGGGATCAGAAAGTTCCACATGGCCAACCCCCTGCATGAGAGCACCTCCTGCCCTGCCTGACTGTGGGCACAGCCACTCTGACATCAACTTCCACAAGGCCAAACTCTGCCCAAGTTATCCTGCCCACCCTGTCCATGCCCAGTGGCATTAAGGAGCCAACCTCCCACTCAGGGCCACAGGGAGGAATCTGGAGCAGTTCCAGGTGTCTGTCAATGTGGCCCCAACTGCCAAGGCCACCTTTGAGCTGGTCTATGAGGAGCTGTTGAAGAGGCAGCTGGGGAAATATGAGCTAATGCTGAAGGTCCGGCCCCAACAGCTGGTCAAACACCTGCAGGTAACAGGGCTGAGCCCTAAGACTCCTCCTCTGGGAAGCCTGCCCTGATGTACTCACTCTACTCCACCCCCACCAGACAGAAGTCTGATTCTCTCCCCTCACCCCCACCTCCCAGCAGGAGCTCCCAGGGGCCAGAGGCTCTTCCTCCTTAGATCAGAGGTCCCCTGAGCAGAGCTCCCTCCCTCCTCCAGGCTCTTCTCATGCCCTATTCCCCTCCATCCCACAGATAGATGTGCACATCTTTGAGCCTCAGGGCATCAGCTCCCTGGAGACTGAGAGCACCTTTATGACCAAGAACCTGGCAGATGCCCTCACTACGACACAGAATGAGACCAAGGTCAGATGCTGAGACCTGGGGAAACAGAGTCTGGAGCTCATATGATCTCCAGAGGCTTGGGCTGTCCCAGACTCATACAGATAGGGAAACTGAGATAGAGAGGGAAGGTGACTTGCCCTAGAGCCTAGTTTCCTCATTCCCTAAATCCCGTGCCCTTTCTCTGGGCTTTGATCTAGGCTGAGGGTGGAGAGAGGAATCTCTGATCCCCAAATGTGATGGCCACAAGTCATAAGAGGGACAGGAGAAACTGAGGTAGGGTGGGACAGGGATTGGGCAGGTCACTGGGATTACCAGGTTGTCAAATCCCAGGGAAGGACCATCCAGAGAGTAGAGCCAGTTCAGCTTTTCCATTGGCTCTTGGCTAAGGCCAACCCCAGAGAGAGAAGGAGGTCCCAGTGGGAAAGATCATCCACCATCTAGCCCATGCTGTCTCTCAGCTTCCCCAGCTCTTGGGCCACTGGAAGGGCTTGTCACTCCTTCTGGCTTCTCAGGCAAGTTCTCAGCACCAGCTTCTCCTCCTCCAGGCTCACATAGTGTTCAGGCCATCTCTGGCCCAGCAGCAGAAGGAGCCCGGGAAGCAGGACACGATTTTGGATGGTAACTTCATTGTCCGTTATGATGTGAACCGGCCCACTGCTGCAGGGGACATCCAGGTGAGTGCTTCAGGGGCTTGGCAATGAAAAAGATGGCCTCTGGGACCCCTGTGGGAAGGAGCCAGCTGCCAAGCCCTTTCCATCCTTTGACTCTAGCAGCATCAAAGACCTTCAGGGAACCAATCCATCCAAGCTGCTGAGCTCTCTACCAAGAAGCATTGTGGGAGAGACACAGGATGTGCAATCCAGGGCCCTGTCCTGAAGGAATCCCCTGTCTGAGAGAGACAGGACACCTACACCTTAGTGTGTTTCCGTTTTATCTATGGACATCACTTGCTGTGTGTCTCTAAGGAAATTCCTCCTGCACCTGGCTCTTAGCTTTTTCCTCTGAGCAATGAACAATTGTATTAGATGGTCCCATAGTCAGTTCACCCTACTGATGTGAATCACTGCTGTGATCTGTTAAATGGTGGTAATAATCCTTATATGGCCTACCTCAGAGGAACTGTCTTTTTAAATGTTCACATATCGTAGACACGTGAGCTGTTAAGATTGCCAGGATGATACTGAGAGATCAGGGAAGGCTTTGCTCAGTTGGCAGGCCATGAGTAAGATTTATAGAGGATCTGGGAGGATGCTCCTGGTCTAAGAAGGGAAGGATCCAAGGAGAAGATAAAAAGGGCCAACTCACTAAGCTTAAAGACCCATGTTTCCTCAGAGTGAGGAAGGGTGGTGGCAACAAGCTTGATTCCAGGCCTATTCTTGACGAAGGTGGTGAGGTGAGGTATGGGAGGTGTAGCTCTGACCCACAGCTGTCCCCACACTGCAGATTGAGAATGGATACTTCGTGCATCACTTTGCCCCAGCAGAGCTGTCTACGCTGCCTAAGAATGTGGTCTTTGTCATTGACAAGAGTGGGTCCATGTCTGGTAGGAAGATTAAACAGGTAAACGGGTCACTTCAGACAAGGAACGACTCAAGTTCACCACAAGCCACTTCTTTGTCCCGCTGCCACTGCTACCCCTTCTCTATCAGCCTCAGACCCAGAGCTGACCCCACCCCTGCCACCATGTATCAGAGAATGGCATAGGTGGGAAGAGAACCACATCCTTCAGGCTCAAGCTCCTATTCCCTAAGCATTCTGACCCATCTTCCTTGCTGCTTTCTGAGTTGTCTTTCCTCTTAGACTCAGGAAGCCCTGGTAAAGATCCTGAGTGATCTCAAGCCAGGGGACCAGTTTAACTTGGTCACCTTCAGTGGGCATGTGACCCAGTGGAAACCAGCACTTCTTCAGGCCTTAAGTGAGCATGTGGAAGAAGCCAAGAAATTTGCCCGAAGTATCCAGGCACATGGATGTGAGTAAAGAATCAGGGCCCCAGAAGGTGGGCAGTATGGCAGGCCTCACGTCTTCCAGCCTGGATGTTTAAGCTTATGGTTTGGGAGGAATCTAGTCTGGGAGATCTGCTAGAACAGATCCACTGAACAGCCATTAAGAAGAAAGTTGGCATCTTGTTGACTTCATTCCTAGCTGGCCGCTGGCCCCTGGCCTTATTTCCCAACCTCATTAACCCAACAGGACAATCAATTACTTTCTGATCTGCACCCCTCCCCAAACTCTCCAAGCCCCTTCCCTGCTCCCCTGCCCCCAGTATAACTCACTGCCTAAAGCTAGACTGGCCAATCTGAATAGAATCCAAGTATTCACTTCAAGTTATTCTCTGTTTGTTGAAGCAAGCTCCTGACCAGGTCCTGAGAAATGATCTGACTATACTCCTCTAATCTGGCCTGGCCCCTGGGCCACCCTCCCTCTCTGACATCTCTCAGCTTCCAGTCTTCATTACTCTCTGCTGTTCTTCTTCTCCTGCATAAGCCTCTTTTCCTCCCAGGCCTCTCACCCTCCACTTGTCTCACTTGGTACCAAAGCTGAGACAGGTGTGAGCAGATTTCTCTCCCCAGCAACCAACATCAATGAGGCCGTCCTTGTGGCTGTGAGGATGCTGGATGAGGGCAACAGGAGGGAGCAGCTGCCAGCAGGGAGCGTCTCCATGGTCATCTTGCTCACGGATGGGGATCCCACCGAGGGTGAGGAGGGGGTGGGGAGGACTCTTCCTGCTTGGGCACCAACTTCCCAGGGGATTCCTTCACATTCTATGTGTGCTGGGAGCTCTTGTTCTGGGGTCCCCTTCCCAAGATAAGAGAGTAGTTAAAGGGAGACAGAGGAGAAGATCCTGGCCCTGCCCTCAGAATGCACACAGTGTAGGACAGGCAGGAGAATTAGATCTGGCCCTTGCTAATAAGAAATTCCCAGTCTGAGTGAGGAGATGGGATACACATGGCAATAAAGAAGAGGATAAAACAAGACAGACAGAGAGCTCAGGTGTGTGGTCCTGTCCCTAAGCTCTTTAGGAGACCAAAGAGGGATGGGTGACAAAGTTAAAGAAAGCCTCACACAGTGTGCTTCAGAGAAGGCATGTTGGAAAGGGCGGCTGTCTGGGAGTCAGCAGTCCTTAGTTCTAACCCCGCCATGCCCACTAATTCTCCCAACGGCCTTGGACAAGACAAAAGCTCTGGGCCTCGGCTTTGCCATCTTCACCCTGAAGGAATCAAGCTCCTTCAAGTTTTGTGGAGAGCATCATGGAGGAAATTCCTGTTCAGATAAAGATAGAATCACCTAAGCAGAGCAGACGGAGGACTGGCTGTAAAGTTAGAGCTTCCAATCCCACCTCTGACACTACCTGCGTGATTTGTGCCTCCAAAAGGCTCAGCTTTCACCAAAAAGTGGGAGACTTGAATTAAATGGCCCCTAATGACTCTTTCTTCTCTTGTTCTACCACCATCCCTCTCCCTCCCCACCCCACCTTTATTTATAAGAAAACCTTTATTTATTAGATTTAGCAAAATTTGGATTTAGGAAACTCGACTATTGTCTCTATAAGAAATCAAAGGTTAGGGTTAGGGTTCTGTGTTAAAGTATTCCATGAAACTGCGTATTTGAGGCACACAGAAGATCAAGCTTGAAATGTTTGATTGAGCAAAGGAAGACTTTTCCTCAGTGTGGCATCGCTTGCTTTGACTAAGTATCTTCATTTCTCCTGAGTTTGTATTTGCATGTTCCTATTTAGCTCTAGTCTTTTCATCAGAAGGGCTTAAAAGTCCTCCGTTCCCATAAATGCCCACTATTTTCCTTATAGGATTATATCCATCTTTGCAGAATACATTATTCTTAGGTTTAAGCCTAAATCTTTAACCTTCTGAGAATTTAAATTACAAGATATCCTCTCATCTACAGGAAAAGCTGACAAGTTTTATATGATCCTTTCTGTGGTTCCTTGGTCCTTGAACTGATTCTTTCTGGATGTTTGAAGTATGTTCTTTGATTTAGGAGTTCTAGCTTTGGGCTATGACATTACTGGAACTTTTTCTTTTGGAGTTTCTTTTAAGAGGTGACTGGTGGATGCTTTCTATCTTTACATTGCCCTGTGGTTCTAATAGATTTTTGGTAGTTTTTTTTCATGATCCCTTGAAATATAGTGTCCAATATTTTTAAAATGTGGTTTTCAAGGAGCATGATAATTCTATAATAAACTTTCCTTGAACTGGTTTCTAGGTCCATTGTTTTTGATATTAAATATCTTACGTTTTCCTCTATTTGTTCCAATATTTTTTGCTGTCTTGTAAAGTTACTTAATTCTCTTTGGCCTATTTTAGTTTTTAGGGAATCTCTTACTTAGGTAAGCTTTACATTTTGACTTTTAAGCTATTTGTTCTTTTTCTAATTTTTTCCTCGAGAGTTTTTACTTCATTTCCCCCTCTTACTTCCTTTCTTTCAGGTATTCATGCAGTCCTTGTGGAATATCCATTTTTTCTCTTTGGTGTCTGTCGTTGTCAAGTTTGGTAGGATTTCTAGATTTGCTGTATTTTTTTTTTAATAATAGTTCATGTCTTCTAGGGTTTACCAATCTCTCCAACTTTAGTTCCTGAATTGGCACTTTGTTCTAGGACCATGTTAAATGTCCTGCTGAGGTTGTTGCTGTTTTTTGTTTTTTTTTCTGGAGGGGGTGGTGGTGTAGGAGTTGGTCCTGCTTGAACCCACCCTGAATTATCTCAGTTCCTATGCTGATCTCCTCCCAGGTTCAAATAGTCCCCCCTCCTTGATCTTTGAAGTTCAAGTTTCTGAATCTTCAGGGCCCTCTCTGGCATCTCAGAAGAAATGATTAGGGATCTCCAGAGCTCTGGGGTGTCCAGGTTCCAAGTCTCATTCATGGTGGATCCCGTTCCACATACACAAGTCACTGCTGTTCCTCTTGGGGTTTTTTTTTGGGGGGGGGGGAGGAAACCCAGTGCTCTTGATGCCTCCAGACAGGCAACATTGGTTTCAGAGACTACTCTGGTCCTACTGGGAGACTACTGGCTTGTCTGCCTATGTTAATGACTCTCTTTCTTATTCCCCATGGGCTGTTGACTGACTCTTTGTATAGTTCTAGGATGGGTAAAGGCACTTACTGAAGTTTCTCATTGGATTTCTTGGCTGTTATTCAATCTAGAGTGAATTTCAGGTTTTTGCTGGAATAGGTGTGGGAGAGCTAAGTAATCAGCTTCCTTTCAAGCAGTCATTTTAGACTTAAGTTCTACAGGACCTCTGTGGGCCTCAGTTGCCTCATGTATAAAATGAGGGGCTTAGAGTAAGTAGTTAGTCTCAGAGCTCCCTCCCAGCTCTGACATCCTATGATTCTAGCTTAATACTCACCTGCTGAAAACCTAACCAATATTTCTCTCTTCCCTCCCTGCCTCCCTGCACTGGCCTCTGTTGCTACAGGGGAGAAAGATCCCCAGAAGATTCAGGAGAATGTGAAGGCAGCTGTTGAGGGCCAGTACTACCTCTATTGCCTGGGCTTTGGCTTTGATGTCAACTATGCTTTCCTGGAGAAGCTAGCCCTGGACAATGGCGGGGTGGCCCGGCGCATCTATGAGGACTCAGATGCAGACCTGCAGCTCCAGGTACCAGCAGCTGGCATGTGGGATCCCATGGGGAGAGCTCCCAGGGGAGGTCATGAGTACCCTTTATGTGTGAGATGCTTTGTCAGGTACTGGGGAATGGAGGAGTGAGAGGGGAAAAGAGGAACCCCCAAGCACCTTGATCAGAAGCTACCACTTGATTCTTGTGTGACTACAGCCAAGTACCTTCCCCTCTGCAGCCTTTACTTTCCCTTTTTGTCCAATGGGGGAGTTAATTGGACTAGACCATCCCTAAAACCCTAGCTCTAAAGTCCTGCAGATCCCAGGCAGCTGCTCTGCCTACTGTGCCTCAGTCTGTCCTAATCTCTCCCCTCTCTCCCAAAGGACTTTTACCAGGAGGTGGCCAACCCACTGCTGACCATGGTGAAGTTCCAGTATCCAGAAAATACCGTGGAGCAGCTCACTCAGGACAACTTTCGAGTCTTCTTCAAGGGTTCTGAGCTAGTGGTGGCTGGGAAGCTCCAGCCCCAGCTCAAGGATTTGCTCTTAGCCCAAGTCAACTCCCAGTCGGTGAGAGAAGACTGGAAATTCTTAGATCCCTTGGCCTGAGAGCCAGGACACCTGGGTCCTAGTCATGGCTGTGCCTCTGCCTGAAATTAATCAATCTATTCATCAGCCTTTCTTAAGACACAAGAATTCCCTTCCCCTCTTTGTGCCCAAGTCTGTGCTCCTCATTGATGGCTTAGTGTGAAGAGAAGCAGATGTAGGTGCTAAGGAGCTCAGAGTCTTGGGGGAAATGAGAGGAGATGACAGAAGGATCCAGGCCCAGCCTTCAAGGAGTGGACAGTTTGGCAGACCCAATGTAGCTCCTAACCTTGGGTAGATGACATTCTGTGAGAAGAGAGTAGAAACTGGGACCTGTCTCTAGCAAGCTGAGGGAGACAGAAAAGAAGCAGAGAGTTTCTGTTTTCAGAAAGCTTATAGTCTGAGGGAGAAAGCACTCACAAAAAGTCCTCTGGAGAATGACAGAGTAGAAGCAATCAGTGGCTACAGAGTGTAGCATGAAGTCTAAGGAGAGAGAAGTCAAGGTTGGAGTAGATAATAAAGACCTCCTTCGAGAAAGAGGACTTGAGTTGATTTTTTTGAGGATTAGTAGGATTTGGAAAGATAGAAGAATTGGATCTAGATTTTAGAGGCCAGATGTTTGCCCAGTAACCACCACCGAGCATTTAGTAAGGGAAGAGCTAAGAGCAGTAAGGTACTAAGTACTAAGACCAGTAACTAAAAGCACTAATTGTAGTGTGGGTTAAGGTCATATCAGACTGACTTCATCTTTATGGCAGGGGTGGGGTGGAGATTGTAGATGGTGCTCCTACTCCAGTATGGGTTGGATTTGATGTGCCTTGAAGTCTTTTCCTGCTTTGAGATTCCATGGTTGAATGACATTCTCTGTGAGAGGAGACTTAGAGAAGAGGAAGGTCAATATTAGAGAGTATGGACAAAGCTAAGCCCAAACATTCCTTTGTTCAGGTTAGACTGGCTCAGTGTGATCCATCAAGGCTGGGGAAAGGGCCATTGGGTGAAAGGAACAGAGATGTGGGTAGCAAGTTCCAGGGCTGGTTGATCCAGTTGTTGTCCAAGGTTTGGGAGAAGACAGTCATATCTGGTCTTCAAATGCCCCAGAACCAGCAATTTAGGGATCTAAGTGGCAAAGATGTTAAATGGGGGAAAGAAGGGACAAACCAGAATTGCATAGAAAGAATTTATGGAGCTTTCTTTTTTTTCTCTCTTATTTATTTTTTAGTTTACATCATTCATTTCCACAAGGTTTTGAGTTACAAAATTTCTCCCTATTTTCCCCTACTTACCACCCCAAAACAGTGATCACACTGAATATTTCCTCCCCTGGTCTGCTCTCTCCCTTATCTTCCCCCATCCCCTCTCCAACTTTCCAGTAGGCCACAGTGGATCTCTATGCCCCAGTGCCTGTATATCTTATTCTCTAGTTACACGTAAAATAATAACAATAATATATATTTTAAACATTGGATTTTAAAACTTTGAATTCCAGATTCTTTCCCTTCCTCCCTCATCACCCACCCTTACTAGGAAGATAAGCAATTCAATATAGGTTGTACATGTGTAGCTATGCAAAAGATTTCCATAGTGGACATATTGTGAAAGACTGACTATATTTCCCTCCATCCTATCCCACCTCCCACTTGTTCTATTCTCTACTTTGATCCTGTCCCTTTTCAAAAGTGGGTGCTTCTAACTTCCCTCCCTCCCAGCCTGCCCTCCCTCCCATCATCCCCCCTCTCATCTCCTTCCCCCCTACTCTCCTGTAGGGTGAGATACCCTATTTAGTGTGTATGTCATTCCCTCCCTAAGCCAAATGCAATGAGAATAAGTTTGACTCATTCCCTTTTACCTTCCTGTATTTCCCCTCCATTGTAACAGTTTTCCCTTGCCTCTTCTATATGAGATAATTTACCCCATTCTGTCTCTCCCCATCTCCTCTCATTATATTCCTCTCTCACCTTTTAAGTATCATCCCTTCCTATTCAATTGGTCCTGTGCCCTCTGTCTATGTATATCTGTACACATATATACACAAACATATGTATTCATATGCCCATATACCCCCTATATAGACATATATATATGTATACATATATGTGTATACACACACATATACATTTCTATTCCCTTCAGCTATTCTCATACTGAGATAAGTTTCATAAGTTAAAATTAATGTTTTTCCATGTAGGAATGCAAATAGTTCAACTTTGATAAGTTTCTCATGATTTCTTTTCCCTGTTTAGCTTCTTGTATCTCAATGTCAAATTTTCTATTCAATTCTGGTTTTTTCATCAAGAATGCTTTAAAGTCCTCTATTCCACTGAATAACCATGTTTTCCCCTAAAACATGATACTCAGTTTTGCTGGGTAGGTGATACTTGGTTTTAATCCCAGCTCCTTTGATCTCCAGAATATCATATTCCAAGTTTTTTTATCCCTCAGTGTAGAATCTGCCAGATCCTGTGTTATCCTGATTGTGTTTCCACAATATTGAAATTGTTTCTTCCTGGCTGCTTGTAATATTTTTTCCTTGATCTGGGAACACCAGAACCTGGCTATAATAATCCTAGGAGTTTTCTTTTTGGGACCTTTTTCAGAAGGTGATAGGTGGAGTCTTTCAACCTCTATTTTTTCCTCTGGTTCTAAAACATCAGGGAAATTTTTCTTGAGAATTTCTTGAAGGATGATTTCTAGGTTCTTTTTTTGATCATGGCTTTCAGGTAGTCTAATAATTTTTAAATTATCTCTCCTGGATCTATTTTCCAGTTCAGTGGTTTTTCCAATGAGATATTTCATAATTCCTTCTACTTTTTCATTTCTTTGGATCTCTTTAATAGTATCTTGATTTCCCACAAAGTCACTAGCTTGCATTCGCTCTAATCTAATTCTGAAGGAATGATTCTCTTCAGTGAGCTTTCGAGACTCTTTTTCCATCTGGCAAATTCAGCTTTTTTCAAGGCATTCTTCTCCTCATTGCCTTTTTGAGCCTCTTTTGCTATTTGAGTTAGTCTATTTTTTAAGATGTTATTTTCTTCAGTCAGGCTGTTGACTCTCATTTCATAATTTTCTTTCATCATTCTCATTTCTCTTCCCAAATTTTCATCCACTTCTCCTATTTGTTTTTCAAAATCCTTCTTAAGGTCCTCTGTGGACTGTAACCAGCTTGTATTTTTCTTATTGCTTTGGCCTACCCATGAGCAAGTAACGTCTCTCCAATTATTTATCTTTTTTCATGCAAGAAGTATTTTGTAATTATGTTATATAATTCCTGGATTTGTCTCGGCAAGTAGACTCCTAAGTCTTTTATATTGTCTGCAATTATTTTAAATGGAATTAATCTTTCTATTTATTGCTGCTCAGTTTTGTTGGTAGCATATAGAAATGCTGATGATTATCTATGTGGATTTATTTTATATCTTGCAACTTTGTTGAAGTTGTTAATTATTTTAACTAGGTTTTTAATTGATTCTCAAGGATTTTCCAAGTATATCATCATATTATTTGCAAAGAGGGATAGTTTTATTTCCTCATTGCCTATTTTATTCCTTCACTTTCTTTTTCTAACTATCTTTTCTAACTATCACTAGCATTTCCAGTACAATATTGAATAATAGTGCTGATAATACCATCTTTGCTTCACTCTTGATCTTATTGGGGAAAATTCAAGTTTATTCCCATTACAGATAATGCTTTCTGTTGGTTTTTAGATAGCTATTACTTATTGTTTTAAGAAAGGCTCCATTGATGCCTATAGTTTCTTGTATTTTTAATAGGAACGGGTACTGTATTTTGTCAAAGGTTTTTTCTGTATCTGCATCATATGATTTTTGTTGTTTTCATTATTGACCTGGTCAATAATGCTGGTAGGTTTCCTAATATTGAACCATACCTCTATTCTTGAAAAAAATACTGTCTCACCATAGTGTATGTTCATTGTGATATATTCCCGTAATCTCCTTGCTAGTATTTATTTAAAACTTTTTTGTTAATATTTATTTTAAAAATTTGTATATAGTTTCCTTTTGTTTTTTTAACATTTTTATTTAAAGTTTCGAGTTCCAAATTCTATTCCTCCTTTCTTCCCTTCCCTTCTCCCTCCCTGAGACAGTAAGTAATCAGATATAAGTTATACTGTGCAATTATGTGAAACATTTCATATTTATCATTTTGTACAAGAAGACTCAAATGAAAGAGAAAAAAAGAAAGAAAGAAAGTGAAAAATAGCATGTTTCAGTGTGTATTCAAACAATATCAGTTATTTCTCTGGAGACGGATAGTATGCTTTATCATTAGTCCCTTTGGATTGTGTTAGACTTAGATCATTGTGGTGCTGAGAATATTGAAGTCATTCACAGGTCTTCATCAAACATTGTTGCTGTTATTGAGTACAACTTTATCTTGGCTCTGTTCACTTCACTATGTATCAGTTCATGTAAGTCTATCCAGGTTTTTTTTTTTCAATCATCCTGCTTATCATTTCTTATAGCACAATGATATTCTATTACAATCATGTCCCACAGCTTGTTTAACCATTCCTTAATTGATGGGCATCCCTTCAATTTCCAATTCTTTCCTACCCCAAAAAGAGTTGCTATAAATATTTTTGTACAAATAGATCCTTTTAACATTTTTCTGGATGTCTTTGGGATATAGACCTGGCAGTGATATTGCTGGGCCAAAGAGTGTGCACAGTTTCATAGCCCTTTGGGCATAGGAACAGGGGGTGTTGGACCTGGAAAAAAGAAGGCTAAATTGTCATCAAGTATAAGAAGGGCTATCACAAGAAATAGTGATTAATCTGCTTCTGCTTAGAGGAAATGTTGGTTTGCTCTAGTGGGGAAAGAATCCTAGCTTTGCTACTTACCCTACATGACTTTGGGCAAATCATTTAACTTTTCTGGGCCTCATGTTCCTCATCGGTAAAATATCCTGGAATAGGTTACCTCTAAAGTTCTTTGAAATTCTAAACTCAATATTGGTCTATATATGGTAGATGTATAAAATAGCTTTTTGTTTTATGATGAACTAAGATGGTGATGTTAAGTTAATGAAGCCAACAAGCCAGCCAGCAAGGGCTAGGGAGATTGCCTGGAACTGTAGTTCAGGCATGGTTTGATGCTGCTCTGTCCAGCTGGGGGAAGGGGGAAAGGGGCTGGGGCCTGAGCAGAACCTCAGGCAAATGCCTGCCTTCTCCCCCATCTCCCTTCTATTCAGCACACCCAGAACTTCACCTTCCAAACAGAAGTAAATGTTGCAGACAAGGAGAAAGTCTTCCAGAGCCCAAAGTACATTTTCCACAATTTCATGGAACGCCTGTGGGCATACCTGACCATCCAGCAGCTGCTGGAGAAAGTGTGAGTGCCCCTCGTCCCTGTGACCTTGGGGAAAGCATTGAGGCTCTCCGTAGCTTACCTAGGTCACTGACACCCATGAGTGAGTTCTCTTCTCCTGGGCAATCTCTCAGTCTGGCTGTGGGGTAAAGGGGGGGATAAGGGATCTGAGTGGCTCTGTTATATCCTGGAAGAGAGACAAAAGCAGCCTACTGCCTCGTTTCCAGAGCAGTAGAGGCTAAAGTGATGAGCCCCCTTGGGGCCAGAGGGGCAGAAGAATGATTGATGAGAGGGAAAGGGGCCAGCATTGATGGCCTGCACCTTCAGTGTTTCAGCCTCTGGTGATGAGCAGAAGAGCCTGGAGGCTCAGGCTTTGGACCTGTCCCTCAAATTCAGCTTTGTCACTCCACTCACATCTATGGTGGTCACCAAACCAGAGGGTCAGGATGAGGCCCAGGTGGTTTTAAAGTCATTGGAAGCAGGTGAGCAGTGGATGGGTGGGGGTTTCCTGGAGGTCAGAAGCATTTCCTGAACCAGACTTTTCCAGGTCCTTTAACCTTCAGTGCCCAGGTTTCCCTCCTGCCCCCATTTCTGTCCTGCCCTGGGGGCTCCAATGCTCTGTTTCTCTCAGAGGTTGGCTGCGCTAGGGCCTTTGGGGGGCAGAGTCAGGGAGAACCTGGAAGCCAACTTCTCTTTCCTTTTGTTTTTCAGATAATGGTCAGTCATTTTTATTTTCACTATTAATACGAAATGCACGGATATCTCAAGGTAAAGGCTGGAATTTCTGGAGCAGAGTCCAGGGATTATGTGTGGCTGTGTGACTGTAGTCTAGTGGGTAGAGCTTAGTGTAAATGAAGTCAAAGAATAAGGATTAGTTGTCATGTGGGTCAATCTGTCTCCTGACTCAGGCCTCAGATTAAACCCTAGCTTTGACTAGATTAAGCCTTTAATTCAGGTCCCTGACCTCAAACTATACCCCAAATCCCCACCAGCAGCATCCCTGACTGGCTCAAACATTTCCACAAGATATTGTGAATGGTTCTATGGAACCCGTACCCACTACCTAGAGATAGTCATCTATATCTAGGAAAGCCCTGTGGATAGAGTGCTGGGAGTCAGGAAGACCTAACTTCAAATCCAGCCTCAGACATTTGCTAGCTGTTTCTTAAATTGTTTGCCTCAGTTTTCTCATCTGTAAAACGGGGACAATAAAAGCAACTACTTCTCAGGGTTGTTGTGAAGATAAAATTAGGTAATGTTAACAAAGTTCTTGGCATGGTGCCCCGTACATAATAGGCACTAATGTTTATTCCTTTCCCTTCCCCCTTGCCTCAGTATACATGTCCTGATTTCTCTCTTGAAGGGGTCTTCACTCACCTTTTCCCAAATCATTTAAGATACTGCCTCATGGGGCCCTTGGAAGAACAGCCCAGGTCTGATCCCATTCCCGAAGCTTTACATATGAGAAAACTGAGTTGGGGGTGGGTAACTGCTTCAGCCAAGGTCATACAGTGAGTTATTGGCAGAAAGAGGGGCTTGACCAATGTGAGTGAGATCCTGATGGTTGGATCAAGAAATATCACAGGTCTTCAGACTCCTTGTCATCTCTCTGCAACTAAAAGAAAATATCTAAAGACTGCATTAGTTTCATCTGGATTCCATAAGCTCAATGAGGGTATTGTGGTATATGAAATGGGAGCTGACTTCTCTAGGGAGATGCCTTGGAGATTTTACGGCTAATGTCTATGCGTGGGGTGGGGCGACACTCTCTCTGGACCAGGTCTTCATCCATCCCCTGAAGGCTGGGCCCTGAGGAAGAGTTCTTGTGCAATGATTGAGCCATTGTAGGACTCTGGTGTCCTTCCTTTGGATGAGGGCCTTAGTGGAAGAAGCCCCTTCTCTCTTAGACTCTCTCTCTGGGGCATCAGAACAGACCTGACTGCCTTACCTTGTTTTCTCTTCTTCCCTCATCCCCTCCATGTCTGTCTCCTTCCAGACTCAAAGACCATCAGGAGCAAGCTAGCCTCCAGATCAAGGGCAGCACCTCGTTTTAAAAGTAAGGCACCCAGGGGTGGCTAGGTGGCACAATGAATAGAGCACCGGCCCTAGAGTCAGGAGGACCTGAGTTCAAATCTGACCTCAGACATTTAACACAAAAACTAGCTGTGTGACCTCGGGCAAGTCACTTAACCCCAACTGCCCTCCAAAAAGCAAAAAAAAAAAAGTAAAGCACCCCAAGACATTCAGAATAGCCTTGGCTGCCTACCTTTCTGGCAGTCTTCATTTCTCATCTTTTATTTACGTATGACGCCCTTCAATGCCAAGTGCAGGCACATCAAGGGCCTTTATTATGTATCTTCATATTCTATGACTGGAGAGGATGATAAGAAGTCAACAGTGTTACATTGGTCCAGTCATTCAGACTGTCTGAGCCCAGCTTTCTTCATCTGTAAGATAGGCATGATGATACTTTGTAGCTCCCAGATCACAGGGCTGTTGTGAAGAAAAGGACTTTGCAATGTTCAGTTGCTATTGCTTTTCACTCTTTAGATGTTCGAAGTCGTCATAGACCTAATCTGAAGGAATCACATCACCCAGTTCTCTCCTCTCCTGGTCCAGTGGAAAGGGGCCCTCATTTCATCTTGTCATTGCCTAGACAGAGTAATAACCATCTCCAGGAGGCCCTGTGTGTGGATATCAGGGGGTCATCCCAGACCCCTGTGAATATCCTCTCTGATCCCATCCAAGGTGAGGGACCAAGCACACCCATTTATATTTCCTTAGTCTTCTCCCTATTACACCAACTGGATTCATGTCGGGGGGTCTGTTCTCCCTAAGACTAGGAATCAGCTCCTACTCTGTCCCCTCTCAACTAGGGGCTCTCTGAGGAAAAGGCCAGAGTCTGCTCTCTGTTCTGTTTCACAGCATGGTTAAACATAGGGTTGGGTACAGGAGGAAGATAAGAAAGACTGATTGACTTGAGAAACTGTCTCTATCCTTAGGGAATCCCAGGTCCACTGGGGGAGGCAGGGCCTCCGTAGAAAAAGATTGTAGGCCCTTTACAAAGCTATTTACAGATGGACGCCAATGAACATAGACCAAGCCTGAAGGAAAAGAGGAAATGCAGGGGAGAAGATCAGTCAGGGCTGGGGGGCCCATGCCCAGCAGGCTTCCCCAAAAGGACACTAGCTTCCATGGGGAAGGTTTTCCACAGGGAGATGGTTTATCAGCATGGGCTTCCTGGAGGAGGTGATTTGTTGCTGCGCTGATGGCTGCTCCCAACCCTTCTGATCTCTTGGGTTTCCAGGCATTGAGGTGACTGGCAAGTATGAGGAGAGCACAGATAAGTTTATGTGGCTCGAGGTGAGCTACAGGACTCCTGAGGTGAAGGTGCATGTGACCCAAGGCAGCATTGTGATGACTCGTGGCAGTGGTGGGAAAAGTTCCTCTTACCAGTGGCCAGGGACGCTGTACTTGGTGATGCCTGGGTAAGCCTGGGGGAATTAGGGGACTCAGGAGCAGGGAGGACTTTTAACCCAGGCCTGGTCAGCAGAAAAGGGCAGGATCCACAGGTGCTGGACCATGAGGCCCCTGGGAGCCTGTGGACAAAAGCCAATCTCTACATTTGGAGGGGGGCAGGGTGTCTCCACTTGAACATCTGCTTCCCTTGCACCTGGAGAGGCAGAAATTCTCTTTCTGACTACTGTGCCCCAGACTTTGTCTCCTGTCTACCCTGCTTAGTTCTTGGTTTCTCAACAGGCTGAAGGTGACCTTGGAAAATGGCTCCTTGTTGCTCAGTGACTCAGACAAAGTCACCATTGGCCTAATGTACTTGGGCCATCCCACTTCTGGACTGCGGCTCTTCCTAAATGATCCAGGTCACTTCTCCAGACAAGCCAGTGGAGTCCTTGGTATGCCTGGACCCTGAGCACAGCTCTCTATGGTTCCCTGATCACCTACAATCTTCACTTGTGCACATCCCCTTTTCTGACCTTAGGAACACCTCGTTCTATGACCACAGTCTCCTTTTAACATGCTCTAGCCGTTGGAGCATCCCCCTACCCCTGCCCATCATCCCACCCGAGACACTGAAGACTCCCCTTCCTCTGACTACCCCCACTCTCTGATTATCTGCCCTTTGACAATCCTCCCACAAATCTGAATAGTTATTCCCATATTTCAGAAAAAAACCAATAAACCCTTATCCTAGTATACACTTAAATGTTACCTCCTTATGGGAGTCTGAATTCAATTTCTTTTGTCTCCATTTATCTCTTTGCCAGTCTCCTGTGTGTCTCTCTCTTCCCTCTTCTTGGTCTGTTTTCATCTTCTTCTCCCTCTTGCTGTGTTTCTCTTTCTATCCCTGAAAATCATTTTCTCTCTATTCAGATGTTTCTTTCTTGGTGTGTGTGTGTGTGTGTGTGTGTGTGTGTGTGTGTGTGTGTGTGTGTGTGTCCCTTTGTATGTCTCCTATTCTCTGATTCTCTGTCCCTGTCCCCTAACATATCCCACTGACCTCTTGCTTCTCAGGTCAATTTTACCAGGACTTGCAGTGGGATCTTGCTGGGCCAAGCACGGTTGAAGACAAAAGGGAGCTGAGTGTGAGGGGAAAGAAGTATACAGTCACCAGGTAATATGGACAGGGAGTGAGAGTGCGTGAGTTCTGTTCTGTCAGTCCCTCACAGGGAACATCAAGTGTGGGCAGCTTATGCCCAAACACAGATCTGACCACTCAAGGCAGGGGTGGCACCTTTGGCCAGGTAACTTGTGAAGATCTGAGCCAACAAAGGAGCACCTTGACAACCCTAGATAATCCTGAACTCACAGATATTCCAAATAACAAGATGCACGGAGCCTCTTTGAAAACCACAATTAATTCTAATCACGTGTAATAGAAAAAGCAAACTATAGAATTAATTAGATGAGAAAAAAAAGAATTAGTAGGGGGAAAGACACAGATCATTTTAGAAATGGATAAATCTGACACTACAGATAATTGAAAAAAAGATGATTAATTGAAAATGAAAATGATTATAAAATAAACAAAACCCTCAAATAATTGGATGAGGATTTTTCTGATAAACACTATATGTGTGTGTGTGTGTGTGTGTGTCTTTGTCTCTCCATCTCTGTTTCTGTGTCTGTATGTGTTTATTTCTCTGTTTATTTCACAGAAAGCCCGTGATAGATTTTCAAGGAAGCAGAGGTACTACACCACTGCCAACGTTTCTATGCTGGTCTTTGGAGCAGCCCTTAGAAGGTGAAGATTAATGGCCAGTTATGCTTTCCTCTTCTGGTCCCCCTGCCTGGTGCAGCCCAGGCCAGCCAGAAGCTGCCCCTGCCCTTTGCTATTTGTCTATCTAGGACAAATGGGGAGGCAAGAAGGATGGAGAGATGTTATAAAGCAGAGGTCATGTCAGTACCATTCTGTGTGATGCCTCTCATTTCCTGGGGATCAATGGCAGAAGGCATCCCTAGTCACTGAATCACAATGAAGTGTGGAGGATCGTGGCGGGGAAGAGGCTCATCTACCTCAGGGACTCGCACTGGTTCAGTTTGGGATGGCACTCTTAGATCTGTAGAACTATAGAAGGAACCTTGGAACCTTGGAATCATATTATATCTGTGCTATATGGACTTCTGAGGGCATCAGATCCATCCAGGATTTGAGCGAGAGTCTCCTTTACAATAACTCTGAAAAGTGGTCTTCTAGTATTCATTAAAACCTCCAGTGACAGGGAGCTCACTACTTCCCGAACACATCATTCCTTTTGGGGACAGATTTGATTGTAAAGTTTTTCCTTCTAGTGAGCCCAAATCTACTTTTCTGTAATCTCCCTAGATGAACATATCCACATATTCTAATTTTGATTCCTCTAGATACCCTTCATCTTGTGAATAGTCTTACTAAAATGTGGCACCCAAATGTGAATATCCTACTCCAGAGCTTCCAATCTGCTAAAAATATCAAAACACATTTACATACCACTCTTATATGGACCTCCCCACAACAACCTTTTAAGAGGTGCCATCCCTAGGTCTTTTTTTTTTTTTGACCATGTGCCCTTTAGCTCTAGCTTGCCCATCTGTTCTTGCTCAGCTGATTTATTTATTTTTATTCATTTTTTTCATAATCACAATTAGAAACTTAATTGTGATTATAAGATAATTTTCCCTGGTTTAATGGCTGCATCTTCAGTGATTATCCAATCATCTTCATTAATTGATAGAAAGTATAAACTTGCCACAATCTGACTCCAATTGGTCTTTCTAGGTTTATTTCCTATTACTCCCATTAATGTGCTTTCCATTCCAAACTGGCCCAGTAGTTTTCCCCTGGTTTTTACATGCTATTGAGAGGAAGCTGGGGAAAACTGGCTTCAGAGTTAGGAGCCCAAGCTTGTCTTGCCTCTGACACACACAAGCTATGTGACTGGGGATAAATTACTAAAATTCTCAGTACTCTAAGCCTGGAGGCAGCTAGGTGGTACAGTGGATAGAGCTCTAGGCTTGGAGTCAGGAAGACCTGAGTTCAAATCCAGTCTTAGAAACTTCTTATCTGTGTGATCTTGGGCAAACCACTCAACCTTTGTTTGCCTCGATACATAAGACAGGGTAATGGTAAACTACTCCAGTATGTTTGCCCAGAAAACCTCATGGACAGAGGTCCATGGGGTCATGAAGAGTAGGACACAACTGAAATGACTGAACATCTCTAAGCCCAAGATATCAAACACATCCATTGGTGGCAAAACTCCCAGAGTACAGCCTTTACCAGATTAAAAAGTAATTGGGAAATATTTAACAAGTAAGGTAATATTTAATGAATATTTTTAAAGCCAGATTCTCTTAAACTGGTTATCTTTTAACCTTAATTGCAATAGGGAAATATTTAACAAAATAAAATACAATACAATAGAACATAGGTAATGCTCATCTGTGGTTTTCAAAATCAATATGCAGCCAACAGAGATAGTTTAGTGGTCCCTTTTTCTTTCTGAGTTTGACATCACTGTTCTAAGCAATTCTCTAAGGCTATGCATTGTAAAGAATGTGCTAACTTGCATCGGTAGTTTCCTCATCTAAGATTTTCCTACAACCAAATGAAATCACAGGTCCAGTCCTGCCTGTTTGCAAATTCCATGTTGTCTGGGATGTATTCCTACTTTGTCTCTGCCTCTTAGAAACTTTGCCTTTCTTGAGGGCTGCTTCTTTGTTGAGGCAGCTAGGTGGTACAATGGACAGAGAACTGGACCTGGAGTCAGGAAGGCCTGGATTCAAATCTAGCCTCGAAATCCACAAGCAACTGCATGAACCTGGGCAAACCAACCAATCTCAGTCTCCTCATCTGCAAAATGGGGACAACAATAGCACCTGCCTCCACGAGAATCAAATGAGGCAATATTTATAGGGTGCTTTTCATAGATTATTTGAGGCTCATTTCAGGTACCATATAATACAGGAAGCCTTTCTGATGCCCCATTCATTAGTTAGTATATATTTGAAGAGGTCTTCAAATTATATTATATTTATTTATCTATTTACCTATTGCCCCTCCAGGAGAACCTATGCTTCTTGAGGACAGGAGCTATTTGATTTCTCTTTTGTAGTCCTAGCACCTACCAAATGTCACACACATAGATTTATTTTTAAGATTTAACCAGCAGAGTTTGCTGGTGACCAGTTACCTAATCTTGTTTACTAAGAACTAAAGGTTGTCAATCATTTATTTTGGTTGTCATGCAGCCCAACAGCAGAAGGAATTCTGGGGGAGGGAAGAATGCCAAGTTCTTTTTGACTCCCCATTTCCTGCCTTTTGCAGGAAGCAACACTTGACTCATTAGTTTATCTGTTCAGCTTAAACCCTGCCCTAAGTTCAAACCCTAAGTTTACTGTTTTTACATCAAACATGTCTGAGGGCAGGGAATGGGAGTAGAATGAGGAGTTTAGCACAAGGATAAACTTTACTCCTTTGCCAAAGGAGTCTCATCAAAGGAACAAATCCAAGAGAGGAACTCATAGTAAAAACCATGGCCTCAATTATCTCTACACAAATGCCCAAAGCTTAGGCATCAAATAAGACTATGACTCTGGATGGATGTATCTTATTCAAGAGAAATATGATATGTAAAGGGGGCTGCGTGATGGATTAGCAGTATATATTGATAAGGTATAAAACCCATGTGAGGAAATCCAGGAATCAGATGAGGGAAGCATCATGGAAAGTGTTTGGGTAAAGATCAAAGGAGGGAGAAACAGAAATGATTTGATTATTAAAGTATACTGTAAGACTTGGACAGAAAGGGGAAATAGATGAGAAGTTTGGGAAATAGATGATAAGGCTGGTGCAGAGGCATGATATAGTAGCAATGGGGGACTGTAAATACCCAGACATCTGCTGGTATTCTTTCTGTGCCAAAAGCAGAGCAGCTAATACCTTCTTGATTTGCCTTAATAATCATTTCATCCTTCAAAAGGTTGTATAATCAATAAGGGGAAACTATATTCTTGATTTTATTGTCACAACAGGATGAATTTGGTAGTTACAATGAAAATGTTGAGACCTTTGAAGAGAAGTGACCATAGATAGAGTAGAGGAAATATCTGCAGTCTTATATATCCCCTAGATACTAGGAGAGTAGATTTCAAAGTCTTTGGAGGAAAAAGAAGTAGGATTCTCTATATTTCAGAGAATGTCAGCGCAAGATGAATAGAGGTGTTCAAGTATAAAATCTGTCATGAAGATGCAAAAGGGAACGATTCCCATGAAGAGGGAAAATAGGTTTTGTCTGAAGAGAACAATGTGGATGCACGAGGAACTTATCAATTGATTTCAATTTTCAAAAGAAATATACAGGAAAGAAACAAAGCTGGGTAACAGAAGATAAATATGGGGGGGGGTGGCATGACCACCCTCTGTAAAAGTAGGAATGTTAATTCTAGAGTGAGTTAAGACTGATGAGGTAAGCTAAGGTCAACAAACAAGAATTTCTTCAAGCTCTATTGGGAGAAAAAGTAGAATCAAAGAAAGGATAAGATCTGTAGATAGGATGATGATAACTGGCAACAGAGAGAAGGTAGAATTACTCAGTTATTAATATGCTTGCCTACTCCACAAAGAATAACCCCTTACATTGAGAATAACACAAGCAAATGACAAATGGAACTAAAACCCAAGCTAAGTTAGGCTATAGTAAGAAAGAATCAGTTACCTTTGATAAATTCAAGTCATTTGGCCCAGATCACCTATATCCTGGGATCTTTGAGGTCCCAAGTAAGTGTAGAAGTGTAGAACAATGTATTGAACTCATATAGAAATAGTCACTAATCTATATGGAGGCTGTGGAAACAGGTTTTGAATGACTTTCTATACATAATAAGTATCATATTTCTTACCTTTTCAAAGGGTGGGGGAGGGATAGAACTAGGAATTTAAAATAAATTGAAAATTAAAATTAAATTAAGAAAATAAAATGTAATGTTATATATGTTCTATTATTTTTATTTATTTTTAAATATTTCCGAATTACATTTTAATCTGGTTCAGACTGTGTTTGGGAGTGTTGCTTACATGTTTGACACCTCTGGTGTAAAAGGATTGCTTTACTGCAGTGAAGGAACCAGTTGAGATTATGTAGCATAAATTTATGGTGGATTCAATGAGCCCAATTTTCTGATTTTCTCCAACTCCAATCAGTGGTGTGTGAGTAGGAGTAAAAAAGGTGGATGTTGGAAGTATCCAGGGTTGGGATTAGGGAAAACGTGATTGATCATATGATCTGGTACCTAGGATGACCCCTGGAGAAAACTCTAAGCCAAAACCAGAAAAGCAGAGGCAAGTGGCCAAGTCTGACCCCATGGAAATGCCTGGGACTGTGGCAACTCAGAGCTTTAGGAAATTTGGGGGGAAAGTAGCTACTACATAGGGGATGATGAGATATATTCTAACCTTCAAAGATTAAAATCAGGAAGCATACAGAATGCTCACCGTAAGCTGGAGTAAGATTTTTTTTTTAAAGCAATTGGGGTTAAGTAACTTGCTCAAGGTTACATGGCTAGTCATTATTTATGCGTGGGTGCTCATTTTCTGAGGCCGGATCTGATCTCGGGTCATCCCAACTCCGAGGCCGGTACTCTTACTCACTGCACCACCTAGCCGCCCCTTTAGGGCAATTGGGGTTAAGTAACTTGCCCAAGGTTACACGGCTAGGTTTTTGTTTGTGTGGATTAAGTGTCGGAGGCCGGCTCAGAACTCAGGTCCTTCTGACTCCAGGGCCGGCGCTCTATTCACTGCGCCACCTAGCCGCCCTGGAGTAAGATTTTTGACAGAGACCCAAGTTCCTAGGTCAGAAAGTTCTGCTTGAGAGAACTAGCTGATCTCATCCCTTTATTCTAAAGAGCTTTATGCCTGTAGCAAAGCATCTCCTCCTGAAAATGAGGGCTATGACCAAACCTTTGATGGTAACAGCACAGGTCACCTCTTAGGGGAAGAATCAAAGAAGCTACTTTGTTCTGTTCTGCTCTGTTTCTAAGGAGGCTGTTGCAGATCCTCTGGTGGAGGAGGGGGCTGCTAATTTTTTAAACAGACTTTTAAAAAGACTCAGGTCTTTGAACTTAAAAAGCACAATAGAGTCCACTCTTTCTATGAGGAAGATATAGCATTAAAGCCAAGGCCTTTAACTAAAGTCAGAAACTAGAAGCAGAGAAGGTCTGTGGGCAGGATCCACTGGGGCTGTACTTGACAGTGGTTGATAGAGACCATGCATTCACTGGAGACTCTAGCATAAGCTTCATGTACAGTGAAGCAACATCTGGTAGAGACAGTGCCCCCAAGGGGAAGAGAATGAAAGTATCACCAAAAAACATCAGAAATGAGAATTGCCCCCATAAATGCATGCTGGCCACAAATGTTCCCTAAGCGTTTTCCTTCTGCACATGTTCCTTATATCTTCCCATAGATGGTGTGTATATTTATGGGAGAGCTTGTCTTGTGTTTATGGGGAAATATTTTATGATTTCTTGCTCTATATATTACTATATATTTTATTACTATGTTATTCATTAAATGCCTTTGATTTGAACTAACTGTGTCCTCTGGCTGACAATTATATTAAATATATTGGTGGGGGCTCCTATGCTATGATTATTGGAGATGTAGACCCATAGAGTACTTCAAACTTGGGCTGGTCTCTGGGGGATCCACCTTAGAAGTTGGAGAACTGCCCTCCAAGTGCTACAAATACTTTTGTATTCAGTTAAATTGACCTTGACACTATTCCCTTCTGAATGTGTTGCAAACCCATTACTCTTCCTTCCTTGTGTCACTCTGTTTCCCAACCCAGCATGACCTAGCTGAAGTATTAGAGTTGAAAAAGAATCCTGTGGCCTAGAAAATGAGACTGAAAAAGGGGAGGTCATGGATGGCATGTTCTGACCATTGTCAGTGCAGAGAGAATCTGTTCCAAGCCTTTCTGTCTTAGGGGAGGAGGGGAAGGTCTTTCTCAATAGATCAAAGTCCCACTGGGAGGTGGACCTATTGATTTTGGTTAGTAAATATCTACCACCTTGGCACCAACTTCCTGGAATCCACCCCCTAGGGTCAGGGGTGGAACAAGGTGAGGGGAGGGAGGAAGGGAGAGAAAGCTAATTCATAGAAGCTTCTAAATTCTGGCCCCTCCTGTCCCTACACAACCAGGATGGAGGCTCTAGCCCATACTCTGCTACTTGCCATTCTCCTTCTTCTGCTGCTGGCCTCCTTTAGCCCTGTTGCTGCCCAGGAGGTACGTGTGTGTGTGTGTGTGTGTGTGTGTTCATGAGCATGTATGGTTGCATATTTGTGAATTTATACTGGCACAAATATTTAGAAGTGTGTTCATATATAGAAATAGGAGGGTATGAGTATATGTACTGTTGAGTCTATCTGGAGGGGCCTTTGGGTTGAATATTCTGGGGGGTCTAGACAGGGTATACCAGGGACCTGGGAGTATTGTAGGACAACTGAATGATGGTGGTGGTTATGTGTGTGGGGTGTGAGGGGTACTGGGCGGGTGGATGACTAAATAACCCAGAAGTTTAGTGAGTTGTTTCTGCAGAAGGCCAGAACCAAACTGCCATAGATCTTGGGTCAGTGAGGAAGATCTGTCTTAAGGAAATGGAGCAGCTCTAGCATAAACCCTGGATACTTGATTAAGACTTGTCTTCTCTATTAAGAGAATGGCACTTCCCTAGGGTTGGGGGTGGGGGAGAAATCTTGGGGCTTCAAAGGCTCTGTGCTCACTCCCGAAATACTTCTAGCCTTCACTTACCTATGCTGTCATCAGCCCTTGATGGTACACTAGGATAGGTTTCATTCTCCCCATCTTCAATAGTGAGAGACAAAGGTCCAGAAATATTAAATGATTTGACCTAATTTGCCAAATTAGTCAGCATAACCAGGACTAGAACTCAAAATTTCCAATACAGCTCAGCCTTCCCATTCCTTCTCCCCCCCATTTGTAGACTTTAAATTGTGTCCCTAGCAATGGAAATGGTCTATACTGCACCATTACCTAATGCCCATAGTGAATGAATGGTTTGTAATTGGCTTGACAGTGTCAGGGTACTGTCTACAGTAGGGGAAGAACTGAGGGCCAGCAGAGACTACCAGAAATCCTTCCATTGTGTCTCCCTCTCCTGGTATCATTCATACCCTAGGATGGCATTGACATCTATAGTCTCACCATGGACTCCAGGATCACATCACGATTTGCCCACACCACCATCACCAGCCATGTGGTCAATAAAGCAGAACAAGCCCAAGAGGCCACCTTCCAGGTGGAGATGCCCCAGACAGCCTTCATCACCAATTTCTCCATGTAGGTACTGATACTCAGCACTTCCAATTCCCTTCATACTTCAACATTGTTTGCTCCCCAACTCTCTTATAAAGGGTGTCAGGAACAGGGCTCATGACCTGATGTGTATACACTAATATGTGGAATATGGGTAATGAACAGAATGAACTTGACATTTTAGTACAAGGACATAAAAAATTCATGTGACTCATGTAGACTTTGTGGGGTGAGACTCATAATTAGAATGCTGTAATGCAATATCACACCTAGTTTTTTTAAATTTTATTTGAGAGTCTGTATCTGCATGGAAATATATGGACCCAAGAAAGAAATTTAGGTGAAAAAAACTGGATAAGAATAAAAGGAAAGGGGCGGCTAGGTGGCGCAGTGAGTAAGAGCGCCGGCCTCGGAGTTGGGATGACCCGAGATCAAATCCGGCCTCAGAAAATGAGCACCCACGCATAAATAATGACTAGCCGTGTAACCTTGAGCAAGTTACTTAACCCCAATTGCTTTATAAAAAAAAAAAAAGAATAAAAGGAAAGAGAAAGAGAAGAACTATTCCTATGGGAGTGCTACAAACTGCCTGACCAGATGGAGAGCATAGATGATACTTTTCTAATAGTAATAGATTCCTATAGTAATTTAAAGTTTTTAGAGTATTGTCCTCAGAACAACTTTTAGAGATATTCATTGCAAATATTGATATTACCACTTTGCAGTTAAAGAAACAGAGGCTCAGAGAAATTGAGCAATATTTACAAGGTTATACAGCAACAAAGTATCTTGAACATACATTTTCTAAATACAAGTATGGTGCTCTTTTCATGTCACCAGTCTACCTAAAGATCATAAAACTGGCCCAGAGACAAAATAGAATAATAATAGGGAATGTCAGCTCTCTAAATACCTGGTGGAGGTGTCTTTCTGCCAGATACATGACCTAAGAAACTCTCCATTTGCTTGGTTAGAAATTTAATCTCCATGTTCTGTACAAAATGTCTATCATTGAGACAGATGAAAACACAGGGGACTGTTTAGTGCCTTTGTAGATGATAGAAAGGTGGGAGAGGTACTTAGTAAATGGACAAGAGAAGAATTGAGTTTCAAAGTGATCACTTAGGGGCTAGAACAATAAGAATAAATTGAAACTAGCAGTTGAAATGTAACAGAGAGTCTGGTTTAAATATAATAGGAATAAATATGCCTTAGAACAAGGTAAGAACTAAACATTGAAAAAGATCTGGGAGTCTTAGTGGACTGCAAGCTCAATAAAATTAACACAGCAGTCAAAATGTCAGCACAATTTGAGGCTGTATTGAGAGAAGCATTGGGTCCAATGAAGGAAATAATATTTCTATCTTCTGCCCTGGTCAAGTCACATCTTCTGCTCTCATGGAGTTCAGTAGGGAAACTGTTATGTACTCTGACTTATCCTAGGATATTGGTGGTGAGTGAGGAGGAAGGGACAGGAGACGATATTCCACAGTAAACTAAATGAGACTTAGTAACTAATTGGTTATGAGAGGTAAGGGAGAGAGGATAGTTCAAGATAACCCCAAAGATACAAACAAAAGTGGCTGAGTGAATGGTACGCAGAGAAAAATAATGATGTGAGCAGGAGAAGCAGGTGTGAGGGGAAAATTAGTGAGCTCAGTTTGGGGACGTTATCTCTACCTGCACGTTTCAGGTGTAGATGGGCCATACAGGTGGAGTTAGCTTTCGGTTGGATGAAGATGAGGATCTAGAGCTCAGTACAGTGGTTAGAGCTGGAGACCTTGTTTGGCGTCATCCTCACAGGGGTGGTGATTAAAGCCCACTGAGAGAATGAGATGGACAAGGACATAGTAGACCCCCAGGCAACAACCGTATTACAAATCACTGAGTGATTTCTGCTCTGCTCCCTCTGAACAGGTGTCTCATTTGTTCAAGAAGAACCTAGGAAGTCAGTGAAATGGGCAGAAAGAGTGCTTGAAGCAGGGGAGGACAACCAAGAGTAAGCAAGAGGGGAGGAAGCTACAAAGGGAATCAGCCAGTCCAGTGATTGGGATTCACTATGACCTCTGAGGACCCATGCACTTCTGGGATTTGATGATTGCCTGCCTGTGTTGGTTACTCCTTCCTCCAAGGGACTTCCCTTCTCCTTTCCCTTCAAGTCCCTTACCATTTCCCCCTTCTGAAGATACCCAGTTAGTCAACACAAGCATTTATTAAGCTCCTACTATGTTCACAGAACTATGCTAAGTGTTGAGAACACATACAACATACATAGAAACTCTACTTGTAAAGATATAGATGGAGTCAATGGGAGGCAATCTCAGGTGGAAGGGATTAGCATTAAGGAGGAACCAGAGAAGGCTTCTTACAGAAGGTGGGGTTTTAGATGGTATTTGGAGAAAGTCAGAAAAGCCAAGAGGCAGAGATGAGGAGGGAGAGAACTCTAGGCATAGAAAACAGTCATTGAAAATGCATGGAATCAGGAGATGGGGTGTCTTGTGCAAGGAAGCCAATGACGCTGGATTGTAAAGCATGTGGGGAAAGTGAGATGTAAGAAATCTGGAAAAGTAGGAGGGGACCAAGTTATGAAAAGTTTTAAAAGTCAAATAGAGGATTTTATATATGAACATGGAGTTAATAGGGAGGTGTGCATGTGACATAGTCAGACTTGGACTTTAGTAAGATCAGTTTTACAGCTGAGTGGAGGATGGGCTACAGTGGGAGAGGAACTTGGGGCTAGGAGACCAACCTGAAAGTATCACAAGAGGTCAGGCATGAAGTGATGAGCACCTATATCAGAGGTGAGTGGAGAGAAGGGACTGTGCATAGGAGAGATATGGCAAATGGAGATTTGATAGCATTTGGCTAGTGGGTGGATATGGAAAGAATGAGGATTTAAGGCTGCAAGCCCCAATGACTGGAGGAATAGCAGTACCCTCAACAGCAATAGTGGGGAGTTTCAGGGGAAGATTGTGAGTTCAATTTTGGATACGTTTATTTTAAGATGTCTGTAAGTCACACAGTTTGAGATGTCCAGTAGGAGTTGGAGGTTAGAGACTGGAAGTCAGCAAAGACTGTATAAGTAGATTTGAGAATCATTGAGGTGAAAATTGAGTTCATGGGAATTAATGAGCTCACTAAGAAAAATTGTATAGAAGCCAGGGATGACACTACAATTAACTAGCTCAGGAATGTAATATATAATTTGTCCAACAGGTGGTGCCATACTCCAGACACCAGCCCAATGGTCTTGTCAATGTCCTTTGACATCTGCACAGAAGACCTCTGATACTTTTGAGTCGAGTTGAACAACCTAGAAACCCAAACAATCCATCAGGTTACTAGGTCTCTTCCCAGCCTCCCCAGTGAAAGACCATGGAGGATGGACTGATCTCTCCCAATCAATCAGCAAGTTCCCTGAGGGCAGAGCCATTCTCCTGATTGTATCTCCTCTAGCTGTGAGCTTCTCAGAAAGTCAGGCTGGTCCTATTCCTTCTATATCACTAGCCTTTGAAAACCCTGATGGCAGATCTTGGGTCTGCTCTTCCTCTGTCCCAAGGCCCCTAACAAGATCTTAATCACCAAGACCATTGGCCTTTTCTCAGCCTTTGTTCTAGACTCTGCAATTGGACAACACATAGGTAGTCAGATGACATAGTAGACAGAGTAAATTCTTCCTCAGATGCTTACTAGATATGTGAGGCTGGACAAGTCACTTAATTCCTCTTAGACTCAGTTTTCTCATCTGTAAAATGGGTATAATAATAATACCTACCTAATAGAGTTGTTGTGAGGATCAAATAAGGTAAAATATGGAAAACACTTTGCAAAACTTAAAAAGTGTTACTAAAATACTAGATACTCAGGGGTGACTTCTATGTCAATAATGGGTCTTTTCCTGTCCATTAAAATTTTGCCAATTTTATTTTGGGGGCTATTATTCAACATTCACCATATCTACTAACTACTGATCCTTTTCTCAAAAAAATATTAATGATGTAGTCAGGAAGCTTCTGTGTAGTCTACAAAGTCTCTCTGGTTCTTATCATTTCTTATTTTTGACCCATGATTTATAATACAATTTTCCCCATTTTTACCTATTTCTGCCTTTGCAATGAAGTTGACTATCGAAGTATATGCTGACTTAATTTGGAGAGTTTGATCTACCTTCTTACATCTTACTCTCCAACATATACTCCTTGATTCAATGACTGACTTTTGGCTGCTTCATGAACAAGCCACTCCTTCTCTTGGCTCCAAGAATTTTCTTTGGGTATCCCTTGTGCCTGGAATATTTTCCTTCTGCTCTGCATTCTGATTTCCCTCTCTTCCTTTAAGTCCCAAATAAAATCTCATCTTTTCCTTGGAAACCTTCCCCAACCTTTCTTAATTTTAGTACTTTCCCTCTGTTAATTTTATTTCCTATTTATCCTGTATATAGCTTGCTTCATATATTATTTGTTTGCATGTTTTCTCCCCCATTAGATTGTAAGCTCCTTGAGAGCAGGGACTGTCTTTTGTCTCATTTTGTATCTCCAGCATTTAGCACAGTACCGGACCTATAGTCGATGCTTAAAAAATGTTTAGTGCTTGATTGACTATCCCATGAATCCAGGAAGCATACAATAAAACTAATTTACCACCTCCTTTCTTTGTCTACAAGAAGTACCTATGAGGACCCTTCCATCTAGCTGCAGCTTCCCTCTGGTTTAATTTATAGCAAGAATGCCAACATTGTTATGCTACTGCTCTTTTAGCAGTATGTTGATTCATTAATTATTGGGTAGGTAGAGTACAGAGACACATGTTAGTTTATAGATAGTCTAAAAATTGCATAGTTCTTAGCATCCAGCATGGCGTGGCCTCATCAGAAAAGGTCCTGTGCTCTATAAGCAAAGCAGAATTGAAGAGCTCAAAAGAGACGCTAGATGCGCAAATTTAGAGAATCCACCCCAAATGTCACGTGGACTATTTGTGCCCATCCTGTGGTAGAGCATTCTGAACTCTTATTGGTCTAATTAGCCACTGTAACTTGACTCGAACACAGTGATATCATTTTGGTCCTCTTCAAGAATGAAGGACAACCAACCATTCACTTCCTTCTCTGCCATTTTGTCACTATGGAAGTAGAAAAGACACACAGGACTGAGTTGTTGAGTATTTGTTTATTGTTTCATAGTTTCCTATGGCCAAAGAATTCATCACCAAATGGACAACCTACTGGTGATGAGCCTTTCTCTACTAAGAAGAGCTTCAGGAAACAATCTCAGTACATTCCTGGACTTTCAGAGTTTGTGTTCCACTAGTATAACCTTCAAGACCAGAGTCATCTCCATAGCTCAATGAGGCAGCCTCCTAAGTGCCCTATTTCTTTTGAGGGTCCACTCTAGCCACCCTGGTTCACAGAATCAGTCATCTTTGAGTTTGCTATCTCTCTTCACTCACTTGTCAAGTCTTTTTGATGTCCCAACACCATCTCTGGCATCTCCCTCCTTTCCACTCACATGGCCAACACCCTAGGTTAGAACCTTATAATTTCTTACCTTTTCTCTGGCAATGGCCTTCTCTTTGGTTTCCCTGCTCCTGTTCTCTCCTCTTTCTAATATGTAGGGTGTCCCTAAAATCTGGACACATAGGAAATATCATTAACTATGCATGTTTTCAAGAAATGAAATGAATGAAAATTTTCAACATTTTATTTAATTAGCATAAATTTTTTAAACTTTTAAAATTTTATTTATTTATTTTTTAGTTTTCAACATTCATTTCCACAAGATTTTGAGTTACAAATTTTCTCCCCTTCTTTCCCCTACCCTAAGATAGCAAGCATACTGAATATCCCTTTCCCCAATCTGTTCTTTCTTATATCCTCCCCCATACCCCCTTATGTTTCTTGTAGGGCAAGATGTATTTCTATACCCCATTGTCAGTACATCTTATTTCCCTGTTGCATGTAAAAAATGATTTTAACATTTGTTTTTAAAACTTTGAGTTCCAGATTCTTTCCCTTCTTCCCTCCTCACCCATCCCCCACTGGGAAGACAAGTAATTCAATATAAGTTGTACATGTGTAGTTAAATTAGCATAAATTTTAGCCAGGGCAATTTCATATGGAATAAAAGCTTTTATTAGCTATTGACTTTTTCCGTATTAATGAGATTAATTTAATTAAATTAATTAATGAGTTTTCCTATGTGTCTCCTATGTCTTCTTATGAAATCTCATTTATGCTAATTAAATAAAATGTTGTTGAAAATTTCATTCATTTCATTTCTTGAAAATATGCATAGCAGGGGTGGCTAGGTGGTGCAGTGAGTAAGAGGGCTGGCCCCAGAGTTGGGAGGACCCAGGAGCCGTTCCTGCCTTAGAAAATGAGCACCTACACATAAATAATGACTGGCCGTGTAACTTGAGCAAGTTACTTAACCCCAATTGCTTTTAAAAAAATGCATAGTTAATGAGATTTCCTATGTGTCCAGACTTTATCGACACCCTGTAGTTTCCAACATAGGAATGGTTCGTTATTGAATGTCACTTATGAAAGCTTGTTTGTTCCCTGATAATATTCTAAGTGATGAGTCAGATGCGAAAGGGTTTTAAATAATAAATAGAAAAATCTGTATAAGAACCATTCAGAACAAGGAAGGACAATCTAAAATAGTTAGGTTGTGTTGTGTAGATGTGGGCAACTAAGTGGCTTGGTGGACAGAGCACAGGGCCTAGAGTAAGGAAGACCTGAGTTCAAATCTGGCCTCAAATACATACTAGCTGTGTCACCCTGGGCAGGTCACTTAACCCTGTTTCCCTTACTTTGAGCTGGAGAAGGAAATGGCAAACTACTCCAATGGCCCCAAATGGAGTCATGAAGAGTTGGGTACAACTCAACAACCATGACAACTACTGTAGATGTTAAGTAATATGAGAAATCAGAATCCAGCCTGCCCCCTGCTCAGTCCCTCTAGCCCTCTTTCCCCAGCATCCAGAGTTCCTTCCCTGAGGCTTCTCTGTGCTTTTCCCCCACCTTAGGATCGTTGATGGTGTGACATACCCAGGGGAGATGAAGGAAAAGGCAACTGCTCAGAAAAGGTACCACTTAGGTCTGGCCAGAGGACTGAGTGCTAAAATCATCAAGTAAGTATCTGGAACAGGGGTGGGCAGACACAACCAAGGAACCCAGAAGCCCCACAGAGCCAACCTCCTGCCTGAGAGCACCTCCTGCCCTGTCTAGTTAGGCTGTGAATGAGGCCCGGCTGACAACAACCTCTACATGGCCAAGCTCTGCCCAAGCTCCCCCTGCCCACCCTGTCCATGCCCAGTGGCACTAAGGAGCCAACCTCCCACCCAGGGCCACAGGGAGGAATCTGGAGCAGTTCCAGGTGTCTGTCAGAGTGGCTCCATCTACCAATGCCACCTTTGAGTTGGTCTATGAGGAGCTGTTGAAGAGGCAGCTGGGGAAATATGAGCTAATGCTGAAGGTCCAGCCCCAGCAGCTGGTCAAACACCTGCAGGTAACAGAGCTGAGCCCGAAGTCACCTCCCCCAGGAAGCCTGCCTTGATGCATTCACTCTATTTCCCAGCAGAGAGGTCTGTCTTTTTCCCTCATGCCCCTTAGACCAGGGGCTTCCAGGGACCAAGGCCTCTTCCTCCTCAGACCAGGACCTCCCCAATCATAAGGCTATCACCTTCCTTCAGATCTCTGGACTCTTCTCATGCCCTATCCCCCTCTACCTCACAGGTAGATGTCCATATCTTTGAGCCTCAGGGCATCAGCTCCCTGGACACTGAGATCGCCTTTATGACCAAGGATCTGGCAGATGCCCTCACCACCACACAGAATAAGACCAAGGTCAGACGCTGAGACCTGGAGAAAGAGCTTGGGCCCTAGCCTAAGTCATTATAAGGACAGGAGGAAATGAAGCACAAGGCAGGAGAGGGTACTGGGCAGGTCAGTGTGGATACAAAGTTTTCAGGCCTCTGTGCACAGAGGGTACAGGGAACCTGACCATTCTATGGAACAAACCATGGAGTTCTTGCTAAAGGGTGATTTAGAGCCAGGAAGGGCAGAAGGGGATTACCCATGGTTCTATCACATCCTTTGTCCCAGTCTAATCACCAGGAGGAGCTGGTGACTGAGGTCAGTCACAGGTAGCTTTGCTGGGTCACTGTGGGAGAGTCTAACATATTCTGCTTTCCTATGAGGAAGAGGGGAAGAGAAATGGTTATTATAGTTTCTTTTCCTAGCTCGTGTTAGAGCAGCAATGAAGGTTTTTCCTAATATTCACACTCCAGTTATACCATCACCCCTTAGTTAGGAGTCATCTCATTCCCCCAACTGCAGCTCAATATCTCCTCAGAGCAGATGTTCCCCAGGGCTCCTCCTTGCTATCTGTGCCCCATGGCCTCTCTCCTGGGCTTTCTTGTTCTTGTTTCCATTCTATTCACACAATTCCTCCACCTCAAAGCCAGGGTTAGGGGAAGAACTTGGGAATCTGGTTTACCTGGTGAACTAGCCTTTCAGAAGTCTCTCGGCTTCCCATAGTTATAGATTACTCCAGCTTCTCCAGCTCTTGGACCACTGGAAGGGCTTGTCACTCCTTCTGGCTTCTCAGGCAACTTCTCAGCACCAGCTTCTCCTCCTCCAGGCTCACATAGTGTTCAGGCCATCTCTGGTCCAGCAGCAGAAAGAGCCCGGGAAGCTGGACACGATTCTGGACGGTAACTTCATTGTCCATTATGACGTGGACCGAACCGCTGTTGCAGGGGACATCCAGGTGAAAGCTATAGGGGCCTGGCAATGAGAAAGATGGCTTCTGGAAATGCTGTGGGAATGAAGCAGCTGTCAAGCCCTTTTCTATCATTTGACTTTAGCAAAACTGCAGACTTTTGGGAAATCAATCCATTAGCAAATGCTGCTGACCCTCCCTTGTGTGCCTAGTTCTGTGCTTAGCAGCATTGTGAGGGAAACACAGGCTGTGCCACCCAGGGCCCTGACCTCAAGGAAGTAGTCTGAGAGACACAGGACATCATTGTGTATGTGGACTTAATTGTCTGTATCTTAGTCTCGATTTTGTCTTCTGTGTAATGAAAGTGTAGTATGCAGTGCTGAAGGTCCCTTTCAGTTCTTGAGCTCTTGCATTCTGCGATTAATTGCCAAATCTGTGAATTACGGTTGAAAGGAAGTATGAACTGGATGCATTTGCTCAGGTTATTTGGTGGGCAGTGGAAAGGTAAGGGGCTGCCAGTTCAATCCAGAGTCTGTCTCAGTAAGGCAGGTGTGGGAACTCCATTTCTTTCTTGTTTTTCTTTTTCCCCAGCTCCCCATAAAAGGGAGACTAAACCCATCTGCTGCTGATCTTCCATGCTCTTTATGAATTCTTACCTATTCCCATTTGGGGAGATAATATTTTCTGCCCTCAGTCCTCTATTCTAGCAGAACCCCACTTCTGAGATCCATAGTACCTTATGCTCAAACTGCAGAGGGTGCAGACAGAGCAATGTGTTTGATGGATTTACTTTTTATATGCTTATAAATGTATATGTTGTCTCCTTTGATAGAATTTAAAATCCTTGAGAAGATAAATTGTTTCTTTCTTTCCTTTGCTTCCTTCCTTTCTTTTCTTTCTCCCTTTTCCTTCCTTTCTTTTTTCTTCCTTTCTTTCCTTCTTTCCTTCCTTTTTCTTTCTTTCTTTCCTTCCTTTTCCTTCCTTTTTCTTTCTCTCTTTCTTTTTTGTCTCTCTTTCTTCCTTTCTTTCTCTCTTTCTTCCTTTCTTTCCTCTTTCCTTCTTTCTCTTTCTTTATTCTTTCTTTCTTTCCATCCTTCCTTCCTTCTTTCCTTCCTTCTTTCCTTCCTTCCTTTCTTTCTCTTTATATTCTGGTCACAGAGCATAGTGGGCAGCCCTACAATCAAGGTGCTGTCCAAAACAAACATTGGCCCCTTCTGAACCACCTTCCATTCAATCCAATCAATTGAAACATTTATTAAGTGCCCAGTATATTCCAGGGGCAGCTAGGTGGTACAGTAGATAGAGTGCTGGGCTTGGAATCAGGAAGACTCATCTTCCTGAGTTCATATCTGGCCTCAGACACTTAACTAGCTGTGTGACTCTGGACAAGTCACTTAACCCTGTTTGCCTCAGTTCCTCATCTGTAAAAATGAGCTAGGGAAGGAAATGACAAACCTCTCCAATATCTTTGCCAAGAAAACCACAACATTGGGTCACAAAGAGATAGATACAACTGAAACTGAACAATACATGCTGGACACTTAATAAATGCTTCTTCTCAGTTGGTTGGTTGGATTAAATGGGAGGTAGTTCAGAGAAGGAGGATAAATGTGCCTCTCTAGACTGAGGTCCTAGCCAGAGGTGGGGAACCTGTGGCCTGGAGGCCACATGTGGCCCTCTAGGTCCTCAAGTGTGGCACTAGGGGAGTGGCAGCTCTGACCCACAGCTGTCCCCATGCTGCAGATTGAGAATGGATACTTCGTGCATCACTTTGCCCCAAGAGAGTTGCCCCTGTTGCCCAAGAACGTGGTCTTTGTAATCGACAAGAGTGGATCCATGGCTGGCAGGAAGATTAAGAAGGTCAGGAGGTGTACTGGAAGTGTGTGGGAATGGGAAGGGGGAAGAGCTGGGGACTGCTCTAGGCAGTAAAGGACCCAAGTCTATTACAGTCTATGCCTCTACCCTTCTACCCTTCTCATGTTCTCACCCTATCAGTTCCTACTCCGGCCATCCTTCTGACTCTGCCATGACGTATCAGGGAATGGGCCAGGTGAAAAGTGATTAACATCGTCCAGACCCATATCCCTATTTCCTGAGAATTCTGTCCCCAGCTCCACTTCCCCCCCACTGAATATCCCTTCAAAGTCCCTCCCTATTGAATCTCCTTCTGTCTCCTTCCCCTTCCCCTTGGACATCTTTAATCTCACCTTTCTACCCATAATTCTCCACTATCTCCATCATCTTCCTACCCATGAGTCTCCACCATCTCCACCATGGAGACAGTGTGGAGACAGCTCCTGGCACGATGGATAGGGCATGGAGTCAGGAAGACCTAGGTACAAATCTAGCTTCAGATATTTATTAGCAGAATGACCCTGGTCAAGTCACTTACTACTGTTTGCCTCAGTTTCCTCAGCTGTAAAGTTACTACCTTGTAGAATTGTTGTGAAGATCAAATGAGATCCTATTTGTGAAATAGTAAACAACTTAGCCCTGTGCCTGGCACATATTATCTGCTGCTGTCGCTTCCCTTTCCCTTCTCTGGACCCTCTCTCTATCTCCCAAGGCTTCCCAACATCTGTCTTCTCTGCCTTTGACTCTCTCTCCATGTCCCCTTTCTGCCCCCTAAACTTCCACACCACATTTTGGCTCCCTCAACATTTAACTCCTTCTAGCTCCTTCCCTCACTCCCTGAACTTCTCCTCCACCAAGTTCCTTCCCTGCCCTCTCAGACCAGGGAGGCCCTACTAAAGATCATGGATGATCTCAAACCAGAGGATCATTTCAACTTGGTTGCCTTCAGTGGACGAGTGACCCAATGGAAGCCAATGTTGCTTCAGGCCTCGAAAGAACATGTGGAATCAGCCAAGACATTTCTCTCTAATACCCAAGCCCTGGGTGGTGAGTGAGGGGCCAGGGCTTCAAGGGGTGGGCACTGTGGCTGGCCTCAAGGATCCTAGCATCACTGTTTAGATGAGAGTTTCTGAAGAGTTTAGTAGGGGAGAACTGGTCAAAAATAGCATCTATTAGACAGCTATTGGGAACATTGGTATTTCCTTGTCCCCATTCCCAGAGGACTCCTGACCCTATGTCTCATCCTTAATAAAAAAGACGATCAATTAATAATTTGCTCTCAGGGCAGCTAGGTGGCGCAGTGAGTAGAGCACCGGCCCTGGAGTCAGAAGGACCTGAGTTCGGATCCAGCCTCAGACACTTAACACACACAAACAAAAAATTAGCCATGTGACCTTGGGCAAGTTACTTAACCCCAATTGCCCTCCAAAAAAAAAAATAGTAATAATAATTTGCTCTCTCCCCCAGTACCCACACACTCAGAATTTCCTGTCTCAGGCTAAACTAGACTGACCAATCTGCATAGAACCTAGATGTGATCTTCATCAAGCTGTACTTCTCTAATCTGGCCTGGTTCCTTGGCCCTCCTCCCTTTCTGACCCCAGTGTCCTCCCCTTTCTGCTCTGCCCCCTAATCTTACTTGATCTCTCCCTCTGCCCCTGGACGAGCCTCCATCCCTCTTTTCCTCCCAGGCCTCTCACCCTCCACCTGTCTCACTTGGTACCAAAGCTGAGACAGGTGTGAGCAGATTTTTCTCCCCAGCAACCAACATCAATGAGGCCGTCCTTGTGGCTGTGAGGATGCTGGATGAGGGCAACAGGAGGGAGCAGCTTCCAGCAGGGAGCGTCTCCATGGTCATCCTGCTCACGGATGGGGATCCCACTGAGGGTGAGGAGAGGGTGGGGAGGGCACCAACTTCCTATGGAAGCCTAAAGGGCGTGTGTCCTGGGGGCCCTTTCCCAGGAGAGGAGGACAATAGCTTGGGGAAAAGAGACATGGGGCAGGCTGTGGACCTGCCCTCAGAGAGATTACAGTCCTGAAAAGACAGAGACCTAGACTCTGACATTGGGATTTTCCCAGCCTCAGTGAGGAAACGAGATGCACATGGGAGCAAATTGAAGGCCCTAGATCTGTGGTTAAACTCTCCAGGAAAACCCAGAAGGGAGCTATCATTGTGGACTTGAGTGGTCAGAGATGGCCGCAGGCAAGAGTAGGTAGAGTTTGGAGTAGGTGCTCCCCAGAGGTACATACTGGGAGCCAAGTGTCCCAGGTTCAAGTCCAGTCTCTGCCATTAATAGTCTTAGTGACCTTGGATAAGTAGTTTGCCCTTTTGGGGCCCCAGCTTCACTGTATGATCCCTGGACTCCATAACTGGCTGGGGTTGGGTGAGTATTGTGAAGACATTCCCATCCAGATAGGTTGGAGTAAGTAAGTGATCCCTGAGGTCCCTGGGCCTAGAATAAGCATTCAAGAAATTCCCTATCTATCCCTCTCTCTATCTCTCTCTCTCCCTCTCTCTACTCACCTATCTCTCTCTGTCCCTGTCTGTCTATTTCTCTCTTTCTCTTTCTTCTCTGTCTTTTCCCTGATCCGTGTTGCTGCAGGGGAAACAAAACTGCAAAAGATTCAGGAAAAGGTGAAGGCAGCTGTAGGGGGCCGATACCATATCTATTGCCTGGGTCTTGGCCTTGATGTCGACTATGCCTTTCTGAAGAAGCTGGCACTGGACAATGGCGGGGTGGCCCGGCGCATCTGTGAGGACTCAGATCCTGACCTGCAGCTCCAGGTATCAGTACCCAGCTTTGGGACCCCATGGGGAGGCCTCCTGAGGTGTGTATGCCCCCTATATGTGGGATGGAGGAGTTAGAAAAGAAAAGAACTCCTAGCATCTTGATTAGAATCTGCCCCTCAATTCCTATGTGACCTTGGACATATCTTTTCCCCTCTATGGGTTTCACTTTGCCTTTATTTCCAATGAAGGAGCTGAATTCCAGCTCTAAAGTACTACAGGCCCCAGACAGCTGCCCTACCCACCTTATTTCATTCTACCCTAATCCCTCCTTGTCCCCCAAAGGACTTTTACCAGGAAGTGGCCAATCCACTGCTGACCATGGTGAAGTTCCAGTACCCAGACAATGCTGTGGAGCTGCTCACACAGGACAACTTCAGGGTCTTCTTCAAGGGTTCTGAGCTAGTGGTGGCTGGGAAGCTCACGTCCCACGCCCCGGACCTGCTCTCAGCCCAAGTCAGGGGCCAGTCTGTGAGTGAAACCCAGAAATCCTTTGAGGAGAGGGCCTTGGCCTGAGAGTTGTTTCCTGTATAGTACAAGAATAGGATGAAGGAAGCAGGGCTAGACAAACATGTCTGTGAATTCAGTTCAGTTCAGTTCAGAACACGTTTATATATTGTCTACTAGGGACCAAGGACCGTGCTAGGCACTGAGGATACAAAAAAGAAACAGTCCCTGCCTTCAACAGGCTTACCTTCTACTGGGAGAAAACGGCACACAGATAAGTAAATGCATAATATATAAAGTAAATATAAAGCTATTTTTTGGTGGAGACATGTACAAAGTAACTATGTAGTTGTGGTTGGGGATAGAGAAAACACTAATAACTAGGGAGAATCAAGAAAGCTCTCCTAGAACAATTGGTAGATCTTAAACTGACCCTTAAAGAGATTAGGACAGAAAGCGTTGTAGACATATGGGCCAGCCTATGAGAAGGTGTGGATGTGGGAGATGGAATTTTATATATGGGGAACAGCAAATAAAATGCTATATAGTGAGCAATGTGAAATGAGTCTAGAAAAAGCCAGATTGTGAAAAGGGCCAGGTATTTTTTAATTTGAAGCAGAAAAAAAGTTAGTGTCATCTAAAGATGCGTTTATAGAGACTCCACATCTGGAATGAGGGAGGCCATAATCCTACTGTCCTCTGCTCTGCACACATCATATTTGGGGCATTGGGTTCATTTGGGGGAGTGGCTGGGTCTCTGTATCTCTCCGAGAGTCAAAGTACAGTGGCCACTTGTAGACCTGTTCCGAATACTGATCTGGGTAAAAGTTTTTTTGTTTTTTTTCCCTGAGCTGGGTCAGTTGACCCTTCCTTAGGGAACTTGGTGGCTCTCTGTTCCCCAACAGTTCACCATACTAGCATTGGACTTAGTTGGACACCCAATTGGTTTTAGCTTTACTTAGAACTCCAGAATTCAAGAGATCCACCAGCCTCCATTTTCTTAGCAGAGGGAACCACCGGCATGTGCAACCACACCCAGCAGGAATATTGTATTTAACCCAATTGAATTCAACAAAAATGTGCTGAAAGCCTATTGCAAGCAAGGCATTGTGTTTAGTTCTGGATGCCATATTTTAGGGGGGACTTTGGTATACTACTGTAGGTCTTGAGGAGGGCAAAAAGAATGATGAAAGCACTAAGGCATTAGAGGGTCAAGGAAAGGAAATGGAGATGTTTAACCTGGAGAAAAGAAGATATATTCCAATATCTGGAAAGTAGTCACATGACAGAGGAAAGACTTATTTTACTTCAATGCAAAGGGTAGAATTAGAAGGACTTGATGGAAATTGAAGAGTGGTACATTTTGACTCAATATAAGACAAAGTGTCCGCACAATTAGAACAGTCCAAAAATGTAATGGACTACCTAGGAGAATAGAGAGTTTCCTGTCCCTACAGGTCTTCAGGCAGAGGCTAGTCGACCACTCATAAGACATGTTGTTTAGGTACAGGTTGGACTATAATGTGTCTAAGGTCACTTTCAGTTTCGAAATCCACATGACTGAATATGCCAATGACCAGGAGAGGGTGCTGGGCGTCAGGTTAGGATTTGAGGGGGATGGACCAAGGGTCACGCCAACCTGATATGTCAAATTTTGGCCAACTCAGTGTGATCCATCAGGGCTGGAGACAGGCCACTAAGTGAAAAGAGCTGAGGTGTGGATATCAAAGTTTAGGGCTTAAAAGAGAGCACTTGCCCAAGAGAATTGGGCTTGAGAAGGAGATGTAATAACCCCTGGCCCTTCATTGTGCCAGAGTCAGTGCCTTTTGCTGCCAGTTGGGGTGGGGAGGAAAGGAACAAGCCAGAGCCACAAAGAACTTGTATGGTCTTATTAAAAGGAAGGAGGAAAGAGTAAGAGCAAAGAATTGTGAACTTGGTGGTGGTAAAGGACTTCTGAGGCAGCAAAAATACTCAAAACCAATTAGTATTTGGAAGAGTTAGGTGAAGCATACAGAAAAGCAATGGTATTATGGAGAAGAGGAGAGGAACAAAGAAAGAAGGAAACCGGTGGTGTTTGTAATCAATTTAATGTCTGAGGAAATTGGTTTGTTTCGCAATGGGAAAAGAACCCCAGCTTTCTTTTCTTTCCTTTGTATCCTCAGCACTTAGCACAGGGCCTGGGAGGCCCTTAATAAATGCTAGATGGCTGATTGTTATTTAATATGTGTTCGGCCTTAGTGAGTCATTTACCTTGGTTTCCTAAAGTGTAAATAAAGTGAGTTGGAGAGAATCTTGACATTCACTTCTAACTGTGATTCTGTGGAAGTTCTACACAACGTTTTATATTTTATAACCTTTTATAATGACTCTAAACGATAAAATAAAATCAACTAACCATCAACATAGGCATGAGACATAACTTGGAGTTGTGTGGTTTAGGCTCAGTTTGATGCTACCTCTCCTTCAGGAGGGATCCTACATCCTGGGATAGCCCCAGGCAAATGCTTGGCTTAATTAAGTTCATGTCTCTCCTCTATTTAGAACACTCAGAACATCAGCTTCCAAACAGAAGTGAATGTTGCAAGCAAGGAAAAAGTCTTCCAGGGCCCAAAGTACATTTCCCACAGCTTCATGGAGCGCCTGTGGGCATACCTAACCATCCAGCAGCTGTTGGAGAAAGCGTGAGTGACCCTTGTCTGTATGACTTTTTAGCCTCTGAGTCTCAGTTTGCTCATCTGGGTAAGCATGCCCATCTAAGAAGGCCTAAGAAGTAAGGGGAAAGAAATTCTCCCTGTAATCATGCATCCTTGAACTCCCCATCATTCAACTATAGACCTAGATTTGTTATATCCTGGACAACTTGGGAAGGGGGTGTTAGCCTTGTTCTTTAAACTCTGAATTGTAGAGAGAAAGGTGAGTACATGGAGGGACGAGGGAGGTAGAACATCTTCCAGTAAAATGCTAATAGATCTTATTATCAGTGTTTCAGCCTCAGATGCTGAACAGCGGAGGCTGAAGGCCAGGGCTCTGGACCTTTCCCTCAATTTCAACTTTGTCACTCCACTCACATCTATGGTAATCAACCAGCCTAATAACCAGGGCCAACCCTGGCTGGCTATGAAGTCTGTGGAAATAGGTAAGTAGTATATGGAGCACTTCCTGACTCTGGGGGCCCAAGACATCATGGTATATCGGGAAGAGCACTTAAGTTGGAGTCAGGAAGACCTAGATTCCTATCAGACAGTGCCTCAGATTCTTACTAGCTATGTGATCATGAGCTTTTCATTTAAATTCTCTGCACCTCTCAGTGCTCTCATCTGTCAAATCAAAGGGTTGGACTCAATAATCTCTAAGGTACCTTCTAACTGTAAGTCTTTGATGTTATGATCCTAATAATGCTTCCAGAATTACTTCCCCAATTCCCATTAGTGCTTGTAGGATGAGTCTCCAAAAGGTGGCTAACTATTTTGCTCTTCAGAATTCTAGAGTGGTTGAGGTTACTAAAACTGTATTTCATGAGCCCCCATCTGATGTGCTTCTCCAGATCAATCTACCAGCTGCCATCAATTAGCTTTTTCTGAAGAAATATTTATAGTAACAATAGCCGATACAGAATGGTCCCCTCTTGAATATTCTTCCCTTGCACACACAAGGATCCTGGGAATAGTAGATTCAATTTTAGAGAACACACATGGCAAAAGGACAAATGCGCAGTTCTTGATTACTGGAAGTCCTTTTCTTCCTTTGTGGAGCGTGCATGAAGTTCCCCTCAGGTGTATCTCTCTGCTGGGCTCTGAGCTGGAAGTTCTGCCATCTATAAAGGAAGGCTTTGTGAAGAGTTTAGTGCCCTGTGGGAGGTGGTACCCAAGGCTATCCTGAGGGGGGCATTTTATTCTGTGGAGTTGAAACCAGGCAGAACTACAGATACAAAGTAGAATGAGAATTCTAACAAATTCTCTTCAATCAATCGCAGAATAATTCTTGTGTGAAACCACCCGTTTTCATCCAATTCTCAAAGCACTTCACTTTTCTCAAATGGATTAAGGATTTGTTCCCACTTACTTTGCATTTTGGGGCAGCTAGGTGGCACAATGGACAAAGAACTGGGTCTGGAGTCAGAAAGATTTAAATTCAAACCTGTCCTCAGACAATTACTAGCTACGACCCTGGACAAGTCGCTTAACCCTGTTTGCATCAGTTCCTCATCTGCCAAATGAGGACACACTGGGGAAGGAAATGGCAAATTACCCCAGTATTTTTTGCCAAGAAAACTCTACAGGCTTGTCTGTGGGGCACAAAGAGTAAAACGTAACTGAACGACTAAACAAGTTTGCATCTTTTACTGATTCAGTCAAGTCTGGACCGTACATATTTGCAGTAGTTGAGATTGGAGTGGAAATTCCCCACCTAGTCAAATGTTTGCTGTCCTCAGTAAATCAGTTGGGGTACTTTGGGTAAATTCCATAGTCCCAAATTCTGAAAGCTTTCCAGTGATTTAGGAATGTTCAAGCACTCATTTGTTTGTTTTTCTAGTGTGTAGTACTAGAGGTTTTTCTGATGAGTCTAGGTGGCACAGTTCATGAACACATCTGTAAATTAACCTTTTCCTATACTCCCAATATATAGTGATAAAACTTCACAGGAATTATTTTACAAATCAGAATCTATCTGTGTTTGCAAAAGGCCTCATTACCATCATACTCTAAGATCAATTTCAATCTTCCCCTCTAATTTTATGGGTTCTAATGAGAGAGTATGTCCAAGGCTTATGGGGGGAAATATACCAACTGTTCTTAATGTAGCAGACACTGGATTAGTCAATACTATTTTTCTAAAAGTTAATAGAGACTATTGACTGATAATCAATGAGAAGTAGGAGGCTTATGAACAATAGCACTTGAAACCCCACCAACCCATAGGGTTACTTAGGAATAGGACCCTGAAGGGAAAAAGTAGTAACCCGACCCCCTATGGATCCAATCTGCCATTGCTAGGAGGAATTGGGGAAGTAGCAGACAAGTTTCATTGATAGCCATTGCTTCAACTGAGAGTTCTTGATTGAATACTTCAGTAGTAATGCCCATAATTATGCCCTTAGAAGTATAGAAGATGGGGGTTGTATGGATTTTTGCTTGCCTAAAATGTGAGTGCCTAGCAATTTACCTAGAGAATACTATGACAGCTCATAAATATTTTTTAACCTTTAAAAAGACCTAGACAACTTGCTTTATTGTGACATGAATCTAGAAAATTTGTCCCAGATACTTATGGACTCAACTTCTGCAGGATAATGTTCGCCTCTAATGCTTAATCTCTTTTTAGGATACCCATTTCTCTTTGAGGCTTTTTCTTAGTTTGATTCCCTAAGTTTTGTTTTGTTTTTCCTAGTGAAGGGTGAATTAGGAGCTCCATTTAGATTGCCCTAATGCATCGGTGGGGTTCTTTTGAAGAATTTTGTGGTGCTCTGCAGAACAAGAAGCTAGAAATAATTTATGTCTGGTCTTCCAGGGGAAGTTGTTTTATATGTGAAAGGGGTTGCTGTAAACATCTGGCACTCTGTGTGTGAAAGGAATACCTATAGATGTTTTTGAGGAGACCTCAAATTAGATCATCCTAGGTGATAAAAAGAAATCGTGAAAGGATTTTCACCCAGAGCAATAATGATTTCTCACCTAAGGATAAGGGACTGACTTCTAGATGACTCCAGGTCTATAATCCCTATAGAGAGAGGCTTGCCTGTCCTGGGAGCTCTGTAAGGACCAGGGTTTTTCTCTGAGAGGGGAGGCTTGATTTTCTTTTCCTTTTTCAATTCAATGCAATAGACATTTATGAAGTACGTACTCTATGCTTGGCACTGTGCTAAGCGCTGGGGGGTATAAAAAGATGTAAAAGAGGCCGTGCCCTCAAGGGCACTATATACATACATACATACGTACATTACATGTGTAATACATACACACACACACACACACACGCACACACATACATACATACACACATCCCAAGCCAGCCTAGACTGAATTTCATTCCTGGTCACAGATTAGCCCTCCAAGAACAGACATTACCACATCCCTACCCACAAACAAAACCATAAACCCAACCCTGAATCAAACCACCATCTAACCACAGACTGAGCCTTAACCTGACCCTAGACTGACTCCTGACATTGTCCACTATCCTATATACTGATCCCCTATACTTAACACAAACTGAACCATGGCCACAGAAAGAACTTCAACCCAGGACACAAACATACTCCCAACCCCCACCCTGCTATGACCACACACTAAGCCCTAAACCAAAAACATATACTCTGCTATGATTTCGTGCCCCCACTGGACACTGACTACAGCCCAGACTGAGCCCTGCCCTTGCCCTTCACCTTAGCCACAGGCTCCCCATGATCATGACCACACACAGAGAGCCCTGACCTTGGCCACAGGCTGAGCCTAATGTCAGTCACAGACTGACCTCCAACCTGTACACAAATTTCAGCTACCCACTGATCCTTAACCATACTCCAATATAAACCCTGATCCTGCCCCTTTACCATAGTTACCAACTGGTCCTCCCTACCATGACCTAACCTCAGCCTCTGACTGGGTCCTAACCTCAGACTATATACATATATGTGTGTCTGCACATGTGTGTATGTATGTATGCATATATACACATATATACATATATATACATATACATACACTATAATGAAGTATATATAATAGGATAAAGACAGAGGAGAGTTTTCAACATACAAACACAATGGTTCATGACCTGTGATTTCTTTGTTAGGTGTCAGCTTCTTTGATTGGTCTAGATGGGCATAGCCAATTGTTTGACCAAATGGGCCAGCCAGGCCTCTAGGGTCTTTAAATAGCTGGAAGAAACAATGGTCCCAGCTAGAAAAAAGAAATACACCAAAGACATGCTAAGAACAAAAGCATATAGAGAAAGAAAGCCATTTGCTGGGGAAGAAGCAGCTTTAAAGAGCATGAGCCCTTTGAATCATAAAAGGATGCCACATATAATCCCAAGAAAGGGCTGCCAGTAACCAGGAGCTGTGAGTTCCACATTCTTCTCTACATGTATGTCTCAGCATCGGGGTATTTTACAATTATGCCCACTCTCCCCACTGAGCCTGTGTATATTTGTGGGAGACTGTGCCCCAGGCTTTTGGATCAGGGGTGAGGGAAGATTTATATTAATTGCCCCAGTTATATCTGTTTACTAAATACATTTTCTAAAATTGAATTATCTCTGGCTGTTAATCAAAGCAGAGTCCACCTTTGGAGGCTCAGGAACTAGCACAGGTCTTCTTAGACTTTTTCCACTGGGGATGCATTTTTGTGTTTCAGCAGCATTTGTTGGTGAGGCATGGGCTGAGGGCATGTGCAGTGCAAAGTGCCCATGCTTTGTGTTCAGAACCAAGGCTAATACTTTAGATTCATTATGTGTTTGATTTTTAATTAATTTTTGGTCATTGTGCATTCAAAAACCTTTTACTCTTGCCAAAGTTTTTTGACCCCATATGTGGTCATAACCCACAGTTCAAGAAACCCTGACTGGGCCCAGCCCATCAATTCCACCTCCAGGGGACAAGAGATAAATTTCTTCTGGGAATCTAAGTTGCTAAGTCTGTATGAGTTTTGAGTGAGCCCAGAGGAGGTGCTGCACTACGGGCAGGCTTTTTCAGTCCTTTTTCCTTCTCACTCCACATCCTCTGGAGCCCCTATGTGTAATACTAAGGGTTTTCATTTCCACATCAATCAATGTTCTTTCACTATATCTACTATATCCCACTGAAGACTTAGAATGTCCTTCCCTCTCTGGACAAAGGCAAGCCAAACTCTCTGATAGATGACTGGGGTCCTCTATTACTCTGAGGGCTCCGTCATTCTAGTTCTTGCTTATGGAAAACTTAATGGGCACTCATGGGTCAGAAAGGCAGAAATTCTTATCCAAGAGTTGACATTTCTCTCCTTGGTTTCAGATAATGAAAAGCTGAAAATAGAACAACAAATAAGACCAGGTAAAATTTGAATTTCTGCTAATAAGGTCCCCATACTCGCTCCTAACTCTAGCCTAAGACAATCTCTAAATCTAGTCACAAACTGAGACCTGACCCTAACCAAAGAATGACCCCTAATCCTCAGACTGGCCTAGACTGAATTTTATTCCTGGTCATAGAATAAAGCCCAAGAACAAACATTACCACATCCATACCCACAAACAAAACCATAAACCCAGCCCTGAATCAAACCATCACCTAACCATAACCTGACCCTAGATCCTGACCTTGTCTACACACTGATCCCCTATACTTAACTAAACACACTGAACCATGGCCACAGAAAGAACCTCAACCCAGAACACAAACATACTCCCAACCCCCACCCTGCTATGACCACACACTAAGCCCTAAACCAAACACATATACTCTGCTATGATTCCATGCCCCCACTGGACACTGACAGAGTGATCCCTGCCCCTGTCCTTCATCCTAGCCACAAGCTCCCCATGACCATAACCACACACAGAGAGCTCTGACCTTGGCCACAGGCTGAGCCCTAATGTCAGTCATAGATTGACCTCCAACCTGTACACAAATTTCAGCTACCTACTGATCCTTAACCCTACGCCAATATAAGCCCTGATCCCTTACCATAGTTACCAACTGGTCCTCCCTACCATGACCACATGCTAAGAAGTCCTAACCTCAGCCTGTGACTGGGTCCTAACCTCAGACTTTCCCTGACTCCTGTCCCCAGTCTGAACTCTGTTCCTGCTGGTCCTCTGATCACATATTCCTGTCAAGCCCCAAAGAAGAGTTTAATAACTTGTTTGTGTCACAGCTCTGTAGATCTGATGAAACATGAATTCCTGACAGCTAAGGGACCAATTGGATAGGAACACTGAACCCGGAGTCAAGAAGACCTAAGTTTAAATATGGCATCAGATACTTAATAGCTGGGGGGCCTTGGGTAAGTCACTTAAACTGTTTGCCTCAGGTTCCTCAGCTGTAAAATGAGCCTAATAATAGCACCTACCTCACAGGGTTATGGTAATGATTGAATGAGATTAACATAGACACTATACAAATGTTCATTCCCTTCCCTTCCCTGAAATCCATAAAATAAAATACCAAGATTACCAAGTAAAGCAATTATATTGAAACAATTATAAGAAATTTTTTAAAAAGTATTTTTACAGACCCCAGATTAAGAATCATAGCTTTAGTCAGACCCAGAGCCATAATTCCAACCACATATTCAATCTTGACCATTGTTCTCAGATTGATTCTTAATTCTGGCCCCAGACTGATCCCTGACATCCTCAGAATGAGTACATTGCTAGATAAAGACTAAGCCCCCTAACCTGAGAACATTGTTGTTCAGCCATTCTGTTGTGTCTGACTCTTCATAACCCTACAGACTTTTCCATGGGGTTTTCTTGGCAAAGATGGTAGTGATTTGTCATTTCTTTCTCCAGTGTGTCCCCATCTTATAGATAAGGAACTGAGGCAAATAGAGGTTAAGTGATTTACCCAAGGACACCAGCTACTAAGTGTCTGAGGCTGAATTTGAACTCAGACCTTTCTGACTCCAGGCCCAATGCTCTACCCACTGTGTTACCTAACTGACCTGACAACATACTGAGCCTTAATTCCCACTCCTCGATCTAACCCCAGACCAAGTACTGTACTATTTCCAAACAGAACCATCAACAGTCTCAACATTAGCTCTAAATCCATACTTTTTTCTAAACATGGCCCAACCTGATTTCTCTTCCTAGCCTCAAATTTTAACCTAACCCTAGTATATACTAACATAGTACATAAGCCATGTTCTCATTCCCAGACAAAGCCCTAATTCCAATCAAAGACTGATTTCCTCTTTTCACCTCTAATACCCATACACCCTAGTAGACGTCCAACCCTGCTCATATATCGACTCCTCTATCCTGGTCCTAACCTTAGGCCCATACTGAATCTAGACTTAGCCTTAGACTTAGTCCTACCCTCAGTCAGAGAGCAAATTCTGATGCTGGCCATAAACTAATTTCCTCTGCTGACCACACCAAGCCCTAATCTCAGTTCTACTCTGAGTATACACCAATACAGCCCCATAGAGATCACCTAAGCCCCCACACAGACCAAGTCCAACCTTGGACTCCTCGACCCTGAGCACACAACGAGTCCAAACCCGACTTCAGCCTGAGCACCAGCTCTGACTGGCCACAGATTGACCCTGGTCAGTCAGTTCATAAGCATGTGTAATCAAAGAATTAGCAGAGATCTTGACATTCTTGTAGTGTGGCCTCTTTTCCTATGTTGATCTCAACCCTCGAGCATATCTTACTGGTGGTCAGCAAGCCTCCCTGTTGAATACTCCTGCCAATGTGAGATTGCTGCAGATCACAAGGGGATCTAGGTGACATTTCCCTTGAGGAAAGCATATACCTACGCTAAGGACCCAACTTGGCATAGGTATCATATTTGGGAGAACCCTGAACCTTTCTCTTCTTCCTTGGAGGGAACTGGGTTGGGCTCCTCTCTTACCTCTTTCTAAAGCTTTTAACCACCATCTCCTCAGGTGGACCTGGTCTGGTAGAAGCATGCAGACCATTTATCTCATCTTATGCAAGAGAAAACTCAAGGTCAGGAAAAGGGAGTAATTCAGCCAAGGCCAGACAGTGAGTTAGTGGCTAGGAGGAGGACTTGACCAAGGTGAGTGAAGTACCAAGTCAGGATTAGAAAGAATCCAGGCTTTCTGACTCCTGGTCATCTCTCTGCAGGCAGAATGAAATCACGAAGAAAGAAGATCATTCCCCAGGTATCAACTGAACTAAGTAAGACACAAGTGACTTGTCTGAGGCCACCTGGTGGGGTAAGGGTGAGAATGAGATCTTTAGGGAAGAGGTTTGAAGGGATATTAGAAGAAATCTTACCTGGAGCTAGCTGAGTCGTGTGTAGAAGGCAAGACCTCTAATGTTTATAAGTTCCTTCTGTTCCATTTCAGTGCTCTGGGGAAGAGGATCTAGGGCAGGTTCCTGGGAAGAAACCCTATTGGGATCCCTCCTCTAGGTCCTAGGTTTCCCTAGGACAGGTCTTACCTCTTGTCCATGTGATAATCCTCTGCCCCCCTTCCCCTCATCCTTCCAGTATAGCATAACAAGCATTAGGTTTATAGACAAAGTGCAAATCTTGACTCTGACGTTTACTAATGTAGCAAGCCCCTCTGGGGTCTCTTCCCACCCTAGACACTTATACTTGCAGATCAGGGCCCCAAGTTGATTATAATTCTTATAGTTCTATAGAGTTTATATAGTACTGTAGCTTCTAAGCCCCCACTAGTGTGTCACTCCCCATGATGAATCAATCAGTCAGCTGAACTCCATTAATGTTTAGAAAAGTGATTTACTGAGAAATAATAGAAAGGATAGTTGGTGCAAAACATTCCTACCCAACTAACAGGAGCACACTCTCCCCATGCACACACAAGGTCCCCAGGGAGAATCACCTTGAACTTAAGTACAAATAAAGTGAGGTGCACAGATAAAGAACACCTGACAAAGGAGTAACCCTTAATTCTTGATGATTGGATGTCTTCTTCCTTTGTAGAGTCCTTGTGGTATTCTCTTCAGGTGTAGCTCTCTGCTGGGACCTGAGGGAGAGGGCCTCTCTAGATTCCACAGCCAGCATATTCTCTGTAAAGAGGGGTTGCACTCCTAGAAACTGCTTCCTTTCTTAGGTGTTTATCTTTTTGTGTCTGTTTGTGTCCATGCTTGTCCTTGGAAGGCACTTTGGCTGTATTACCTGCTACTGGTCCAGTCTGAGGCCATAATCAGTGGGAGAGGAGAGGAGTGTGTAACACTCCCTCTGGCCTCACTTCCCTCAGTCCCTTGCTGATTTCTGGTGCAGGTATTAAGCATCTGCTCCCACAAGAGGCTCTTGAACCTGGAGGTGTCCAGGACTTGATTGCTTCACTACTGGGCTATATACACATGCATAATATATAATATGTATTATGTGTAATATATATGTAAGTGGTTATCCCTTCTTCTTTCCCTAGAAAGAACCCGGCTGGCTCCTTTAGAAGATGTCTTACCAGGTAGAGTACTTGACAGAGACTAACCTTGTACCCCATCACTGGGATTGGTGATGGGAAATAGAATGATTCCTGGGAAATCCAGGCAGGAGGTGTAAGTGTCTGCATCCTCTAGGTAGCCTTTATCCTGGAAGCCTCTATTATTTGTTTGTTTCACTGCTTGGCTGTTTATTTTTTACTAAACTCCTCCCCATTGAATCAGTGATGTGCATAATCTCTCATCTCATTGAAAAATCTTGTGTTATTCTTTCTTTGCTCCCTGTGGTTGAGTCCAGTCTCCCCTAGATACTTAGCTTAAGTATAGGACTTGAAGTTTGCTCCTCATCTCTCTTTCTCAGACTGTTGAAATGTTTCTAGTCATTTAAAGACACCAGAAACATAACTGACTTGCTTGATTAACCAGTTATGATTTGCATCATCCTTTTGATGCAAAGAGGTTCATATTTCATATAGGAGACAAATTTTTCAGCCCCTTTTGCTCCTGTCCCACCCCACTCTGCCCCTGGTCTGAGTGGAGACAGGATTCTGATTAGAGTGAATTGTATGGTTTTATAGAAAGGCCATTCTTAGAGTCAGAGGATCTGGTTCGAAACCTAGTTCTAATGTATGACTTTGACACATCATTTAACCTCTCTGAGACTCAATTTCCTCATCCATAAAGGAGAGATAACAATATGTGTTCCACCTGTCTGACAGAGGGGCAATGGTGTGGTAAACAGAGAGCTGACCGAAAAACTCCAAAGGCCTACATTCAAGTCTCATCTCTGACACATACAGTCTGTATGATCCTGGGAAAGTATCTTAACCTCTCACTGCTCTGGGTCACTCTCTAAGATTAAAAATTGCAGAGGAGGGGCCAACCTACATTGGTAGAGGAAATTTCCTTAACTGAGAGTTTTCTATACCAGTAGCATCATAGCTCTAGTTGATATCCTCCTACCTCACTGGGTTGTTGTGTCCAGTGTTTTATATAGTTAATCTACATTAATCTTAGTTGTTTTCATCATTATTTCTGTTCCAGGGACCTCTAAGCCACTGTCAGTTGAGATTCCAATACCTCCTGTTCCTCTGGAAGAATCTTTGGAGCCAACAGAAAGGGCTCCTCACTTCATTTTGTCACTGTTGGCACCAAAACCCCACAAAGAGATTTTGTGTGTGGATATCAAGGGATCATCCTTTAGGCCACTAAGTCTGATCTCTGATCCAGTACAAGGTAACTGCTCCCTCCAGCAACACACACACACACACACACACACACTCACACACACACTCCTCGATACTTTTATTTTTTGCCACATCCTCCCCACTGAATTGATGATGTGCATAATTTCTCATCTTACTGAAAAATCTTGTGGTATCCTTTCTTTGTTCCCTATGGTTGAGTCCTGTCTCCCCTAGACAGTTAGCTCAAGTATAGGACTTGAAGTCTGCTCCTCCTCTGTCTCTCTCAGACTGGGATCTTCCTGAGGGCAAGGCCTGGAATTATTCCGTCTGTCTCTCCCAGACTGGGAGCTCCCATAGGTGAGGGCTAGGGTCTATTTCTCCCCCGTCTCTCCCACAAACATGATTTTAACAAGGGACTGAGGACACAAAGTCATTCAGGAAGGACCTTCTGACTTAAGAAAGCATCCTTAAACTTTCATAAAAGAGCCTCTTGTCTACTGGGGAAAGACACAAATGCAGGAAAAGTTTGAAGATTCCCGCTTAAGAGTTTAGATGGAGCCTGTCAGAGCTGAGGGAGTGCAGTTAAAAGGGCTAGTCAAGGCTGAGTGGAATTAATTCCACCAGGCTCTAATCAATCAATAAACAAGTATTTAGGGAGCCAAGATGGCGGAGTAGAAACAGCTCGTCCAAGCCTCTCTGCCCCCAGATTCTCCACAAACTATGTAAAAAAGGACTCTGAACAACTTCTGGAGCCCCAGCACCCACAGAACGACACAGAGAAGCTAACCTCCCGCTGAGGACAGCCCAGCAGCCCTGCAGGAAGGACCAGCGCAGCGGTCTGGGAGCCGGCAACACGCAGAGCGCAGGAGCCCAGCCGAGCCGAGCCCAGGTCCGCCTGAGCCGAGGTTTTAAGCCCCAGGGCGGCAGGGCCAGCAGCCAGCTGGAGGAACCCCAGAACACCAGGAGCTGTGGCAACTCCAGAATTATCAACATAGACATGCCTAGGACAAAGTAAGAGGTTAGTGTCCTATGGACTTTGGGACCTGTATTTGGGGAATGCGTCAGCTCCCTCCCCTGGGGGCTAGAAGCCGCTGAGGAGACACGACATTTTGTAGTTTTCAGAGGCATTTCCGGCTCCCAGCCTACAAATAGTGGGGAGATCCAGCGATCAGTCTTGGGGGGTAATCGCTCTTGCTTTAACCTCCCTGGATCTGGATTGTGATCTAGGGTGGAAGTCGTGGGTGGGTTTACAGCTTGCCAGAAACGGAAGTTGCCCCCACACGTTCGGGACGAAAATTCCTCTATCTGGCCTTAAAGCCATAGTGTGGCAACAAGCCCAAAAGTCAAGTAATTAAGTGGCAACATGCCAAGGCAAAGGAAACAGAAAAATGCAACCCTAGACTCCTATTTTGGGGGCATAGAGTGGGAAAAGGACTGTGAGGTCAGAAGTCCTGCTCAAAAAGCCCCAGGGGAAAACATGAGCGGGTTGCAGGCCATAGAGGACCTTAAGAAGGACTTTAAAAATCAAATAAGAGAAGTGGAGGAAAAATTGGGAAGAGAAATGAGAAGGATGCAGGAAAAGTATGAAATGAGGGTCAACAGCCTGACTGAGGAAAACAACACCTTAAAAAATAGACTAACTCAAATGGCAAAGGAGGCCCAAAAGGGCAATGAGGAGAAGAATGCCTTAAAAAGTCGAATTTGCCAGATGGAAAAAGAATCTCAAAAGTTCAGTGAGGAGATTCATTCCTTCAGAGTTAGACTGGAGCAAATGGAAGCTAGTGACTTTATGAGAAATCAAGATGCTGTTAAGCAGATCCAAACAAACGAAAGATTAGAAGGCAATGTGAAATATCTCATGGGAAAAACCACTGACCTGGAGAATAGATCCAGGAGAGCAATTTAAAAATTATTGGACTACCTGAAAGCCATGATCAAGGAAAGAACCTAGAAATCACCCTTCAAGAAATTCTCAAGGAAAACTGCCCTGATGTTTTAGATCCAGAGGGCAAAATAGAGGTTGAAAGAATCCACAGATCACCTCCTGAAAAAGATCCCAAAAAGAAAACTCCCAGGAATATTATAGCCAGGTTCAGAATCCCCAGATCAAGGAGAAAATACTACAAGCGGCCAGGAAGAAACAATTTCAATATTGTGGAAACACAATCAGAATGGCACAGGACCTGGCAGCTTCTACATTGAGGGATAGAAGGGCATGGAATATGATATTCCAGAGGGCAAAAGAGCTGGGAATGAACCCAAGGGTCACCTACCAAGCAAAACTGAGTATCTTGTTTCAGGGGAAAATATGGTCATTCAGTGGAATAGAGGACTTTCAAGCATTCTTGAGGAAAAAACCAGAGTTGAATAGAAAATTTGACATCCAGACGCAAGAAGTAGAGATGCCTGAGAAGGTAATCAGGGAAAAGAAATCAAAAGGAACTTATCAAAGTTGAACTATTTACATTCCTATATGGAAAAGCAATATCTGTGACTGATGATATCTTTCTCACTATGAAAATAATGGAAGAAGGGGGTGTGGTCATATGAATACATATGTGAATGTTTGTGTATATGGTTACAGTTATATTGGATAGAGGGCATAGGTTGAATTTGTTGGGAAGGGAGAGTACTCAAGGGATGAAATTATGAGGTGAGAGAGGAAAGTGGCAAGAGGAGATGGGGAGAGACATGGTAGGGTAAACTATCTCATGTAGGGAAGTGGTTGCAAAGGAGGGGGAGAATAAGGAAGGCTAAAAAGGCAAAACCACATTCACATTGAATTTGGTTCAGGGAAAAAATGACATACATACTAAATGGGATATCTCAACCTGCAGCAGGATAGGGGGAAGGGGGATGAGAGGAGGGATGATGGAAGGGAGGGCATCCTTGGGGTGAGGGGAGGTTGGAAGTACCCACTATAGAAGAGGAACAGGATCATGTAGGGAATGGACCAGGTGGGGGGTGGGATGAGTGGGAGGGAATTATAAGCAGCCTTGTACAATATATCTACCATGATAATGCTTTGCATAGCTAGACATGTGCAACATATACTGAATTACTTATCTCCCAAGAAGGAATGGGTGACAAGGGAGGAAGGAAATGGATCTGAAATTCGAGGTCGTAACATTAAATGTTTCAAATATATATATAAATACTATTATTAATACTCTTTTGCCTATAATTGGGAGATAAGATGTGCAGGCATTGGGACACAAAGACTCAACCTTCCTCTAATGGAAAAGTCGATGGGGGTATGGGAGAAGGTATGAGAGAGAGCAGATTGGAGGAAGCGATATCTTGTGGGACAGCTATTCAGGGAGGTTGGGTAGGGGAATAATGGGGGGAAAATGATTGTAACTCAAAATCTGGCGGAAATGAATGATGTAAAACAGAAGTTAATAAAGCATTTGTTTAAAAAAAAATTAAATCTAGGTAAAAAATCCAAAATGTTACTTAAATAAATATCCAAGAAATGTTTACAACTAAAAAAAACAAACAAACAAGTATTTAAGGACAAACTATATACCATGGACTGTGCTGGGTTCTGGGGATACAAAGACAGAAGTGAAAATATCTAAGATAATTTGTCATCAAAGATCATACAGCACAACTGGGAGGGATGTCATGTACCTATATTTTGTTTCACAAAATAGATACAAAGTGGGGATCACTTATGGGGATCAGGAAAGCTCTCATGGCACACAATTCCTGGGCAATCTAGGAAACTTGAAAGAAACTGGTATCTGAAAGACAGAGGTGAGGAGGGAGTGCATTGCAGGTAGCCAACTCAAAGGCAAGAAGATGGGATACATCATGTTTAATAATAATAATTATAATAATAATAATAGCAAAAGGCCAATTTAGCTGGACCATTGTAGGAATGAAGGAGAATAATGTACAATAAGGTTGAAAGAAGATTAGGGCCACATTGTGAATGGCTTTAAATGCCAAATGGAGTGGTCTGTATTTGATTCCAGAGGCAATAGGAAGCCATTAGAATTTATTGTGTATGTCAGTGAAAAGGTCAGATTTGTACTTTAGAAAAATTAGTTTGGTACTTATGCAATGTCTAATATATAGCATTATATGTAATATATTAATAATTTTTTATTATAATAGCATTTCTGTAGAGCTTTTTGGTGTGCAAAATGCTTTACATATGTTAACTCAATTGATCCTGACAATGTCAGGTGGGTGCTATTATTAGCCCCTTTTTATAGATGAGGAAATTGAGGTACAGGGTGGTTAAGTGACTTATCCGGAGTCACACACTAGTCTGTGTCTGAAGCAGAATTTGAACTCAGGTCTTCGGGGCTCTATGTCCTGTGCTCTATCCATTGCTCCATGTATGAAGATTAGATTGTAAAAGGGGAAGACTTGAGTCAAAAGGACCAATCGGATTTCAATGTCCAATCAGGGCTGATTAGGGTCTGAACCAGGTAGAATGAATTCATTAAGAAAGTCTTGCTGGAGGGAGGCTAGTTGGGAAGACCAGACTTCCCCAAGGCAGTGACTTGTTGCTGACCTTGGTCCTGCTGTTAACCTCTCTGATCCCATGGGTTTCTAGGCATTGAGGTGACTGGCCATTATAAGGACTTTATGGATACGTTTTCCTGGCTCCAGGTGAGGTACGACACTCCTGAAATACTGGTGTATGTGACAAACGACAACATCATAGTGATTCGTGGCCATGGTGAACATGGAAAAAGCACCTCTTACCAGTGGCAGAATACATTCTTCGTGGGGTTTCCCGGGTAAGCCTGGCGAGCTGCTAACCTAGCGCTCTGCATTGGAACCCTTGATTAGGCCTCTCCTCCCCTCCTGCTCCTATCCTAATTGATGCCTCTTGCTCTAGAGAAGAATCTGGTTAGCGTTCATTGCTTGAATATCTGTGAAGAATGGACCATAAAATTATAGATTTAGAGCTGAATGTGATTTTAGAGATCATCCAATTTAACCCCCACCCTTTTATGTTTTGTTTTGTTTTTTCCCACTGAATAGCATTTTGTTTTTCTAATTAAATTTAAAAACTGTTTTCAACATTCACTTTTATAGGATTTTGAGTTTCAGATTTTTTTTCTTCCCCCACCTCAGGACTGAATGCAATCTGGTATAGGCTATACATGTAAATCATATTAAACATATTTCCACATTAGTCATTTTGTGAAAGAAGAATCAGAACAAAAGGAGAAAACCACAAGAAAGAAAAAAATAGTCTGCTTCAATCTGCATTCAGACTCCATAGCTTTTTCTCTGGATGTTGATAGCATTTTCCATCATGAGTCTTTTGGAATTGTCTTAGATCATTGCATTGTTGAAAAGAGTTAGGTCTATCAAAGTTGGTCATTGCACAATGTTGCTGTTACTGTGTACAATGTTCTCCTGCTTCTGCTCACTTCCCTCAGCATCAGTCCATTTAAGTCTTTCCAGGTTTTTCTGAAATCTACCTGTTCATCATTTCTTATAGCATTATATTATATAGTATTCCATTTCATTCATATACCACAACTTGTTCAGCCAGTCCCCAGTTGATGGGCATCACCTCAATTTCCAATTCTTGGCCACCACAAAAAGGACTGCTTATATAAACCTTTATATTATTATTATTATTATTTAAACCTTTGGTCCTTTTCCCTTTTTTATGATCTCTTTGGGATACAGACCTAGCAGTGATTTTGCTGTATCAAAGGGTATGCACAGTTTTACAGTCCTTTGGGCTTGGTTCCAGATTGCTCTCACAAATGGTCTTAACCCCCCCTTTAAAAAAAAGAAAGCATCTCAGACGCAGAAAACTGAAAGGCCTTACCCAAGGTCACACAGCAAGTTAGCAGCCAGTCTGGGGACTAGAATTCAGTGTTGGAGGGAATGGATGGAGAATGGAACTCTAAGTCCTAATTAAATCATGATTCATGTCAAATAGCACTGGGAGGGCCAGTGATGGGTTTTCTGGATCTAGTTTAGAAATTAACAATTTGTCTGGCCAGTTACTTTTCTGCTTAAATAACTCTTTAGTGCCAGGGCTTCTTATATTTCCTATTATGGAGCTTTTAAAGTTCACCAAAGTTCATCACAACATGATCTAGGTAGTTGATGCATTATTGTCCCCATTTTGTGGTTGGGAAAATTGATGCTTAGAGAGGTTATAACTCACTCAGAGTAACACAATTTACGCATGCCAACCAAAATTCAAATTTAGATCTCCTGACTCCAAGTCCAATGATCTGTTTCTTACACATGTACTTCTCAAACTCAGGATGAATCAGGATTGGGGATTGGGGGAAAGGGCTAGACGTACCCAGTAGTAGTAGAAGTAGTAGTGAAGCCTGGGCTTAGTGGTGGCTGGGTTTGGGGAAAAGATTGGAAGATTAAAGAGAATAGGTAGCAGTTTCAGCCTAGCGGGATCATCTAGGGCCCCCATGCACAAGATCTGGAGGTCCCTGTGGGAATCCTTGAATATTGGATATTGGAGTCTTTTGTGAGGTTTGTCTTCACACAAAATATACTTTTATTATGCTAGAGAGGCAGAAAGCCCCATTCTGACTACTGGTCTCTAGACTTTGAATTGCGCTCTTGGGTCTTCCATCTACCCTACTCATGGCTTGGTTTTTCCACAGGCTGAAGATAATCTTGGAGAATCGTGCCTTGCGGCTCAGTGCCCCCCAAAAAGTCACCATTGGTCTGGTGTCCTTGAGTCGTTTCACCCCTGGACTCCATCTCTTTCTGCAGAATCCAATTCACTTTTCTGAGAAAGTCAGTGGGATACTTGGTATGAGCTGGACCCTATCCACAAATTCTTCTGGGTCCTTGACCAACTATGTCTCTCATCAGCTCCCTTTCTCCTCACCTCCTAACTATGCTCTTTGGTAACCATTCACCCTCTGAATGTTCCCCCCGCCCCCCATGAACATCTCTTCCTCTGACCACTCTCCACTCATCAGGGCATTACTACCTCTATGGTCAATCATCACCCTCTATTCAGCCTACCACCCTTCCTTCCATTTTCCTTTTCAAATCCTTTGTTATCATCATTCCCCTACCTCTGTCTACCTATCCCTCTGTCTCCCCCTCACTCCCTAACGGTGCCCATGCTGACAGGCCTCCACAATTGTGAATGTCCCCAATCCCCCCCTCTCCTTAGATTCCCTAGGTAAGTTGGTAGGCTTCATGCTATAGCTTGCACCTTGTTCATAGTCCCTCATACCTCCCCGACTTACTTCTTTGATCAACTTTCCCACCTCTCATACATACATACATACAAACATACATACATACATACATACCTTTTTGAACCCTGTTCATAGTCCCTCATACCTCCCTAATTATTTCTTTGGCCAACTTTCCCACCTCTCATAGGTACATACATACATACATGCATACACACATACATACCTTTTCCTACTCATGTCTAGCTCCTGATCATCTCTTTCGATAAACATCACCTCTTCTTGTCCACTCCTTCTGTGATCCTTCTCATCCTCCTGCCTTCCCCCTACACTTACTAACCACCTTCCACTTTCCATTTGCCTTTATAAGTTGGTATTTGAGCTTGCTACTTGAGTTGCTTTATTCTTGGCCTTAAAGACTCAATTATTTTTCTCCCTCTTTGTCTCTCTGTTGATTCCTTCCTCTTTTCTGTCTCTTCTTCCTCTTCCTTCTGTGTCTCCCTTTCTGTCTCATTCTTTCTCTCTTTGTCTTTCTCTGTTTCTATTTTTCCTACCTATTTCTTACATTGTTTGCCTCTGTTTCTGTGTCTCTGCCTCTATTTTTCTCTGTGTTCCTGTATCTGTTTCTATTATTTAATTTCTTTCTCTGTTTCCCCTGTGTTCTTGTGACTCTTTCCATTATTCTCTCCTTTTTCAGCTTTTTCTCTGTATTGCTGGATTTCGGTTTCCATTTTGCTCTCTCTCTCTCTTTCTCTGTCTTCATCTGGTTTTCGCTACCTTTTCATCTGACATATTCTATGACTGCTTTCCCCAGGTCAGTTTTTTTTTATTTGTATTTAAAAAATTTTAAACTTGAATACAAAATAAGAAAAGAAAAAATAAACAACAAATACTGAAAGTAAAATGATACAAAATATTAAAAGGAAAAAAAGCATTGTCTTGTGTACAGTAGAATGAGAGAAGATTCAAAATATACAGCAATAACTTTCCATTTCAAGAAAGCCTATATAATAAATCCTATGCATTGTATTGAGATCTGTCCATCTTTTCTTTGCTCCCTTGTAAGTTTTCTTTTGTTCTCTGCTGTGTGCTTTTCACTTGGTTATTTCCCCCCCTTCTCCCTCTAGCCCCAAAAGGCTTTAGTTGGTGCATATACACAAATATGTGCATATATATACACATACATACATAGACATACATAGACATATTCACATAAAGTTATACATATATACATAAACATATAGACTTGCATATACATGTACTTACACTTATATATACTTAGATACTGATCATTGTAGTAATATATATAGAGAGATATATCCATTCATACGTATCTATGTAAGACCATACTATACTTATTTATCCTGTTTCTCTAAGGATGGATAACCTCTTCCTTCATAAGTTCGAGTCTTTCCATATTTTTCCAAGTCCACCAACTTGCCATTTCCTACACCACAGCAATATTCTCACCTTATACTGTCTAGTTGTTTTAAATAATCCAAAACACTCTTCATAAATATGAATGACACAGCGCAATTTCCCTATTTTTCTCTTTTGATTAAATCTATTTTAGCCTTAACTTTGTCAGAGATCATGATTACCACACATGGTCCTTTTTCCCTAAAAAATTCTACTTCTGATTTTTATTTTATGTTTCTGTGTATCTCTTATTTCCCATCCCTCCTGACTCCTTTATTTTGTTTCTACCTGCTACTTTGTCCTTCTATTATTTAACCTAACCCCCCCAAGGATCCCTCCCTAATCCTCCCATTCCCGTTAATCTAAATACACTTCTACACCACCCTATTCCCTCACTCCCCCCTCTAAAGATCTCTCCCTTATCTTCTCCCCTCTCCCTATCCCCTTAGCATTTTATTTCTTTCTAAATTTAGAAGATCTTTATATTCTTTTAGATAGATATGCAATGTTACCTCTTGAACCCATTCCTGATGAAAGTTTCCAGAACTATCAGCCTTCCTCCTCCATCTAATTTCTCTGTGTCAATTCTTCCTCTCTCATTTGTATAAAATAATTACTTTTTTTTAGACAAGTCAACAAGCATTTATTATTATTATCATCAAATGCTTTATTAACTTCTAATTTACATCATTTATTTCCGCAAGATTTTGAGTTACAAATTTTCTCCCCCTTTTCCCCCCATCCACCAACCAAAAATAATGATCCCACAGGATATCCCCTCCTCCAATCTGCTCTCTCCCATATCTTCTCCCATACCCCCTCCGGCTTTCCAGTAGGGCACAGTGGATTTCTGTGCCCCAGTGCCTGTATATCTTATTTCCCAGTTATATATAAAATAATATTAATAATAGTATATATATATTTAAACATTTGATTTTAAAGCTTTGAATTCCAAATTCATTTCCTTCCTCCCTTGTCACCCACCCTTACTGGGGAGATAAGCAGTTCAGTATAGGTTGTACATGTGTAGCTAATGCAAAACATTTCCATAGTGGATATATTGTAAAAGACTGACTGTATTTCCCTCCCTCCTATCCCACATACCACTTGTCCTATTGTCTACTTTGATCCTGTCCCTTTTCAAAAGTGGGTGCTTCCAACTTCCCTCCCCCCAGGCTTCCCTCCCTTCTATCATTACCCACTCTTATCCCCTTTCCCCCTACTCTCCTGTAGGGTGAGACACCCTATTTAGTGTGTATGTCATTCTCTCCCTAAGCTAAATTCAATGAGAATAAGGTTGACTCATTCCCTTTTACCTTCCTATTTTCCCCTCCATTGTAACCATTTTCCCTTGCCTCTTCTATATGAGACAGTTTACCCCATTCTGTCTCTCCCCATCTCCTCTCATTATATTCCTCGCTCACCTCTTAATTTCATTTTAAGTATCATCCCTTCCTATTCAATTTTTCCTGTGCCCTCTATGTATACCTGTACACATATATACACACACTTACGTATGTATTCATACACCCATATACTCTCCTATATAGACGTATATATGTATGTATGTATGTATGTATATATACACATTTCTATTCCCTTCAACTATTCTCATACTGAGAGAAGTTTAATCAGTTACAATGATCATTTTTCTATGTAGGAATGTAAATAGTTCAACTTTGATAAATTCCTTATGATTTATTTTCCCTGTTTACCTTCTCATGCTTCTCTTGCTTCTTGTGTCTGAATGTCAAATTTTCTATTCAACTCTGGTTTTTTCATCAAGAATGCTTAAAAGTCCTCTATTCCACTAAATGACCATATTTTTCCCCCTGAAACATGATACTCAGTTTTTCTGGGTAAGTGATTCTTGGTTTTAATCCCAGCTCCTTTGATTTCCAGAATATCATATTCCAAGCCCTTTGATCCCTCACGGTAGAAGCTGCCATATCCTGTGTTACCCTGATTGTGTTTCCACAGTATTCAGATTGTTTCTTCCTGGCTGCTTGTAATATTCTTTCCTTGATCTGGGAATTCTGGGACCTGGCTATAATATTCCTAGGAGTTTTCTTTTTAGGATCTTTTTCAGGAGGTGATCAGTGGATTTTTTTCAACCTCTGTTTTGCCCTCTGGTTCTAAAACATCAGGGAAATTTTCCTTGAGAATTTCTTGAAGCATGATTTCTAGGTTCTTTTTTTGATCATGGCTTTCAGGTAGTCCAATAATTTTTAAATTTTCTCTCCTGGGTCTATTTTCCAGGTCAGTGGTTTTTCCAATGAGATATTTCACATTGCCTTCTATTTTTTCATTTGTTTGGATCTGTTTAATAGTATCTTGATTTCTCATAAAGTCACTAGCTTCCATTTGCTCCAATCTAATTCTGAAGGAATGATTTTCTTCAGTGAGCTTTTGAAATTCTTTTTCCATCTGGCAAATTCAGCTTTTTTTAAGGCATTCTTCTCCTCATTGCCTTTTTTAGCCTCTTTTGCCATTTTAATTAGTCTATTTTTTAAGGTGTTATTTTCTTTAGTCAGGTCATTGACTCTCATTTAATAATTTTCTTGCATCATTCTCATTTCTCTTCCCAATTTTCCTCCACTTCTCTTGTTTGGTTTTCAAAATCCTTCTTGAGCTTCTCTATGGCCTGTAACCAATTCATATTTTTCTTGGAAGCTTTTGGTGCAGGAGTTCTGACTTTGTTGTCTTCTTGCTGTTCCATGCTTTGATCCTTTTTGTCCCCAAAAAAGGAATCTAAGGTTTGACTACTATGCTTGCTTTGCTTCCTTTGCTTGCTCATGTTGCCACTCAATTACTTGACTTTTGGGCTTTTTGCCACCATAAAACTCTGCCACTAGACAGGGGAGCTTTGTCCCAAATGCTGGGGTTTTCTCAGCTGCAGAAGGTATTAGTTGGATGCCCTCTCTGAAGCCTCCACACACTTTGGCAAGCTGGTCGCACACCCCAGGACCTCCACCCTAGACAACAATCCAGATCCAAGCAGGTTAAAGCAAGAGTGATTACCCCTTAGACTGGTCACTTGGTCCCCCTACAATCTGCAGGCCAGGAGCTGAAGCAGCCATGTGTGGCTGTGGCTGCAGTCATGGTGCCTCAGCAGCTTCTTCCTCCAAGGGGTAAAGGCCAATCATGCTGCCAAACTACTAGATCCCAAAGTCCACACTGCACTGACCTCTCACTTTGTCCTTAGCATCTATGGGTTGATAATTCTGGAAACCGCCACAGCTGCTGGTGATCTGCAGTCCCTCCAGCCATGGCTGATCAGGCTTCCCTGAGGCTAAAACCTCTGGCTCCTGCAGGGCTGGGGTCAGCTCCCAGAGCGCTGTGCTGGCCAATTCTTGCTGGCCTGCCAGTCTGTCCTCAGCTGGAGGTTAGCTTCTCTGTGTCATTTTGTGGGTTCTGTATCTCCAAAATTTGTTTAAAGTTATTTTTTACATTAATTGGAGGAGGTAGGAGCCAGAGCCCCAAGGAAGTCCTGTTTCTACTCTGCCATACTGACTCTGCCCCCTGATAATTACTCTTTTTAGCTTTCCTAAATGATTTTACTTTTAAAAATCAAATCATACTCAGGCCTACCCCAATCTCTCTTATTACCCCAATTACTAACAACAATCTTAAACATATGTTTTATGTTTTACATACATAAAAGGTTAATAGTCTGTCCCTATTGAGTCCCTTGTAATTAGTCTTTATATGGACCTTATCTTTCTCTTGGCTCTTGCATGTCAAATCTTCCATTAAGTTCAGGTGTTGTTTTTAAACAAAATCCCAAAAGTCTGACAATTCATTAAATGTCAATTTTTTTCCATTCAGGATTATGCTTCATTTTGCTGGGTATGACATTTTCAGCTAGAACAACAATTCTTTTGCTTTTTGATATGTAGAATTCCAAGACCTATGATCTTTTAGTGTTAATGCTGCTAGGTTTTGTGTGACTATAATTGTGGCACTACCTTATTTAATTTTTTTTCTTGTTGCTCATAATATTTTATCCATTAGCTGGGGGTTTCAGAATTTGACTTTGATATTCCTTTGGGTTTTCCTTGTAGGATCTCTTTCAGGTGGTCATCAGTGAATTTTTTTTTCTATTTCTACTTTCCCCTACCATTCTAATGCTTCAGGACAATTTTCTTTAACTATTTCTTGTATTATTCTATCAAGATTCTTTTTTGATCATAGCTTTCAGGTAGTCTGATTATTCTTACATTTTATTTTCTAGATCTGTTCTCTAGATCAGTTGTTTTTCTTATGAGATGTTTCACTTTCTCTTCTAGTTTTTCATTTTTTATATTTTGTTTTATTATTTCTTAATGTCTTATAAATTTGCTAGCTTCACCTTGTCCAATTCTGATTTTCAAGGAGTCATTTTCTTCCTTAAGATTCTGGATCTCTTCTTCTAATTTGTTGACTTTCTTTTCATAATCTTCTTGTTTTTCTTGGATTGTTCTTATTATTTTTTTAGACTTTCCTAATCTCTCTCACTTGATTTTAAAAGTCTTTTAAAAATTCTTCTAGGGGCGGCTAGGTGGCGCAGTGAGTAGAGTGTCAGCCCTGGAGTCAGAAGGACCTGAGTTCGGATCTGGCCTCAGACACTTAACGCACACACAAACAAAAACCTAGCCGTGTGACCTTGGGCAAGTTACTTAACCCCAATTGGCCTCCAAAAAGCAAAAAAAAAAAAAAAAAAAATTCTTCTAGAGTTTTTTTTGGGCAGGTGACTATTTGATGTTATTCTTTGGGGTAAAAGAGGGTTTCTTTGATTCAGTGTCCTCCTCTGAAGATGAACCCTATTCCCATAGTAATTCCCTATGTTTGGATTCTTTCTCCTTTGCCTATTCATTTTTTTAAATTTGTAGCAGTTTAGTTTTTATAATCACCTCTAGTCCTCGAGGATGATGCTTCTGGCCTCAGATCCTCTTTCAGTTCTCCCCTCTGGCCTGGAACTGAAACCAAGACCTCCAGCCTCCTGTAAGTGCCTACAGCCAGTGGGGCCCCACCCCACTGCTTCTGCACTCACTAGCATGTGCTGGTTCCTTCTTGCCCTGGCCTGTGTCTCTGCAGCACAGCTGTACCTGGCATTCCAGGTCAGCAAAAGTTCCCTCAATCTTTCCATGGCTCAGACACCCAACTCCCCTCACTCTCCCAGCAGTAAAAGTTCCTGTGGCTGGGGCTGAGGCAGCTTCCCAACCCAGCTAATTCCAGGGCTTGCCACTTGTTGTTTAAGCAGACCTAGCCTGAAGGTGTTTACTCTTCACAAGGACTAAACCTCTTCCTGGGATTTTTCTTCAAATCTTCTCCAGTGATTCCAGGAGGACCACCATTCTTCAACTACTCTTATTTATTTTTACCACTCTATGTTCACCTTGGGTGCTATTATTGTCTTGTTTGTAGAGGAAATATGGGGAGCTTGTAATTTTCTGACCTATTCCACCATCTTCCCCAGGTCAATTTTATCAGCAGTTGTACTGCAGTTTTTTGACAAGCAACAAGATGGAGCTGACAGTAATGGGAAAGACATACACAATCACCAGGTAACTATTGACTAGCTCAGTAAAGATGCTCTGATTTTATTTCGTCTATCGATGGCTCTTTCCCTTGCCATCTAGGATGCTACATTTGGGCATTTTAGACCTAAGCATAGAACCAATAACCAGAATCATGATGGCAACATTTGAAGTGATGTAATTAGTTTCATAATATATAATATGGTTATATATTATCTACATATATAATATAATTACGATAATATAATTAGAGCCAACAAAGGGCCCCATTGAGACAGACCCATAGATAATCCAAGTCTACAGATAACCCAACCCCATAGATAATCCAAAGCTATAAGCAAGTAATCTACAGATAATATAAACCTACAAATTATCTAAGACCCACAAATGATCTAAAATTCACAGATAAATGGAGAACAAACCAATCACTAAACACCACAATTAATTTGAATCATTTGTAATAGAAAAAGCAAGCTACAGAGATCATTGGAAGGGAAAAAAAGAAAGGAAAAAGAGAAAAGGGGCACAGATCATTGGAAAAAATATGAATATTTTTGAAAATTACATATAATTGAAGGAAAATTCAAAAACACAGATCGTTAGAAAATAAAACTGTCAGAAAGTTGGTTGAGAGTTTTCTGACAAACTCTGTTAATGTGTGTACTTGTGTGTATCACAGAAAGTCCATGTTGGATTACCAAAATGGAGAAGAAAGCACCCAAATGCCAACGTTGCAGTGCTGGTCCCTGGAACAATCCTTATAAGGTGGAAAAACTTCATAGACAATAAATAATATGCATTTCCTTCCTTCTGTCTCACATACCTAGTCCAGATCAGCCAAGAGCTGCTATTTGGGACTGGGCTGGGAGATGCTATAAAGCAGAGGACATGGGTCAGCATTGTTTTGTGTGGTGTTGTGCCTCTTGTATTTTGGGGAAAAATTATGACTGTATCTTCGGTGACTGAATCCCATAATCAAGTGTGGAGTCAGTCTTGGAGAGAAGAGAGACACCTGCCTTGGGGACTTACCCCAAGTCAATTTGGATTAATAATTCCAGGTTCACAGAATATTAGAATCTTAGAACCTTCAAAATCATAACATTTCAGAGCTAAAGGGAACTTCAGAGGGCTTCCAAAGGAACCTGCCATTGGGCAGGAAATCCTTCTGCAATATCCTTGACAAGTGGTCATCGGTCATTGGTTTGAAGACTTCTAGTGACAGGAAATCTTACAAAGGCATTTCATTCCATTTATAGGCAGACCTAATAATAACATTCTCCTTATATTGAGCTAAAATTTACTTCTCTGCAACAAATTGTTCCTTCTTCTTGCTGGGAATAAGTGAAATGAACTTAATACCTCTTCCACATGATGGCCCTCCAAGTACAGGGTGTCCCAAAAATCTTAGTGCTGTTTTAAGCTTTAATGGCTTAAAACCTAAAGCTTGAGCTTTATTGCTCAAGACAACACTAAGGTTTTGGGGACAGTTTGTATTTGAGGATAGATATATTGCCTCCCCCCACAAGTACTTTCTTCTTCAGGCTAACCAGTCCCAGAATCTTCCATTTATCCTATCATCACATGACCTCCTTCTCACAATTGTGGTTGTTCTCTTCTGGACAAGCTCCACCTTGTTGATGTCATTCCAAAAATGTCATGTCCAAAACTGAGCATAATACTGCAAATGAAGTCTGACAAATGCTAGGTATTGTTGTTGGTATTCTTGTTAGTATTGTAGTTAAGGAGTATATAAGGCTCTAGATTCAGCCACCATGTTCAGCAACTTAGCTTTGTTTTAACTTGAGAGAGGAAAATTTGGAGCCAGGCCTTGGTGAAAGATGGGCTGGCAATGCTGTCATTCTGACACTAGGAGCAAGACAATAGAGGAAAATGACCAGATTTATTCAAGGCCACAACAGAAACATTTAGAACCTAACCCTAACACAAAGTCCTAATCTGGGAAGACTGGAAGAACTAGTAACAACAACAAAAAGATAAAGAGCTATAATAATGCCAGGCATTCCCAAGACATAAACCCAAGAGAATAACTCTAAAATGCTTACAAGCAAAGCCTCAAAGACAAAAACAATTTGCCCACAAGATCAATTGGAACTCCTAAGAAGAAATGATGCAAGAGTTAAAAAAAAGATAAAATTATGTTATAAATTAAATGAAAGCAATAGAGGAAAGGATTGGAAAAGAAATGAGAGTTATGGAAGAGAGACTTGGAGACAGAATTAACGGCTTAGTAAAGAAGCACAAACCCAAAGCTGGGTAACAAATTACTTGAAAATTAAAATGTGCCGAACAGAATCTAACTCCAGAAGACAACAAGAAATATTAAAAACAAAATCAAATGTTGAACATAGAAGAAAACGTAATGTAAATCTTACGTAAAAAGTAATTGACCTAGAAAATAGATTGAGAAGACTACCTGAAAGCCATGAACTAATATTCCTCCTCCTGGCCAAAAAAGGAGACTGGATATTATATTTCAAGAAATTATGAAAGAAAGGTGCCTACACATACTAGAACAAGAGGAAAAAGTGGAAAATGAAAAAAAATCACTGAACACTTAAAAAAAGAAAGAAAGAAAGAAAGAGAGGCAGCTAGTGAAGGAGCAGTGAGTAGACCACTGGCCCTGAAGTCAGGAGGACTTAAGTTCAAATCCAGCCTCAGACACTTAACACTTACTAGCTGTGTGACCTTGGGCAAGTCACTTAATCCCAATTACCCTGCCTTTCTCCCTCTAAAACAAAACAGAACAAAAAAAAAAAAAGGAAAGAAAGAAAACTCTCAGGAATTTAATAGCCAAAATTCAGAGCTTCTGAAGAAAAAATACTGCAAACAGCTGGCAAAAAAGAATTTAAGTACCAAGGAACTAGAGTCAGCATCACACAAGCTTCAGTAATTACCACCATAAATGAGTAGAGAGCATTGAACAAGATATTCCAAAAAGCAAAAGGCAAAAGTTATAGACCTACAACCAAGAATAACTTATCCAACAAAACTGAGAATACTCCTACAGAAGAAATAAAGGACTTCCAAATTCCTGATTTAAAAAAAAAAAACAAGAGCTGAATAGAAACTTTGAAAAACAAACACAAGAGTCAAGAAAAAAAATTTTAAAGCAATAAATTAGCAATCAGAAAAGAAAATTTATATCTATAAATACTTTTATCAACAAAAGAAAGAACAGATCAATGAGGTAGGTATGCACCTAAAAAAATCCCCACTAGAAATCAACACATTAAAAAAAAAAATTAAACACCAAAGTAGAAACCTTGCAAATAAAAAAAAAATTAACAAAATGGAAAGCAACCATGGAATTTAAAAAATAAAATTAAGAGCTATTTAAAAAACAAAATACATACATAAGTCATCAGCTAATTTGATTACAAAGAAGAAACCAAATTACCAGTTTGAAAATGAAAATGGAGAATTTACAACAAATGAAGAAATAAAGGATATTATTAGAAACTATTTTACTCAATTGTATGCCAATAAAAATGACAATATGAAATATGTGAGTATTTTTAAAACACAAGATGTACAAATTAACAGAACATGAAATAGATAATTTAAACAACTCAATATCCAAAAAAAAATCATTTAAACAAGTCATAAATGAATTCTCAAAAGGAAAAAAAACTCTTGGGACAGATGAATTTGTATGCAAACTCTAACTGTAATATTTACAGTTTGCAAAAATAGCAAAAAAAAAAGGGGGGGAGGGAATCTTTATACATTCCTTCTTTGCTACAAATATGATCTTGAAACCAAAACCATGGAAAGTTAAAACGGAGGAAGAAAACTATAAATCAATATTCCTAATGAACATATGCAAAATGCAAAGCAACAGTGGGCTAACAAATTGCCTAAGGAGGAACAAACTGATGTAGACTGGAAACAGAGCAGGTCAAAACTCCTGTGCTAATCTGAATGGGAGTAAGCTCATGAGTGACCAGTGCATTTCTGGTCAGGGCAAGATAAAGAGATCTAGACTTAAATTTTTTTAAATTTATTTATTTTTAGTTTTCAACATTCATTTCCACAAGATTTTGAGTTACAATTTTTTCTCCCTGTCTTTCCCCTACCCCCCACCCCAAAATAGCAAGCCTAATGAATACCCCTTCCCCTAATCTGTTCTCTCTTATATTCTCCCCCTTCACCTCCCTAACTTTCTAGTAGGGCAAGATGGGTTTCTATATCCCAGTGCCTGTATATCTTATTTCCCAGTTGCATGTAAAAAACCAATTTTTGAACATTTCTTTTAAACTTTGAGTTCCAGATTAAGATTAATTTTTTTTTAATTTAAATAAAAGACAGTAGAAAACAGGACTAAAATGATTTTTCCTTCACATGCTAAATAATATATGTCTAAAACCAAAAGCCAGCATCATATGTAATGTGGATAAATTAAAATCTTTTCCAATAAAATCAAGTATGAAGAAATAAGGTCCATTGTCCACTTTTAAAACACAGTGCTAGAAATCCTTTGGCAATAAGACAAAAAAAAAAAGAAAAGAAAATGAGGGAATAAGCATAGCCAAAGAAGAAATAAAATTATCCCTTTTTGCAGATGATCTTTGTATACTTAGAGATTTCTAAAGAGTCACTTAGAAAGTAATTGAGACAATTAATAAATTTCAGTAAAATTGCAGATATAAATTGAAATAAATCATTATCAATCCTGCATATTGCCAATAAAACCCAGCAAGAAGAGATAGAAAGAGAAATTAAAATAACTGCAGAATGTATATAATATCTGAGGAGTCTATCTGTCAAGACACAACCAAGAATTGTATAAATACAACTACAAACCACTGTTTACAGAAATAAAGACCTAAGTAACTGGAGAAATAATAATTGCTCATGGGTAGTCTGAGTTAATATAATAAAAATGACAGTACTACCTAAATTAATTTATTTATTTAATGCCATACCAAACTATCAAAGGGTTGCTTTATAGGACTAGAGCAAAATTCATGGTTGGTTGTTGTCCATCATTCTCAAAGAGAACCAAAATGACATCACTATGATATAGTCAAGTTTCAATGTGTCTGACTGTGGCCGATCAGACCAGTATGAGCTCCAAATGTTCTACCACAGGTCAGGCACAAATAGTCTGTGTGAACATTTGGGGTGGATACTCTAAATTTGCTCATCTTGCATTTCCTTTGAGTTGTTTCAATTCTGCTTTGCTCATAGGGCACAGCACCTTCTCTAATGAGGGCACACCATGCTGAGTGGTCCTGTCCCACTGTCTCCCATGTCACACAATTGATTCCAAAATTCTAAGAGAGACCTCAAAAGTGTCCTTATATCTCATCTTCTGACCACCATGTGAAGAAATTCAGAAATTCATATAGAGGAACAAAAGACCCAGTATCTTAAGGGAAATAATGGGGGAGGGGAGGTAGAAGAAAGTGATTAGGAAGAGAGCTCTGCAGAACTAGATTTCATACTATACTACAAAGCAACAATTATTAAAATAATTTGATACTAATTAAAAAAACAGAGAGGGCCTAAAATGGAACAGGTTAGTCATCCAATATTCATAAGCAAAAAAGCCTATTTTTTGATAAATCCAGAGACTCTAGCTACTGGGACAAGAACATCTGAAAAAACTGGATAGCAGTTTAGCTGAAATTATTTCTAGGCCAACACCTCATGCCAAGATAATCTCCAAATGGATAGATATGACCTAGATATAAAAGCCACATAATAAATAAATTAGAGGAGCTTGGAAGATAGTACCTGTGAGATCTACAGATAGGGAAAGAGTCCAATGCCAAGCAAGAGATAGTGAGATTCGCAGGAGGAAAAATGGACAATTTTGATTACATAAAGTTAGAAAGTTTTTACACAAACAAATCCAATGTCACTAAGATGACAAGGGAAGCAATTCAAAGGGGGAGAAGGGGAGAGTCTTTTGCAGCAAATTTTACTCTCTTTTATAAATCTTATATTAATCTTTTACAAATTCCTTCAGCTCCTAGTGTCTCCCTCTTCAAAGTTACCTTGAATGTTCTTTATATGTGTTTTGTATATGGACACACATCAATCTTTCCTGTTAGAATATAAGCTCCTGTAATGCCAAGCAAAGGCAACTTCCAAGGTTCAAAGTACCAGCATAGCAACCCTTGATTTTATTCAGTGACAAATTAAGAACAGAGAAAATCAAAATACAGCATAATTCAAAATACAGCATTCACCAAGTGTAATTCAATAATTTCCCAGTACTACTCCACCCCTGGGCAGTACATTCATTTAGTCAGTCACAAAGTCCTTCTTCTCAAATGGAGATTAGTTTCCAATCATAAACAAAGTACATTCATTTGGTCAGTCACAGAGCACAAAAAAAATGTCAAAAGTTTCCCACCCCTGGATCACAACTGAATTATAATTACCATCAGTTAAAGCCAAGCACCTTCTCAAAAGGGGCAGTAGAGAGCACAAAGGCCATCTACCCCTGAGTTACAACAAGGTTAAGATATCATCACAGCATTTAATTCCCACAGAGAGGTCTTTTCTTCCTCTTGACCCAAGGCAAGCTCTCAGCAATCTCTGTTCCTGGGGAGACAAAACTTAATAAGGCCACAAGATACATTGCCAGTGTCCTCATTAATTCATTCTCTGTCTGCAGAACAGTCCTAGGACCCCAGAAAACATTAGCAAGACCCTCTTCTAGAATTTCTATAAACATACAACAAGAAAATCCTTCTTCAGGGCTTCTGAACCAGCAGCAAGGTTCCAGGACCTCTGCAATAAGAGCACTGTCCTTCACCAGTGGACAAATCTGGCAAAACAACATCAAAAGAGACAGACAAAGTACCAGCATCACAGCCATGTCTCCTCAGTCCTTGGCAGCTCCGGGTGGCAGCTCTCAAAAGTCCTGGGCAGCTCGAACTGGCCCTCAGCAATCCTCTTTCTCTCTCTGCTTCCTGTTGGGTGTTTTGTGACTTTAAGGTCCCGGCTTAGGCCGAGAGAGAGGTGTAGTGAACTTTAATAGCCATAAAAGGTGATATACGTAATGCAGGGTTATGATTGGCAGGTGGGGGAGCTTGAAGGGTATATATGCGGAAGCATTGCGGAAATAAACACACACACGCTTGCAACCTCAGCCGGTGTTCTGTCTGGTGATTTCCTCTCTGAGGCCGGTGACGACCGAAGACCCGGGATGGGTAAGTAGAGGCTCCAGAGTGGGGGGGGACGTAACATATTGGCGCCAGAACAGGGACCTAGACAGGGACCACCCCCACGTAGAGTGTGGAGCTAACTCTGGGCTGTAGCCTAGGAGTTGTCCAGACAGCCTTCGCCTAGATAAGGTGAAGAAGCCCAGTATGGGGGCGGGGAGAAGTTTCCCTATTTTGTTGCCGGCCGAGGAAGATGTCCTTGTGTCTCAATTTAGACAAATTTGTGCCTCACAGGGTGTAACAGTGTCCAAAGACCGGGCAAACAGTTTTATTGATAGACTTTTAACAGTCTGCCCGTGGGTCCGACATGCAGGGATTAGCCCTGACCGAGTGAGCACTATGAGACATCAGATGTCTGCTTATAATCATACCAACCCTGGTTTGCTTACGCCAGGAGATTTTTCTTTATTTAAAGTCTTGGAGGCAGTGGTGGTACCCTCCTCAATTCCCCTTTCCCTCCCGGCCGCCACTCAAACAGACTCAAATTCCCCCTTGGTAGCAATAGAAATAGGGCCCGAGGAAGGGGGAAAAACGTTTCCCCCGATTTATCCTTGGGGCGAGCTGAAAACTACAGAAGCAGAAGGGAGAAACCAAAGCTCAGAAACTGCTGCCTTCACGGCAGACGTACCTCGGGATCGGCTGCTCGAAAGGGGATCAGACACCAGGACTTTAGATGATTTGACAGAAAGGAGAGGAAATGGAGGGGGGCGTGGGCGGGGGCCTACCGCTTATGCAACAGGGGATGAAACCCCCCGGATGAGACCCGTTGTTCAGGGTGCGGAACCGGGACCGCCCAGCAACACCTGCACTGGGAGGAAAAACAGGAAGCCAAACCCTCCCGGGTATAGAGCGGAATGGCCGCAGAGGGCCCCTCCCCCCTGCCTGGGTGTTATCCCCCTCCTGTTGAACATCATTATGAGCCCCTGAGAGATGTACAGGAAGCCCCTTACACGCCTCTGGGCGTTCTCCCTCGCTCTTTACGAGCAGCAGTAGAAAAAGGAGAAGAAGTAGATTGGCAAGAATGGGGTGGTGTCTTTCCAGTCTTTACTGACCCGATTAGTGGTCAGAGGGAGTATGCACCTATCCCGTTTAAGGTTCTTAAAGAATTGAAAGAGGCTGTCACTAAATATGGCCCCGGAGCTCACTATGTCCGGAGGTTATTGCATAGTATAGTTTCAGCAAGTGAGTGGACTCCAAAGGATTTTGATGACTTGGCCTCGGCGGTCCTCACTCCAACTATGTATACGGCCTTTGCGGCCTATCGTAGAAGAGAGGCCACTAAGGTTGTGGCAGCCTGCGGCCTCGCGCCAACCCCAGATGCTGAGGATCTGATATGTGGGATGGGACGTTATGCAAACCCCGCTATTCAGGCCGCTTATGGCCCCACTGAGTTGCAGGATGTGAAGACTGCCCATTTACAGGCATGGGATAAAGTGGCCAACATGAGTGATGCCAATACTAATAAGCTTTCAGGTTTAAAACAACGCCCAGAAGAGTCTCCATTGGAATTTGTCACTAGGGTTCGGCAACATGTTGATAGGACCTTTGGGGAGGGAGAAGCAGCCGGTGCCTTGGTTATAAAACAGTTGCTTAGGGAAGGCTTACGACCATCTGCTTTGGCAGTAATGTCGCTGCTTCCCCCTACAGCGACTATAGAACAGATAGTAGATAAGTTGATGGATGTCCCAAGAGAGGACCCTGTTACTAACCTTGCCCAGGCCCTCTTACAGAGGGAGGAGGAAAGAGCAGAGCAGCAGGAGAACACAGAGCGCCTACTGGTGGCTGCCTTGGAAAAATTGACAGTTGCTTCACCAACCCCCACCCAGTCTAGTAACCGGCTTTGTTTTAAATGTGGCATGCCAGGGCATTTTAAAATCCAATGCCCAAAGAATTCCCAAGCTATTACTATTCCAGTCTGTTTTAAATGTGGGAAACCTGACCATATTGCTAAATTTTGCCGTGCCAAATCTGAGCGGACACAGGGAAACTACAGCGGGAAGCCCAAGGTCGCGGGCCTGGGCTTCCCGGGATGGAAGTCCTGCCCCGCGGAACGCCCCGACACCAGGGCCACTACCCCATTTATGCAGACACACAAGCCACCATCCCCCCAGTAGAATCTGTGGCGGTTGGGGTTTGGTCTCCGACACCGGAGGGGCTGGTGGTGGGTGATTCCAATCAGCTGTTGGTTGTTGTCCTGACTCAAGTTTTAACCCCTTCCAAACAGATTTTTGTTTTTAATCCTCATGATGTCCCCTTTTTTGATGTCACCTGGGTTTCTGATTGGTTTTATCCTGCCTTTTAAAGAGGTGGACAGTGTCTATTGGACACAAGAATTGACCGAAGAAAGGCCTGTGCTGACCCTGATGGTAGAGGGCCGGCCCCTCCGAGGCATATTGGACACAGGAGCAGATTGCTCCGTAATTGCTAAACAATGTTGGGATCCCTCGTGGCCTTTAACAACGGCTAATAAAATTATTAGGGGGGTGGGAGGATCAGGAATGGCCCTGCGAGCTGCCCGACCCTTACTTTGGAAAGGGGGCGGGGCTGAGGGCTCAATGTTTGTGGGGCAGAGATATTTTAAAACAGATGGGTGCATGTATTACTGCCCCTGGGGAGTTAAACTGATGCGGGCTGCTGGTCCTAAGGCCCCCCCATTGCCGCCTATTACTTGGCTTAGTGATACTCCGGTATGGGTGGCCCAGTGGCCCCTCACGTCAGTTAAATTAAGGGCCCTTTGGTCTATAGTTGAGGAATTGTTGAATGCAGGTAAAATTGAGCCCTCTTTTAGCCCCTATAATTCCCCTGTTTTTGTAGTAAAGAAAAAGTCAGGCAAATGGAGGATGTTGGTGGATTTACAGGCTATTAATGCTGTAATGTTACCCATGGGCAAGTTGCAGCCCGGCATGCCCACCCCTGTGGCTGTACCAAAAGATTGGCACGTTTGTGTCATTGACATTAAAGATTGTTTTTTTTCCATCCCTTTGCATGAAAGTGATAGAGCCAAATTTGCCTTTTCAGTACCTGCCATAAATTATGCCCAGCCATCAGTTCGCTTTCAATTTGTGGTCCTGCCTCAGGGGATGGCTAATAGCCCAACATTATGTCAGTTTTTTGTAGATCAGGTTATAGCCCCTGTTAGATTTAGGGAACCCTCAATAATGTTTTTACATTATATGGATGATATTTTGATTGCAGCATTAGATCGTGCAGATATGCTCCGGGGCTTACAGAAAGTGCAGGAGGCCTTATCAGCTGCAGGACTGTTTTTAGATCCAGAGAAGGTTCAATTGCAAGCCCCTCTGAGCTATTTGGGATCCACTCTTGAGGGAGGGAGGGTTTCAAGGGAATTTCCGGAGTTGAATATTGATGAGTGCCATACATTGAATGATTTCCAAAAGTTAATTGGTGCTCTACAGTGGATGCGCCCAGTGATACCCCTCTCCCCTCAGCTTATGGGTCCTTTATATCAGATTTTGAAAGGACCGGCGGACTTAACATCACCCCGGTTGTGGACCATGGAGGCCTTGAAGGCACTCAATGCCATAGTGATTCAGGCGCATTCCACCTTAGTCCAGAGAGATCCCGAAGAGCCTGTATATTTTGTAGTGTTGAAGGATGCTCAGGCTCCATGGGGCACGCTGTATCAGCGCCATGGGTGTTTGGAGTGGCTGTATTCTCGCTCCTCTTCCCGCTCCCTGGATAATTGCCGGGAATGGGTCGCCCAGTTTGCATTGCAGGCCCTTAATAGATGTAGAGCTGTGTTTGGTTGTGATTTTGTTTTAGACTTTCCTGATTTTGATCTTGTGGGTCGAGAGTTGGCCCAGGTTTCGTGGTCTTGGGCCACATTATTAACTTCAGTCTCAGTTGCACCAGGGGCTCAACCCCGATTGATCCGTGCTTTTGATTTGCTTCCTTTGAGTCCATGTAATTCAGTGGTCTCACAAATTCCAGTGAAAGGCCCCAGTGTTTTTACAGATGCTACTAAAGGCCACCGAGTGGTGGTATATGATCCTGTAAAACAGTGTTGTTGGGCTTTTAAGACACCTTTTCAGTCAGCCCAACAGAATGAGCTATATGCCATTTGGCAGGCTCTTCGCCTTTTTTCTGATGTTCCTGTAAATATTATTTCAGATAGTCAGTATGCTGTGAATTTGCTTCAGCGGATGCAATTTTCTTTTTTGAATAATTCTGTGCCTTTGTTTCCCCTTTTTAGTGAGGTTTTTTCCTGTTTGCAGTTACGTTGTTACCCAGTTTATTTTTTGCATGTTCATTCCCATTTGGTGGAAGCAGGCCCCATTTTTGAGGGTAATGCAATTGCTGATGCTGCACTTGGATTGTTCTCCATGGAGGCCATGGGGTTTAATCAATTGAGTGAGCTTGAAGAACCACCCGTCTTGGCGCACCGCAGGTATCATTTATCTGCGCGTTCCCTTCGATGTTTATATGGTATCAGCCGTGAACAGGCACGCAGTATTGTCAAGGCGTGCGTTTCCTGTGCACCTTTTCAACCCCGGATTCGGGAATCTGCCTTCAATCCTAAGGGGACCTTTTCCAATGAGTTATGGCAGATGGATGTGACCCATTTTGGTCAAAGGTGTGTCCATGTAGTGGTTGATACCTTTTCAGGTTTTGTTTTGGCCTCCATGCAATCCGGAGAAAGTTTTCATGCAGTTAGATCTCATTTGTATTTTGCATTTTCCGTGATGGGAGTTCCCCTAGCCATTAAGACTGATAATGGCCCTGCTTATACCTCTAAGCCCTTTGCCCTTTTTTGTGAAGAGTTTTGTATTTTTCATTTGACTGGTATTCCATATAATCCTACTGGTCAGAGTGTTGTTGAGAGGGCTAATCGCACTCTGAAAGAAGTGTTGGCCAAGATGTTGGGCAAAGTTCCCCGTACCCTTTTGCCCTTCCAATTATCTCAAGCCCTTTATACTATGAATTTTTTGCAGTTTAGGCAAGATGGCACGACTGCTGCCATGTGTTTTTATGCTGGGATTTGTGCTCTTCCAGCCCCCGCCCTAAGACAGCTCCCGCCACCTAATAGGGCCCAACTGGGTTCGAGAGTTTTATGGCGGGATAAACAGGGCAAGTGGCAAGGGCCAGGGGTAGTGAGAAAGAGAATCAGGGGCGCCCTAGCTGTTTCACCGGAGGGTATTGATGATTCCTCCATAGTATGGGTTCCCTTGCATAAAGTGAGAGATATTATGTTTTCTTACCTTTTTTTGTAGGTTTGCAGTTTTTGTATTTTTTTTTATATTTTTATTGGGCTTTTTAAAGCTTGGGGAGTGCCCCCGCCTCAGTTTTGGGCCATTATGAAGGCCCTACCCAGCCCGCTTCCTGTGGCCTTTTCTTCTACGATCTATCCGATTCTTGTGGTGCGAAATGCCTCGTTGGGGTTGCCTACAGCACCAGTGGACCCGAGGGAAGAGACTTTTAACGTCTCCACATCTTGGAACTTGCCGGGTGCTCTGTGTTTTGCTCTGGATCATCACCCGAGAAATGCTTGTGAGGTGAGATCCTGGGATCATGATCCTTGCGTGGTTCTGCATCATCAGCGTTCCACTCCGGGATTCGGGTTCCCGAAATGGCAGTCTCAATCCGCCCCATCGGCCGCCTCGTCTACCAACCGCCGCAAGGGCGAACAAAGAGTGTCATCACCCGTTCTCAAAGGCCTTCAAGCTTGGCGCCCTGTGCTCAATGTGACTGTCACCAGCCAATACCCTCGCTGGGCTCCTCAGCTTTTCCCCCCTGTGACTGGTCAAATTTGCCGAAAGCCCGAGACAATGTTTCTCTCCCTTGGCGGCATTGCCAAAATCCCTGGGCATGGCCGTTGGCGGGTGTTGCGGGGTCCTTTTATGACCTCGCGGGTGACCTATGGCTGCAAAAGGATGAAGGTGAAGAAGACTTTAATGTCACAACAGGATGCAATTGGGAAGAAAGAGAGGGGTCCCCTTCAAACAGTGGGTCCTCTGTGGCCGGGGGGGGGGGGGGAATGCATGTCGATCAATGCCCTTGCCTTTCTCGGGTATGCGGGAACCTTGGAATTACGACAAAATTCGCCTGTCAATACACAGGGAATATTGCCAGTGACAGTGTTGGGGACCTTGGCTAACATCCCTTGCTGCCTCAGTAACATCGGTTGTCTTGGCAGCAGTGGCCCTTCAAGGCGGGACTGTGACTGCAGCAGCATTGAACAATTTGTCTGCAAGTACAGCGGAAGCCCTGTCCCTGACAGGGGAACTTTTTGCACATATGAGGGGAGGGTTTATCTCATGCAGGAACAGTTGGATTTGATGTTTCAGCATGGCACGGGGGGATGTGCGCATTCCCTTTCAAGTGTCTGTGTTACTGGGACCCAGTATTATAATATTTCCATGGCTGCGGCCGCTGCCCGGAATATCTCAGTTTACCTGAGTGGACACGGGGATCATACATTTGAGGATAAGTTGGCGAGCTTACGCCGAATGGTTTCTAGGGTCAATGGGACAAGAGTTCACTTTGATTGGTCCCCAGTTCAGCCTATATTGACCTTCTGGCAACGGGTTGGGGGGTGGTTTCAGTCTTGGGGGGCCCTTGGTGCCACGTCCATGTTGGGTGTTTTGTTGTTGGTTTTGGTGATTTGGATTTGCCGCTCAAGACGGAGATAATCGGGACTATACATTGCTAACCCGACGGGCTGTTGATTCTTTGGCTCATCAGGAGAGTCCTGACCTGTGGCTTCAGGCCTTGGATGAGCGCCTGTAACACCTGGGGTAAGACGGGCTGTCTCCAGGACGGGCAACTTCTCCATAGCCCGACCGCCTAAGACAGGGCCTAAGGGTGTTGGGTTTCTATGACGGGTAAGGTTCGTGGTTATGGAGATGACCTAAGACAGAGACCCCCGCTCCCTATGCCACAATTGGCCTTAATTTCATCAGATTTAGCCCTAAGGTCCTGCTCCATCGAGCGCATTTTCTGCTCCATCGAGCATATTTTATTTGAATTTGGGTAGGCCATGTGGCCTTTTGTTTGCTATGCTAGAATTGGTTGCTTTGTTGAATTTTTAAATAAAAAGGGGTGAGTTGTTGGGTGTTTTGTGACTTTAAGGTCCCGGCTTAGGCCGAGAGAGAGGTGTAGTGAGCTTTAACAGCCATAAAAGGTGATATACGTAATGCAGGGTTATGATTGGCAGGTGGGGGAGCTTGAAGGGTATATATGCAGAAGCATTGCGGAAATAAACACACACACGCTTGCAACCTCAGCCGGTGTTCTGTCTGGTGATTTCCTCTCTGAGGCCGGTGACGACCGAAGACCCGGGATGGGTAAGTAGAGGCTCCAGAGTGGGGGGGGACGTAACAGCTTCCAAAAATTCTTCTGCCTCTCTTCCTCTGCTTGTGCCTCTCCAAATCCAGGCACCAGCTCCTCCCAGTTCAGCCCTCTCTTTTCACATCAACAAGTTCATCCCACAAGTGGGATTCACAACCTCTGGACATTCAACCCAAAAACTAAGCCAATACAGGGGGATCTTTAAATTCCATTACTATTACAGCTCCTCGAGGGCAGGTACTGTTTCTGTTTTGTCTTAGTATTCCCAACACACAGCACAGTTTTTGGTAGGCGCTATCTGTTGATTGAATAATTGTCCCTCCCAGCCACAGCACAACACAACCAAGGTTTTGGGTTGTAAAGCAAGAAGTGAACTAATGGATCAGGAACAGAAACAGCTGCAGAGAGTGAAGGTCAGAAAGAGGGATTCTGAGGCTGCATGACTCCTTTCCGGGGCTGGCGGCTATGCTCATTCAACCTGTGTGAGGGTTAGCTAAGCATAAACCTGGGAGCCCGCCTAAACAACCCGCTCAGCAGAGAGGTATATGAGGATTCTATGAAGGGAGAAACATTCAGCCCCTATAAGTTACAAAGTTATGAATTGTCTTGGACACATGTTCTCCTAATAATCCTCAGTCTCCTTTGCAGATTCATTCTCTCTGTTCTATTCCTGTTCATTGCAGCATCCCCAAAGTTCTGTCTTCCCACCTCTTTTCTTCTCTACTCACTCCCTCTTGATCTCACTAATCCCCATGCTTCAACTGTCATCTCCATGCAAATGCCTCTCAGATCTATAGGATGAAATCCTAATCTCCCTCTTAAGCTCCAGGTTTAATTTACATCTCCAACTATCTACTTTACATCTCCACCCTGATGCCCTCTAAGCATCTCAAAATGAACAGATCCAAGAGAAACACCACCATCTTTCTTCCTAAACTCACTAGCCCTCCTACCTGCCCTATTTTTGTCTGTCAAGGACATCACCATTCTTCCAGACACACAGCTCTGATTCTTCATTCTTCTTTATCCCCCACATTCAAACAGCTCCCAAATCTTGTTGACTCCACATCCTTATCATCTGTCCCTTTCCTAATCCAGGACCTCATCACCTCTCAGTAGTAGCCTCATAATTATCTTCCTTTCCCCCAGACCCTTCTCTCTCCAATCAATCCCCCACAAAGCTGCCAAAGTGATTTATCAAAAGTACAGGACTGGGGGCGGCTAGGTGGCGCAGCGAGTAAGAGCACCGGCCTCGGAGTTTGGATGACCCGAGATCAGATCCGGCCTCAGAAAATGAGCACCCACGCATAAATAATGACTAGCCGTATAACCTTGAGCAAGTTACTTAACCCCAATTGCTTAAAAAAAAAAAAGTACAGGACTGGCCACATCACATCCCTCCATAAAAAATAAAATAAAACAAAACAAAACATTGATGGCTCCCTATTGCCTAGTGTAATAATTAAATACAGATTTGTCTGTTAGAACCCTTAACAATCTGATCTTGACCTATCTTTCTAGTTTTATACTTTCATCTTCTTCCCATAGTTTGGGTTCAGTTTGAGATTCCTGGAATACCTATCTATCTCCTTCTGTGCAGACTGCCTTTGCACAGGCTATAACCCCCATGACTAAAAAGTTCTGCCTCTTCACCTCTGCCTCTTGGAATTCCTAACTGCTTTTAAGGATCAATTCAAGTGACACCTTCAAGAAGCCCTTCTTTTTTTTTTTTAAACCAATGCTTTATTAACTTCTGTTTTACATCATTCATTTCCACCAGATTTTGAGTTACAATCATTTTCCCCCCATTATTCCCCTACCCAACCTCCCTGAATAGCAGTCCCACAAGATATCACTTCCTCCAATCTGCTCTCTCCCATACCTTCTCCCATACCCCCATCCACTTTTCCATTAGAGGAAGGTGAATCTTTGTGTCCCAATGCCTGCACATCTTATCTCCCAATTACAAGCAAAAGAGTATTAATAATAGTATTTATATATATTTGAAACATTTAATGTTAAGACCTCGAATTTCAGATCCATTTCCTTCCTCCCTTGTCACCCATTCCCTCTGGGGAGATAAGTAATTCAGTATATGTTGCACATGTCTAGCTATGCAAAACATTATCATAGTAGATATATTGTACAAGGCTGCTTATAATTCCCTCCCACTCATCCCACCCCCCACCTGGTCCATTCCCTACATGATCCTGTCCCTCTTCTATAGTGGGTACTTCCAACCTCCCCTCACCCCAAGGATGCCCTCCCTTCCATCATCCCTCCTCTCATCCCCCTTCCCCCTATCCTGCTGCAGGTTGAGATATCCCATTTAGTATGTATGTCATTTTCTCCCTGAACCAAATTCAATGTGAATGTGGTTTTGCCTTTTTGCCTTCCTATTCTCCCCCTCCCTTGCAACCACTTCCCCTTGATTCTTCTACATGAGATAGTTTACCCTACCCTGTCTCTCCCCATCTCCTCTTGCCACTTTCCTCTCTCACCTCATAATTTCATCCCTTGAGTATTCTCCCTTCCCAACAAATTCAACCTATGCCCTCTATCCATATACACACATTCACATATGTATTCATATGACCACACACCCTTCTTCCATTATTTTCATAGTGAGAAAGATATCATCAGTCACAGTTATTGCTTTTCCATATAGGAATGTAAATAGTTCAACTTTGATAAGTTCCTTTTGATTTCTTTTCCCTGATTACCTTCTCAGGCATCTCTTCCTTCTTGTGTCTGGATGTCAAATTTTCTATTCAACTCTGGTTTTTTCCTCAAGAATGCTTGAAAGTCCTCTATTCCACTGAATGACCATATTTTCCCCTGAAACAAAATACTCAGTTTTGCTGGGTAGGTGACCCTTGGGTTCATTCCCAGTTCTTTTGCCCTCTGGAATATCATATTCCATGCCCTTCGATCCCTCAGTGTAGAAGCTGCCAGGTCCTGGGCTATTCTGATTGTGTTTCCACAATATTGAAATTGTTTCTTCCTGGCTGCTTGTAGTATTTTCTCCTTGATCTGGGGATTCTGGAACCTGGCTATAATATTCCTGGGAGTTTTCTTTTTGGGATCTTTTTCAGGAGGTGATCAGTGGATTCTTTCAACCTCTATTTTGCCCTCTGGATCTAAAACATCAGGGCAATTTTCCTTGAGAATTTCTTGAAGGGTGATTTCTAGGTTCTTTCTTTGATCATGGCTTTCAGGTAGTCCAATAATTTTTAAATTGTCTCTCCTGGATCTATTTTCCAGGTCAGTGGTTTTTCCCATGAGATATTTCACATTGCCTTCTAATCTTTCATTTGTTTGGATCTGCTTAACAGCATCTTGATTTCTCATAAAGTCATTAGCTTCCATTTGCTCCAGTCTAACTCTGAAGGAATGAATCTCCTCACTGAACTTTTGAGATTCTTTTTCCATCTGGCAAATTCGACTTTTTAAGGCATTCTTCTCCTCATTGCCCTTTTGGGCCTCCTTTGCCATTTGAGTTAGTCTATTTTTTAAGGTGTTGTTTTCCTCAGTCAGGCTGTTGACCCTCATTTCATACTTTTCCTGCATCCTTCTCATTTCTCTTTCCAATTTTTCCTCCACTTCTCTTATTTGATTTTTAAAGTCCTTCTTAAGGTCCTCTATGGCCTGCAACCCGCTCATGTTTTCCCCTGGGGCTTTTGGAGCAGGACTTCTGACCTCACAGTCCTTTTCCCGCTCTATGCCCCCAAAATAGGAGTCTAGGGTTGCATTTTTCTGTTTCCTTTGCCTTGGCATGTTGCCACTTAATTGCTTGACTTTTGGGCTTGTTGCCACACTATGGCTTTAAGGCCAGCTAGAGGAATTTTCGTCCCGAACGTGTGGGGGGCAACTTCCGTTTCTGGCAAGCTGTAAACCCACCCACAACTTCCACCCTAGATCACAATCCAGATCCAGGGAGGTTAAAGCAAGAGCGATTACCCCCAAGACTGATCGCTGGATCTCCCCACGATTTGTAGGCTGGGAGCCGGAAATGCCTCTGAAAACTACAAAATGTCGTGTCTCCTCAGCGGCTTCTAGCCCCCAGGGGAGGGAGCTGACGCATTCCCCAAATACAGGTCCCAAAGTCCATAGGACACTAACCTCTTACTTTGTCCTAGGCATGTCTATGTTGATAATTCTGGAGTTGCCACAGCTCCTGGTGTTCTGGGGTTCCTCCAGCTGGCTGCTGGCCCTGCCGCCCTGGGGCTAAAACCTCCGCTCACACGGACCTGGGCTCGGCTCGGCTGGGCTCCTGCGCTCTGCGCCCGTTGCCGGCTCCCAGACCGCTGCGCTGGTCCTTCCTGCAGGGCTGCTGGGCTGTCCTCAGCGGGAGGTTAGCTTCTCTGTGTCGTTCTGTGGGTGCTGGGGCTCCAGAAGTTGTTCAGAGTCCTTTTTTACATAGTTTGTGGGGAATCTGGGGGCAGAAAGGCTTGGACGAGCTGTTTCTACTCCGCCATATTGGCTCCGCCCCCCAAGAAGCCCTTCTTAATATCCCCAGGTGTTAGTCCCACCAGGTTCACCCCACCCCCACTGTTGGACACAACTCCACTTTCCCCTTCCCTTCATTGGTTTGTAAACTCCAGCCTCCCCTTCCCTTCATTTTTAAAGCAGACAACTCCACCTTCCGCTCCCCTAATTGTTCTGTAATCAACCGGTCCTCCACCCCTTCATTTCCCCTAATTGATCCGTGGGCAGGAATCTCAGCCTATGGTTTCGCACAGGTGGAAAATTCAAATGTACACTGACCAATCACTGTAGTTTCAGCTTACATCACTGTAATTTCAGCTTACATAACCTGGTTATGGAACCTCTATAAAAATTGGCACAATGTCTGTGCCAAACCACTGTCTGATTTGGGTGACCATGCACCCCGACAGTCCCGCAGTAATAAAATCCACTTTTAAAAATTAATCTTGGGGACTTTCTGTCTCACTTTATTGGGGTACAACACCACTACTTATATTGTATATATTCTGTGTATTCACTTATCTGTGTACACATTGTATCCCCATAATAGAATGTAAGTTCCTTGTGGGCAGACTCTCACTTTTTGTATTTGTACCTTCAGCACCTAGCACTGAATCTGATATATTGCTATTTTTTCTCAGTCACTTCAGTTGTGTTTGACTCTCCATGGCCCCATTTGTTGTTGTCTTGGCAAAGACACTGGGGTGGATTTCCATTTCCTTCTGCAGCTCATTTTATAGATGAGGAAACTGAGGTAAACAGGATTAAGTGACTTGTCCAGGGTCACACAGCTAGTCAGTTTCTGAGGCCAGATTTGAACTCAGGTCTTCCTGACTCCAGGCCTGGCACTCTATCCACTGTACCAACTAACTAGTTGCCCCATGAACCTGGCATATGGTAAGCATTTAATCAATGTTTATTGAATTACAGGCAAAATTCCTGAATATGCTATCATTTATCTGTTCCTACCCAGTGATCATATATCTCATGCAGGTCAAAGACAAAAAGGTCTCATATATTGCCAAAATATTTGTAGTTATGTTGAGATAACATAAAATTGTAAACAAAGTAGACGATCCTCATTTGGGAATGGCTGAACAAACTGGCATATGAAGGAAGGAAATATTTCACACATTAAGGAATGATGAGATAGGCAGCTGGGTATTGTGGACAGAAAACTGGGCTCCAAACCAGGATGTCCTGGGGAAACGTCTCATCTCTGACACTGACTGGGCAATCAAAGCCAAGTCACTGAGCCTCTCAGTACCTCAGAATAGTCAGTGGATGAACATTTATTGAGTGCTGTCTATGTGCCTTACACCATGGATATACAAAGAAAGGCAAAAGACAGTGTCCTCTCATTCACAGTCTACTATCTGCTTTGGTGTGGGTAGTTAGTGCACCAAGAAATTCCCTGAGCTAAGGAATTCATAGGTCCAGATAAACCTCCAACCCTCCCCTTGCCCCCATAAAACAGAACAAAACCAAAAACAAATAAACAAACAAAAACTCTAAGGAACAATGAATATGAGAAATTAGGAAAAATATGAACTGATGCAAAGAAGAAGATAGAACCAGGAGAACAACATACACCATGCCTATAATAAATAGCTGAACTCAGATTCAATGCAAGAATGGCTAGTCTTGGTTGTAGAGGACAAGTGAGGAAACATACCTCCTTCTAGTAGAGAGGTGGAAACTGTAGGTGTAAATGACTGCATATTCTATCAGTTGCAGTCTTGGTGTCTTTATAATTTAGCTTTTAAAAAATGATTATTATTATAAGGGAGAGAACTATGAGGAGGTATATACTAAGCAATGACAATGAAAAGCTTTCAAAATCACTTTTTGAAAAAAAAATAAATAAAAACTGGAGCAATTAAGTGGCGAAGTGGATAGAACACCTGCCCTGGAGTCAGGAGGACCTGAGTTCAAATCCAGCCTCAGACACTTGACACTTACTAGTTGTGTGGCCCTGGGCAAGTCACTTAACCCCTATTGCCTTGCCCCTCCCCCCCAAAAAAAAAGAAAAAAGAAAATCATGCAGCAGGTCAGTGGATGGAGGAACAAAAGGAGAATAAGAAATGCCACAAAGAAGGATTTCCTTCATCTCCCACCAGATAGCAAGAAGCATTCCCTCTCCTTGGAGGTCTTCATTCAGAAGCTAGATGACTATTTGCTGAGTAGGGATTCTTATTCAGGTATAGGTCAAACTAACGGTCCCTTCCAATTCTGAAATTCTCTGATTCTAGATTTATAGCATGGCTTTTATTCTTTTTTTTTTTCTATTTCAATTATTTTTCAATTATGGCCCCCTCTTGACAGACTACAACAGTACACAAAAGGCCAAGCCATTCTTTATTGCTCTCTTGGAGTTTAGTCTTTTGCCTTTTTGTGTGATTAGAAGTTAGTTGGACTGTGGTAAAATAGGTTAGGTACAATATAATCAGTGTGGACACCATCAATCAGTCCAGATCCATTGTCATGGACAAACCAGCAGGAGACCGTGGTGCCATGTCCAGCATCCTTTCTATAGTCTTTCTGTGAACCCCTGGGAAGAAAAATGATTACATGTAAAATTGGTCAAGGTTGTAAGATATCAGGGTCATACATGAAAGTGAATCTGTCCCAGGTAGGGATTTAGGGAATCCTGTAGTTGTGGGTCTGATCCCAGTGTAGATGAGCAGAAGCATGAGCCCTTTGACATTCATCCTGGGTCTCACACTTCTCCATTGACCAAACATACCCCCATGGCCTCTCTTACTGAAAGGACCCCCAAAGAAGCCCCTAAATCATGAAAATAGTGATCTAGGGGCTCTCATAGCAAGTTCTGTGTGGGCCAAGGGATGGTCCTCAGAAATACACAGGATCTATAGGAAAATTAGGTTTTTAAGAGATCCTAATTACCTGGTAACTATCAGCTTATTGTTTTTCACTATCATTGTGGCATCTGGCTTCTTAGGGTCAGAGCCCGGCCGGACATCGAAAACTTCAAAGTCAAAAGGGTGAAAAAATTGTCCTAGAAAGAGGAAAGTTCACAGTATCAACATGTATGTTATTTCCCTAAAGTGCCCGTTTTGGTATAATAAGAAAAATGCTAGGGTAAGAGGCAAGAGACTTCTATACTACTGGCTCTACCAGATCTGCTATATGACCCTGGGTATGTGACTTCACTTTTCTGAGCCCTTATTTCCTCATCTATAAAATGAGGAATAATATTTCCCCCCATCTAGCTCTCCAGGATGTTATGAGGATCAAAGGAAATATGGTTGTGAAAGTGCTTTGGAAACAAGCACATTATGTGACTATTAAGTGGTATCATTAATGTCATTATTATGGGGGGGTTGTTCCAAATAATATTCTTTCAAAAATAGTGTTATCATAGTAATGACAACACTTTAGGGATCTGTGATTTCAGCAATGTGACTGCTTCTTCCGTGGATGACAACTGCCATCCCTTTCATCATCTTAGTAGATAGTTTTCATGGGTTATTTGACTGAAAACAGAAGTCATCATTTGGTGGTCAACCAGCTTTTCCAAACTCAGGTTGAACAACAAGGACAATCCATCAGTAGGTCAGAATTCAAAGCCTTTCTCACTCTGTAGAACTTTTCAGAACTTGTGATCCACTAACACAGCCTGTGAGAACCCATCCTGATGAATCCTTGGAGGAATACTTTTGTGTGATCATATTATCACTACTTGCAAATACTGGGATTAATAATGGAAAACTGTTACAAACTTTGGCCCCCCTAAAGCAGGAGTTCTTAAACTGAGATTTGTGAGCTTTAAATGGATTTATCTGATAAATCTATTTTAATATAATTGGTTTCTTTTTGTAATCCTATGTATTTTGTTCATTTGAAGACATCATTCTGAAAAGGGGGGCATAGGCTTCACCAGATTGCCCAAGTGGACCATGATGCAAAAAATGTCAGGGTCCTTGGCTCTTGACTCATACCCAGCAGTCCATGTGTCTTTGCTGACATCCGATGACTGTCAACTGTATATAGCCCAAGGAAGTCCTGGTGGATAGGATGTTTCTTCCACACCTCATGTAAGACAATCACAAAGGTGACTCCATCTCCAATTGAGACCACCATGTTTTTCTTCCTGTTGATGGTCACTAACAAACTGAAAAGCAAAAAGGATTTGGCATGTATTGAGGAGGATTGTCACCACTCTCTGAAGTCTAATTCAGGGGAAGCAATAGCTCTGAATTAAAGATAGAACCTGGGTACAAAAAGAACCCCTGGAAACCTTCTGAAGTCACTTTAGAGTGAAAATGGACATCCTGCATGTGACATGGGCACACAACTAGGTCAGTTTAGGTATTTGTTTGAGACCTGGCATGGGGGGTCAGAAGACACCTAGATGTCTGTCTCTGACTCACTTAATCATGGTCATTTTCCCTTTCTAGGCCTCATGATATATACCAAAGGGGCATAATGGTCCCTGCCCTGCCCATCTCGTAAGGTTGTAGTGAGTCTCAGCTAGGATTCTAGCTATGAAAATGTAAGGGGCTGCAAATGTGGGAAATAATTATTAGTTATTGTTATTGCTGTAGTTGTATGGTTATTGTTTTCCAATTTTCAGCTTCATCTATTACTTTTCTCAGAACCAGAACCAGAAAAGGTTGTCAGAACCTTTGGGTGACCCCTTTAAATCTGATTCTGATGAGATCATTTGAGAGACATTCCCTGACACCCCAGCTCCTCCTTGTTAGGGATCTACCCTCCAGGAATTTGTCCAAACCCTTCTTGGAAAAAAAAAAACCCAAACCTTCTATTTTCTGTTGGTCCTGCTTCTCAGAGTATAACTTGGGGTTATTTCCTAAAGATGGCTCTGTTGACTTTGGGTGAGTGATTTTGCCTCTCTGGGTCTCAGTTTACTCATCTATAAGATAGGGAAGCTAGTTGGATGTTATGTTGGGCTCCTTCCAGATCTAAGCTTCTGTGATCTTCAGCTCATTTTTTTTCTCTTCAGGAATCATTCAAGGTTTCTGGAAGGCCAGACTCTGAGCCATTTGGAAATTCCAATTACCCATTTTGTGTGATAGTGACTGTGTCCATCCAGGTAAAGCTGGTTCTCTTGCCTCCATTCCACAAGGTGATCTTCTGCGGCGTCACCTCAATCTGCAAGTCCATTCGAGGATCAACGATCCCAAGTCTCCCAAAGTATGATTTCCTTTTCTTTGTTTCTGAACTGGGCTCCTTTTCTCCAATGATCTCCCCATTAACTGTGATGCCTGGACAGCAGTGGAATGAGGACTATGAGTGAGTGATCTGAGGTCCTCCGCTTTTGATCCCAGGCTGTCTCCCAGGGATATTAACTCTTTTCCCTCGGCAGACTTCCCCCTAACTCTGGCCTCAAACTGACACCCAATCTCTGCCTTGTTGTACAAGTTGTTTACGTATCACATCCCCCAAAGTTTTTGCCTCTTTTTATATTCCCAGTGCTTAGCATAGTGCCTGGCACGTAGTAGGTATTTAGTAAATGTTTGTTGACTGACTGACTGGCCACAAACTAAACCCTGGCTTTAACCCTCAAGTTACTTCTAACCTAGACCCCAGATTGATCTGTGGAAAGAGCGCTGGGTCCCAGGTCAGATGACTGAATCTTCACTCTTATCTCTGACACTACCTATGTGACCCTGAATATGTCAAGTGAGATAACATGTATAAAGCACTTTGTAAACTTTGAAGCCCTACTAAGTGCTAGCTATTATTGTTATTGGCATGTCATTTAACCATTGTAAGGCTCAACTTCTTCCACTTAGTAAGGGGGCTGGATTAGATGTCCCAGAAGCCTGCAGAGGGACCTGATTCTGGGCAGCCTCCTAGGGATCATGCCAGAGGCATGCATGTGGCTGGTCTCTCCCCAGCCTTCCTCTGCCTCAGTTCCCACCTGTGTCTGGGTCCCGGATGAGGTTCAGCACCACCCCTGGCTGCACATCAATGTTGAAGCAGAGGGCATCATCCTTCTGGGGTGCTTCAATGACAAAGTGTGGGTCTCCATCCACTGCCGGGATATGGTAGGTAGAACATGGGTTAGACACTTGGGAGGAACAGGGCACAAGGTGCTGGACCAGCATTATCTCACTGGAGCCGCATGGCAACCGTGAGAGGTAGGCACTACGTTACTGTCCCCATTTTCCAGACAGAGAAGTGAGACTCTGAGAGGTTCATTACTGAACCAGTCAAGAAGTATCAGAAGCAATGTTTGGACCTAGGCCTTCCCTAACTCCAAGTCCATCAATCTCTCTGCTGTACCACTCAGTCTCTCAAAGGCCCTGACGTGGGTCTATGGTTTCAACTTTGCCCCAGGATGGTACTGAAGGTCATTGTTCTAGAGGGGGTGAGGGCTTTACCAGCCTGAGGTCCCTGGTAACATAGGGCAACTCAGGGGCGGCTAGGTGGTGCAGTGAATAGAGTACTAGCCCTGGAGTCAGGAATACCTGAGTTCAAATCTGGCCTCAGACACTTGACACACTTACTAGCTGTGTGACCTTAGGCAAGTCACTTAACCCCAATTAACCTGCCCTCTCCCCTCCAAAAAGCAAAAAAAAAAAAAATCATAGGGTAACCCAACTTTTGGTTCACCTCTGTCTTTAGTGAGGTGGTACCATAGTATACAGAATGCTGGGCCTACAGTCAAAATCCTGAGTTCAAATCCTGGGTTTCAGAGTGCTGGGTCTGGGTTCAAATCCAGTCTAAGTCACTAGCCGCTAGTTACCCTGGACAAGTCCCTTAACTTCTGTTTGCCTCAAGTTCCTTATCTCTATAATGAGGATAATAATAGCTTGTTCCTCCCAGCCTGGTTGTGAGGATAAAATAAGAATAATTGTAAAGTTCTTAGTACAGCACCTGGCACACAGTAAACATTTATATAAATGCTATATTATCATTATTCAATCAGATATTGGGGGCGGGAGAATACTTCATGTCTTATCTTATTTTTAACCTAAAACCTAATGCCCGAATCTTGCCTCCTCTTTACTCTTCTCTGGGCCTCCCCCTCCCTTTCCTTTGCCTTTCTCTCCCCTCTTTCACATAGGGTTTCTTTCTAACTCTTCTTTTGTTTCCTTCTGACCCCCGTGTTTCTACATAATAAAAAACATGGGTACCTATTGTATGAATGATACTGTGCCTCATACTGAATCAAAAAACCCAGCCAGTTATCCCGAGGAAGCTCCCAATCTAATCTGGGGTGTCATATATAGAGGGAGCCCCTTCTATAGCTCTGATAGGAACTCTGCTGTGAGGGAGGTACAAAGTCCTACGGGGGGCTCAGCTAATCTTTCCCCACCAAGTAGCTTTTCCACAGCTTCCTCCACCTCTCCCTCCTTTTCAGTGGAGGGAACCCCTTCCTCCCTCTTCCCCCACTGTTTCTTCCCCTCTCTCTGGACCTCCTCCTCCTATCCATCTCCCCCAGAACTTCTCCCTAACTCCTCTTCTTTCTCTATCAACTTTCCCCATCCCTAAGACCTTTCACCCAAAGCCTTCCTCCCTTTCATTCCACAAGGGCTCTTTTCTATGATTTCTCCCACCGGCCATCTTTTTTCTCCCAACCTCTTTCTTTGAGGTTCTCCTCAGGCATCCAAATCCCTCCCTTTCTGGGTGTCTTTTCCTCCTCTCCAGCCAAAAATTTCTCCTCTTAACTTTCCTCCAGACCTCAATCCACCTTTGCCCTCAAATCATCTTCCCTTTCCTCTAAGCTTCTCTATCCCCTCCCCCAGGGCCCTTTCCACTAACTCCCTATGTGTGTGTTCTTTGGTTTCTAGATCCCCCATGCTGTCCCAGAGGGAGGAAGGGGTTTTTTCAGGGGACTGGTGCTGCTGCTGCTGCTGGGATCCAAGCCCTCAGAGAAGATGTGAGGCTCACCAAAGTAGTAGGGATTGGATGGAGGCTGGTAATAGAGTTGGGTTGCATCTGAAAAAGACACAAAGGAGGAAAACAGCAGTATTACATGAGGAAGGTTTGGTCCCCAAGCAGAGTGTTCACATTAATGCCCAGACTCAGATGCTTAAGAAAAGAAAGCATTGTTAGGGGCGGCTAGGTGGTGCAGTGAGTAAGAGTGCCAGTCTCGGAGTTGGGATGACCCGAGATCGAATCCGGCCTCAGAAAATGAGCACCCACACACAAATAATGACTAGCCATGTAACCTTGAGCAAGTTACTTAACCCCAATTGCTTTAAAAAAAAAAAAAAGAAAGCATTGTTTTTACGAATCTCTGAGAAAGGAATATCTTTTGATAGTTCATGTGTCTTCCCACCCATCCCACCCTCAGCCTTGGTCAATAACTTTTTTTAGAAAAATCATTTCTTTAATCCCAGCCCTGACACTGGCAGAGTAGGATACTCACAGACATGGGAGATTTGATCAGCCTTCACTATAAAGAAAAGATAAGGCAGCTGTAAGCAGTTTGTAGAGCCCTACTCCAGGCCTCATGGTCTACTCTTAGGTCTATCTACCAGGACTCTCTATGACCCCTTCAAAGTTTGGACTCGGGCTAGGGCCTTGGAGCTAAGATCTCTCTGGTAAAGTTGGGACCCTAAAAAGGGAGAGAGATCATATGGAATGGTCAAATGAACTCTGATTTTGTTGTTGAAACATGTGTTCACATCCTAGCTCTGTCATTTACTAGTGAGAAACCGTGGGCGAGTCCCATATTGTCTTTAGGTCTTAGCTCCCTCCCCTGTAAAACGAAGGTGTTGAACTGAATGATCTCCAAGGTCCTTCTATCACTAAAGTCTATGGGAAATATCTGCTTACACCCCTTTCTTCCTGTCCTTGGACCCGCAAGGCAAGAATTTTAGAGGCTTGTGTTCTTGGCTCTTGATAAAGATGGTTTGTATTTTTTTTTTTTTTTGCTTTTTGGAGGGCAATTGGGATTAAGTGATTTGTCCAAGGTCACAGGCTAGTTTTTGTGTCAAGTGTCTGAGGTCAGATTTGAACTCAGGTCCTCCTGACTCCAGGGCCGGTGCTCTATTCACTGCGCCAGCTAGCAGCCCTGGTGGTTTGTATTTCTATAGCCCTAAATTTATAAAACTACCCTATGAGATAGGTAGTACCAGGATCATCACCTTCTTTTTAAAGATGAGGGAACTGAGAATCAGAGAGATTAAAGGACTCGCCCAAAGTCAGACTATGTAGCTGGAAGAGTTCAGTTTTGAACCCAAGTTTTCTGACTCCAAATATTACCTCAGGAGGAATAGCCCCATTTCACCACACTGCCTCTTTCTTATTTGGGAAAGAGTTCCACACTCTTCCTCCCATTTCCAACTCAATCATCCAACTCAGGTTTCCTACCATAACACAGTCGCTGTGATGTGCTTGGTCTAAAGCCTCGATGAGTTTCCTGAGCATGAGGACCTAAGACCATATCATCTGAGGCACCTATGCGATATACTTTGGCAAATGGTGGGGAGGGGGTCAGGATCCTCTTTATAATACTATTGTTGAGTTGGGGGTTAGGAGCAGGACTAGTGCCCCAGTAGGGGCCGTGAATGTTGTTAGGCTGTTAGTGCATAAAATTATTATTTTGGTAGGTGGAGGCAAATAACCCCTTACATGTGTCAAAGTTCTTTCACATCCATTACCTCACTGGATCATGGCAGCCACTCTATGAGGTCAACAGGCTGGAGCATTTTACAAATGGGAAAACTGAGGTCAAAAGAAGGGAAGTTATTCACTCATAGTCACATAATTAGTGACAAATCTAGGACTAGGTCCCCTGACCTATTGTGCTCCATCACTATACAGAGGTGAGTAATATGAGTGATACTGTAACAGGGTCCTCTGATATTTCATTTCACCTTTGGCAATGCCAAGGGGATCAGGAGCTATAGAGTGTGGGCCCAGTGACCGAGCAGCATGGGGGCTCAGGAAACCCGGATATTGCTTGGGAGAAGCTTTCTTATTTCTTTCCCTTTCCCTCCCTCTCCCCATGATCCCCTAGCAAAGCCCAGCAAACAGCAGGTCTGATAACTTACCTTCTGTTTTCCCAGCCAACCAGGTGATAGGGAAAAAAAAGAGAGAGGTCAAAGGGGGTCAGCTGCACAGAAACCTAAGGCATTATTGGTCCCAAATTTTGAAATAACAGAGACGTGATTCATTCATGTTGAAGATGGATAAACTAGGACTAGACATAGCTTAGAATCACAGCATTATGCAATGACTTAGAGGTCAGTCCTTAGAGGTCACTTAGTTCAGTGACCTTATTTTACAGAAGGTAGAAACTGAGGCCCACACTGGCCAAGCAAACTGCCCAAAGTCCCACAATGAATTAATGATACCACAGGAATCTGTGTATCGGATCTTCTTATATCTAGACCAGTGGTCCTAGGCACTGTAATTCATTGTTTCCAGTCTATAGAGTGCTCGCAGCCTATCTGAACCCTGGGTCCACCCAAGCCAGCCTCTTGGTCCCTTTGGTCTGAGGTCCTTGCCAAGCATGGTCTCTGGGCCCCTCTCCCTACCTTCCCCAGGCTTGTCTGCAATGAACTCTGAATCTTCGTTGTCTTCAGGTTTGGTGACCACCATGGAAGTCAGTGGTGTCACAAAGTGGTATTTTAGGGACAGATCCAGAGCTTGGGCTGTCAGGTTCTCCTTCTCTTCCCCCTGAGCATTCTTCCTGTAAGGGAGTGGGCAAAGAGGTGAACTCTCTGGACCAATGCAACCCAGACCTCCCTTCCCACTCCAATGCCCATGTAACAGCTCCTCTCCCCCTTCCCTAACTGCTTCATTTGCATGCGTCCTGTCTACACATAAGACTGTGAATTCTCTGAGGCCACACATGTCATAGGTGCTTCATGACCACTCCAGGATGGATTGGTTCCCTAGCAATAGTGCCTGGGCTCTGAAATAACTGGATGTAGGCAAAGAGATGATGGTCTTCAAGGCGCTACCCTTAGATGTCTAATCATGGGCCTCAGTTCAGTTGAACACTATCTCCTGAAAATGTTTCCTAAAACAGAGCCAAATAGGTAAGGCCAGTGCAGACCAGGGCACTAGTCCAGTCCCTACCAGGTAGGTTCAGTACCTGGGGCATGGGGTGAAGGCAAGAAAAGAAGGATTTGATTCAAGGAAGTACTTAAGAAACTGAGAAAGCCTTAGCTGAGAGGGTGGTCAAACAAAAATCAAGCTTGAATTGTACAGCTAAATGATAATTATTAGCATAAAAGACTGATGGGAAGGGAAGTTCCCCCAGTCAACTTGTTAAGTTTATTGTTGTGGTCAGTCGTGATCAATTTTCTGTGACCCCATGGACCATACTGTCTTTAGGGTTTTCTTGGCAAAGGTACTAGAGTGCTTTTCCATTTTCCAATGGATTAAGACAAATGTAGGTTAAGTGACTTGGCCAGGCTCACACAGCTACTAAGTGTGTGAAGCTGGATTTGAACTCAGGTCTCCCTGACTCCAGGCCCAGCACTCTGTCCACTGAGTCATCTATCTGCTCATAAGTTTACAGAGTAGTAAGTCTAGGGTAAGGAAAGCAAATCCGCATAAACAATATGAATTTGAATCACCTATTGACAAAAGATAACTCCTGATTAATTGTCAGTGACCTAGGCTGCAGCCCCAGATGATTTTCATGTCAAAGGGGAGCCACCTCTGTGTACTGGCCTAGTGGTTTTTTGGCATCTTTTTACCTTTGTATTTCTCAGAGGCACTAAGTGTCATAGTCTGGAAGAAGAAAAAGGGAAAAGGACCTAGAGAAAGGCAGGGGGGGTGGGGAGAGTTGATGGTAGATGGATTCTGTGGATGTACACAATTTCTCACTGGGGCCATTAGTAACTGCATTGGGGAAAAGAAAAACACAGGGAAGCTACATACACTAGCCCAAGTGACCAAGAAGAATTCATGGAAAATGATGGACAATATCCCTCACATGGCTCCCTATTAGAGGAGGGAATCTTTCCTAGGCAGTTTGCTTCCAGAATCTAGCCTTCTGGCCAGAAAAGGAATATCTCTGGGATAGCGTTAGCCTGGGTTTGTCCTGGAAGTAGCTCCAAGTTCAAGAGTTTTGGGGACAGGTTTCTAGAGAGAAAAAAAAGGAGTTGCTTAGCTGTACTCCTCTTGGAGAGAAGATTGCCCACATGGCCCTCACAGGTACACAGAAGCAAGGAGCATAAAACCAGGACATAGTTAAGCAAGACATCAAGATCTTGCCTCTCCCCACTATTATAGTGAGTTATTTGGAAGGTGCAAGTCCAGTGGAAAGGGGTTTGTTTGCCTATCTTGTCTTCTCGGGTTAACTCAAATAACAAGGTGTAATGGGAATGGGAATCTGAAGATCTTCCCTGTCCCTTAATAGACCTAGGGATAAACTCTGGCCCCCCCCATAGGCTGAAGGTAGTCACAAGGAGCCTGTGGTGGGAGGAGTTTGCTAAAGGGAAGCAGAGCCCACAGGAAACTGGTGTTCAGAGATAGAGACGTTTGTGAGTAAATATTGATCTTGTATTGGTTTCTGGGAAGGCTGAAGGATGCTGTGGCTCTCAGTGTTGTTATGGCTTCTGAATATCTTTGGTACTATGAATTGGCTTACTGGTTTTGGGATAGAGTTTTCTGGTGTCTAAATAAATGCTTCAGTTCTATCCTATATTTGGAGAGTTTGGTATATTTTATGATCGAACATCATATAATACTTATAGTCATGATCTTTATTGTGATTGTGGGCACTGTAAATATTGCATTGGTGCTACACAAGGTAGTATCATGAGTCTGGGAGGGACTGTATAGGACTTTGTAGAAGAGAGAGATTTTGGGGTGGCTAGTTGGCGCAGTGAATAGAGTACCCGCCCTGGAGTCAGGAGGACCTGAGTTCAAATCCAATCTCAGACACTTGACACACTTGGCTAGCTGTGTGACCTTGGGCAAGTCACTTAACCCCAATGGCCTTGCCATCCCTCCTCCAAAAAGTGGGGAAAAAAAAGAAGAAGAGAGATTTCAGCAGAAAATCAAAGTTGCTCTGCTAACAACCTCATGGTCAGTTTCCTCCTAAGGGGAGCTAATAGGTTATGTAGTGAGTGCTTTCTGTATTTCTGTATGGGTCCTACTGAGTCTTTTAAAAATTCTGAATTTTCTCTAAGGCAAAATAAAAACTGTAGTCTACTTATGTGCATATGTTACCCAGTGTGCTTATATAGGAGCCAGGGACCCTATTAACTACCTTTGTATAAACCTAGACACAAGGTACATTTGGAGATTATTTCAGAGTAAATGTTTGGCATAGTGAGCTAAATTGACCTTCTAAGAGAGGTTCCAAAAGTTAGACCTTGTCCAAGTGAACTCAAAAGTCTTGAGAGACCCTGAACCAGGGAATATACTGACCTCAGGATTGCCTCAGAGTACTGTCTAGAAAGGAGGTATGAATAGAGTTACCGCTTTTCTAGGAGTTGTTCAATTGTGAGGTAGGCCCAGAGTCTCTCAATGTAGTCTCCAAAGATGTATTCTTGCTCCTTAAGAGCTTCCTCCATCTCCTTCACGTCCACTTCTTCTGTGAAGGTCAAGTCATTTAAAGCCTAGGGAAAGTGGAAAAAGGATGAATGGCATGGGGGAGCAGGGTATTGTTTTCAGCAGAAGATCAAGGCCTAAGACAGTAGACTTAACTCTTGTCTCATGCCAACCCTCTGATTAGATGGGACATATTAATATGTTTATTTTACGGGGCTGGCTATGGGGTCAGAATGCTTCTGCACTTTCTCAGACTCAGAAAGAGAGGTGATTGCCATTAAGTTCCCAGATTTCCATCAGAAGAAACTAAGAGAAATGTGGTCATGAATCTAGTGACTTTCCTAACACTAGGTCTGTGCCATCCTTAAGAAAGCATCTTAAGCACCAAACCCTGAGCTGGCAAGCTTCCAAGGTCAGATGTCACAGTGGGACAATCTTCTTTCTGATTAGGAGTCCAGTACCAGGCCCCCAATCTAGAAAGTGACTCACACCATGTCCCTTCACGTCAGCAACAAAGCTGTTTGTCTCGAAGTCCACCACTCTCCCAGCTACCACAATCTCAGAGCCGTCATAGTAATGCTGGTAACTGTTCTGGGTGATGTCACTGATGGTATTCTGTGGGTACTGCAAGTCTACATTGGTGAGCAGTGGGTTGGCCACTTCATCATAGAAGCCCTGAGAAACACAAGAATTAGAATAGAGTTACCCTGATGCCCAGGGGTATCTCTCTCAGAAGATTTAGGATAGAAGGCCCCTCAATGCTTTTGTTCCTTTTAACCACACACCTTGTGACTGAGAAATAGGGAAGGCAGCCTTGCTAGGTATTTATGGATATTGTCATCATGGGAATAGCTCTCTTAAGTGGCCCGGCTGGTCTGATCTCCCTGCTGTTCCTCAGTAAGGGGCTCCCAACAGTTTGGAAACTTGGCCTTGAAAATTATACTTGTGGAATCTTGGACTAGAAAGCAGGATTATTAGACATTTGAAATTCAAAATGCAAATTTGAACTTGAAGCATGAAATCTTTGAGGTGAAAGTTAAAAATCATAAAATCTTTAGTTTGGAAATTAGGACGGTGAAATTTTAGACATATAAATTAGAATTATAGATCTTAGAAGTAGAAGAATAAACCATGGAATCTTAGACTTATAAGTGGGAATGAAAGGATCTAGAGGTCACAGAGTCTTGGTGTCTTCTTGGGGTTAGGGTATGTGACAGAGATTGGGTACAGGTTTATTATTTAATTGTTGTAGGGAACTCTCAGTGTGAAAACTCCCACACTGATAAAGAATGGCAACCTAACTGGGAGTTTGTGGTTGCCCAGGCCCTGAGGGTTTTAATGACTTACCTTTGGTCACACAGCTATGGTGTCAGAGAAAGGCCTTAAACCTAGGTTATCCTGGCTCCAGGGTGCCTCTCTGACCACTATGCTATTCTGTCTCTTATGGAATATTTAGATTTGTACATTAGAATCATAAGATCATAGAAGTCAGATGCATAGATTTTAGACTTTGAGGTTAGAATTTAAAAAATCCTAGAAGCAGAAATAAGAAGCATGGAATGACTGTTTTTTGTGCTCACAATGCTGTAGGCAGGGGAATATCTATTACTGACATGGGGGTTGACTTGTACCTGCATTTGTAAGTTGGCATCAGAGTCTTCATAGATTCGTCGGGCTATCCCATGATTCTCCAGTGCCATCTTTTCCAGGAAGTTATAATTGACATCATGGCCAAAGCCAAGGTTATATAAGGGAAATTTGCCTCCAATGGCATCCCTCACATTCTCCTGGATTTTATCAACTCTACTTTCTCCTGCAGGGGGAAGTACAGATGAGTCAGGCCTGGATTCAGAGCTCTGCACAATGGGGTAAGTTAAGAATGGGGGAAAAGGCCATGGAAAACAACTGAGGAAATCCTTTTTTAGTTTGATGAGATAAGCAATGCCTAGCAGGGAATCTGATTCATCCCCTGGATGATTAAAATTCCTCTTTCCAGGGTTCCCCAAGAACAGAAAATAAGTGAGATGTAAGCTACTGGACTTGTGGGGTTGAGGAAGCAAAAGAAACAGGAAGAGGTAGGAGCTATCCCAAATGATTTTATTTTTTGACTCCCTTAAGGTGCTACTCCCAAACCCCAAACCATAACAACTGTGCCACTTCCTCCCACCCAGAATAGGGGCCTCTTTGTCAGGAGCCCTGCCATCCCCATAATTCATCAGATGGTCCTTTATCCCTCCCACTTTTCTGCTGCTCCTCCACCTACCAGTGTTGGCTTCCCCATCTGTCAGCATGATGATGATGGATGTACTTCTTTCTGGGACGATTCCCATCTCTTGAGCTTTGTTTATCATCTCAATACCCTTGAGAAGGGCATCATTGATGTTGGTCACTATGATACAGACAGACAGACAGACAGAACTCCACTGAAGGAGAGCTCTTTGGTCTTCTCCTTTGCAATGCATAGAGCACCTAAGAAGATTTGGGATCTGGTCCCAAATCCCCCTACTAATAAGTTACATAGCCATAAATAAGAATAAGCTACACAGCTTACTCTCTCTCTGAGCCTCTTTTTCCCCATCTGTAGAACAGGAAAGGAAATCTTTGTGCCTGACTATGTCAGTGAGCTGTTGTAAGGATCTCAGGTAACAGTGGATGTGTAAGTGCCTTGGGAAAATGTAAAAAGCCCTCTGAGTGTGAGACACTATGATGGTAATTCTTCTACCCTAGAGAAGGATCTGCTATGGAAGTCCTGGAGGGACCTCCAATGGGTAGGCAGGTGCTACCCTTTGGGAAGGGTTTTGAGAGTACACCTGGTAATAAAATGCATGTCTGTGGCCTGAGCAACAGCCTAGTTAAATTCAGATAATGTCATCACCAGGTTGGCCACAGAATGATGGATTATTTTGGTTGTAACAGCTCTTGAAGTCATTGATAAAGTAGTAAAGGAAATGTGGTCTGCCTTGGTAGACTTCATACGAATACCTTACAAAATCCCAGAGGCTTTTTGTTTGACTTGGTTGTTCACATTTGCAACAAAGTTTTCTTTTTTCCCGGGGTGGGGGGAGGTAGGAAAGGGTGAAAGAAAATAAATGCTTGTTAATTTAAAAAATAATTTAAAATAACATTATTATGGCAAAGGGAAAGATTTGAGTCTGGGGGATTTTCTTCAAAGCTCTAAGATACAATCATTCATTCATCCATTCAGTTATCTTGCCTTGGTTCCAAGGACATTTCTAGAGATATATTTCCACCAAGACCTTCCTGTGAAAGCTAGTTGGTGGAAGAATTCAACCAAGTTTCCTAGAATGGGTGCTGATGAGGGAATTATGCAACTTTCAGAGGCAGAAAGCAAGGCGCAGATTGTAATCTCTTTGAAGATATGAGATAATAACAATGAAGATATGAGATAGTAACAAAATTTGCAAATTTTAAAATGCTCTATCTGCTAATTGTTATTATTCTTACTTGGAAATTTATTATTATTACTCCTCAGAAAAATAGAATCGCTTAGGAGGCTATGTGGAAAGAACCATGAGGAGTCAGGCAAGCATGGCCCCTCCAGGACAAAGGTGCCACATCTGGCTGGTCAGCAAAGAGAAGACCACCTGCTTCCAGGCAGCTCCATCAGTGACTGGGAATCTACGTGACCCTTGGGAAATGATAGATGTTAAGGGGTAGAGAGACCTGGCACCCAGTGAGAGACTAAAATCAGCTCCCTGTCCATAGGGCCAGGGGATAGAGGGTCTCAGATGTGTTGCCTTTGGAGCGTGTCACTGGAAAGTTGTGACTTACGGGGTCCTGGGCACCACAGACTTAAGAATGGGATAAGTCATAGGAACTAGAAGCCTAGACTTGAAATAATAACTCAATTTATATAGTGTTTTTGATTTCCTAGAGATTTTTCTTCACAAAAAATCTTAGGAGGTAGGTCGAGCAAATATTATTCCCATTTCACAGATTAGGTACTGAGCACCCAAATGGCTTGCCCATGATTGACTAACTAATGTCTGAGGTAAGATTTAAACCTATCTCTATTTAAACCTATGCTCTATCCACTACACCACCCTTCCTCTTAGAGATCATTTAGACATTCCCCTAATTTTATGGAGGAGACTGAAACCCAGAGAGTTAAAAAGACTTAATCAAAGTCACATAATGAATGAATGGCAAAAGTGGGACTGTATGGACTTTGAATATGGGAATGATGCTGAAGCTTGACAGGGTACATAAGCTCCTTCTGAACAGAGATTGTCTCATTTATTGTATGTGTGTCCCCAGTGCCTCGAATGGTGGCTGGTACATAGTAAGTACTTGATATATGTGTTGTTGATTAATCGGTTGTTTGACATAGGCTCTGAGTTGTGTTTATCCAACAATAGGCTCTGTAATGACCCATTTAAATTTTCTTCCCTGGTTCCCTTTGTGACCAAGGGCACCTATAAGTGAAACATTAGAGGGTTGAATGAACAGAAGGTGACTGCATTAAAGGGAAGCTAAGAAGTAAGGATTAAATCCATCCTTTGGCTGGAGGTCTAGTTAGTGAGCCACCTGACCCAAATAAGGAAGGCCTTAAAAACATCTTTGAGCACTGCCTTGTTGTCTCAGAATACTAGCAATGAAATGAGTAGGCCACTGCTTTCCAGCCTGGGGGACCCTCTTGGGTTCCCAGCCTGGTGACATCTGGTAGCTTCTATAAAAAATCAGGGTCTCTAACCAGGAACCCAGTTGAGATCCATCCTAAGGCAGATATATCTGCCAATATCCTCACCACTAATGGAAGACCCAGGTAACATCAATGTTCTAGGCTCATGACACCTCCTACTCCTAGACTCAAGCAGGGCAGTTTGGGGCAACACAAATAGTCCTGGACTGGGGAGTCAGGAGACCAAGTTTTGCCACCAAGTCATTGCCTGACTTTAGGAAAGTGTCTCTCTCTGGGCTTCAATTTCAACTTTAAAATGAGAGGGCTGAAATCATCCAGAGATTCTTAACCATTTTTGTGGATGTCATGGACCCTTTGGCAATCTGGTGAAGACTGTGGATTCCCCTTCTCATAGTAATGTTTTTAAATTCATTAAATAAAATGCACAGGATTACAAAAGAAACCAATCATACTGAAATGTAATTTTCAAAGTATTATTTTTTTTTAAGTTCACAGATTCTAGTTAAGAACCCTTGGATGAGGGGATCTCCAAGGTCCGTCCAGTTCTACCATATTGTACCATTGTATCATACAATCTCATTCTTATCTCCATTACTGACTCTATGCATGACCCAAGAAAATATGGAGCTCCAGAAGGGAGTCCAAAGACATTTAGATAAGGGGTGCCTTCTGAACTAATGGCATTATACAGAAATTGGGTCATGGTCCCTACTTGGCTAAGGGAACTTGAACCTGAAGTCTCCTCCCAAAAACTCACTCATAGGTTGCTTTCCTAGAACCCTAGCCAGGTCTACTTTAGCTGGAGGCAGCAGGACTTAGTACACAGAGATGATTGTGACTGTCAAGCCAAACCATGCTCTGATCTGGAGGAAGATGATAAGATGCCAAAGGGGCCTTTCAGGGTGGGAAAGGGATAATGAGGCTGGCCAACTGTGCTGACAGTTCCTTACTTCCTCTGTCTTGAATGTTGCGTACAAAGTCTTTTGCCATCTTGAGGTTCTCAGGAGTGGCTTGGACCATATTTTCTTTCCAGGTAGTCACATCTGAGCTAAACAGGATAAAATTCAGGAAATCCTCTTCTTTTACATCATCCAAGATATGGAGAAGCGCCTCCTTTGTCTGTAAGAGAGAGGATAGGTTTTTATTATTATTATTATCATTATTATTATTATTACTAAAAGGCTACAAGGGCAAGAAATTGCTAGATAGATACAAAGAATGCCACTGTTCTTTAAAATATCAGGACCAGTATGACTTAGTGGATAGAATTTCAACTTGGAGTCAGGAGAACATAGGTTTGAATTTTTATTCTGACATTTCCTAAACTGTGTGACTCTAGGGAAGATATTTAACCTCTTGGAGCCTGTTTCCTCATCTGTAAAATAAGGATAATAGAATCTACCACAAAGACTTGTTGTAAAATTCAAATGAGTTCATGTATGCGTAGCATTTTGCAAAGTTGAAGGTCCCATATGTGTCCATTATTATTACAAATTAGGAATTAAGAGGAAGATCAAAGAAAAGATATGTACAGTGCTTAGGGAGAATAGGGTGATGACAATGCACACAGACAGAAGGTAGAATTACTCAACTCTTACTTGGTTTCTCTTCTTTCTCTTAAGAAGAATTTTTGAGAAAGGAAGGTTGGCACAAAAAACAAAAAAATAACAGGAGTGAAAATCTAAGATAGGCGAAGAAATCTTAAGTCCCAGCTGCCTTTAATAATGTTAATGTATAGGTTCAGAGAAACTGTATCCCAGGCTGGTGAAAGAATTGGGAGGGGTGTTTGTTGAGATCTTGTTAGTGATATTGAAAAAAAATCATGGGAAATGAGGGAAGTTCTTTAAGACTAGAAGGGGGCAAACATTCTGATTTTCTTTCTTTCTTTCTTTCTTTCTTTCTTTCTTTCTTTCTTTCTTTCTTTCTTTCTTTCTTTCTTTCTTTCTTTCTTTCTTTCGATGCAAGCAATTTTATTTTCCTCAAGTTTAGCAATCATTTAAAACTATACAAACACAAAACAAACAGTACAACTATAAAAACCTTCAAGGTGACATACATACTTTTAGGTAGAGCTGGGCTGAGATGGGGGGCGGTGCTGTCTTATGTTGGCATCTTCTATATTGTCTACCTTTTTTTTTTTTCTAGTCCTTTATACAAAAGCAGTCAGGCAGGAAACTTCACTCGTAATACTGAAGTGAGAGTTGAACATCCTGAAGTCTGATTGCATATTTATATATGACAAATAAAAAAGAAAATCTCCCTTGCCTTCACCCCAGGGTAATAGGGCAATGAAATGGAGGGTTGGACTAATATGGGGCTGGGCAGTCAGTCTGGGAATGAATGTGTCAAGGATAAAGATTATGAAGAATTTAAGAAGGGCATATTTATAATTGAAGATTTCATTTTTGTTTTGTGGTTACTACCCATGGTTTCTTAGCTCTTCCTTCATCTTTTCATTCATTACATTTTCTAAACAAATTATTTTCTATATTAGGTGAAGATATTTGTAAGTGGGGGGAATTTGGTAGGAAGGAGGGCAAGGGCTAAGAAAATGATTTCTTCTGCGATGGTGGAGTCCATATTTTTTGTTCTTAAACATTATTCTTTTGCCCAGAAAGCAGAGGTAGTGGGGAGGGGGGTGGAGAATATAATTTGTTGACTCAGAAGTTGATGATGGCACCTCTGTTTCTTTCACAACACTATTCTCAAGCTTTTCTATTCTCACAGTGAAATTTCTAAAGTCTGGAAATGGGTTCATTTTTATCTCTTATGGGAAGGAGGGATAATGGAAAGGGATAAAATTAGCCTTATAGCAGGAGGCAGATTTTTCCCAGCCTGTTATAAAAACAATTATGTCTGGATTGATAATAATTCAGATCCTAAACTTAAAACCTAAACATCTTGATTTTCAAAGAGGGAGAAGAAAGTGGATTATTTAAACTCTAGCCTAGTGACATTCAAATTCTGGCAAAGTTTTGAAGGGAAGAAGAGAAGGAAGGAAAGGAAAGGAAAGGAAAGGAAAGGAAAGGAAAGGAAAGGAAAGGAAAGGAAAGGAAAGGAAAGGAAAGGAAAGGAAAGGAAAGGGAAGGAAAGGAAAGGAAAGGAAAGGAAAGGAAAGGAAAGGAAAGGAAAGGAAAGGAAAGGAAAGGAAAGGAAAGGAAAGGAAAGGAAAGAAGGAAGGAAAGGGAAAAAGAAAGAAAGCAGGGATGGGAGGAAGAAAAGGAATAAAAGAGAAAAAAGTAGAAGAAATGAGAGAGAGAAAAGAGATAGAAAGAGAAAAAAGAGATGGTTTGTGAATAATCTGAAAGGAAAGAGGTGACCGGTGAGAGTCAGGACAGGCCATCAAGAAAGACCATGATAGAGTGATCTTATTTTCTTTATTTAGAGGGTCAGTAGAGTAGAAGATAAGGAGAATATTGTAGACCTAGTATGCCTGGAATTAAGAACTCATTGGATTATTTGACCCTGAAAGTAGAGACTAATGGATCAATGTCGAAGTGAAAGGAGATTTATAATAGAATGTTCAAGGTGTCTGTCCCCAGTCGTCTGCTGATCGACATTTTTATCAATTATTTGGATGAAAGCATAAATGACATGCTTATCAAACTTGCAAAGGACACAAGGTTGAGAGGAATCACTAATGTGCTGAGTAAAACTTAGGATTTAAAGAGAACTTGATTGCCTTTAATGATCGACCAAATCAAAGGTAAAATTTAGAAGGATAAATGTAAAGTTCATAGAAATTGAAAGGGACATGAATCTTCTCATTTTAAACATGAGCTAAGTGAGTGTCTGAAGCTAGATTTGAACACGGGTCTTTCTGACTCCAAGTCTAGCACTCCACTCACTAGATACCACCTTATTCTTCTTGGCCCCTAGAGGCCAGAACCGGAAATGATGGGTGGAAGTTGTAGAGACAGCCTTAAGTTTGATGTAAGGAAAGAAACTTCCTAAAAATCCTGCCTTGATAGGTAGTGAGTCATGGGGAGTCTCCACGTGGTCAAGGGGGTTCATGTTCAGACTGCATTGTCCTAGATAACTTCTGAAATCCCCTCCAACTCTGAGATTGTGGTTCTCGGAGGGAAGGAGAAGATGTGTCTTGATGTTTCCCAGGTTAACAGAGCAGGTGATAGCATCTGCCTGGTCAAGAATGTCTCAGGTTCATCGTGAAGGCGTGGATGCCCCTAACAGCTCCTTCCACCCACTCCCTTCCAGTAGCACAATAAATGACAGCTCCTTCCCATTTGTGTCACTTTCTTCTTCCCTTGGAGTTTTCTATAGAATGATCATGTACCTGAGTCATCTTCTGACCAGCCATGGACCCGCTGACATCTATGACAAAGACCACATTCTTGGGCACCACAGGGAGGTTTTGGGGAGCAAAGAAGTGCACAAAATAGCCATTGACAATCTGAAAAAACAAAGCAAAACAGAACACAATTGGTTGCCATAGCTCATTGTTCCTAGCTCCACAATATCTTTGGCCTCAATTCCCTTCTCATCACTCTAGTTCAGGTTCTTATCACTTCTCACCCACCCATTGTAACAACTGTTAATTAGTCTCCCCAGCTCAAGCATCTCTGCTCTCCAAACCTATCCTCCACATTATCACCAGTTGTTTCCTAAAAAGCAGACCTGACCATGACAGTCCCCTACTCTATAAACTCCAGGGCTCCCTATCACCTCTAGGAACAAACTCTTTTCTTTGGCATTTAAAGCCCTTCACAAGCCCTTTCTGTGTTTATTATATATGACTTCTTCACATACTCCATGGTTTAGTCAAACTGGCCTTCTAACTGTTCCCCACATACTCTCCTCCATCTCCCATCTCTAAACCTTTGCGTTGGCTATCTCCTTCCTGTTCCAGGAATATACTTCCTCCACACCTTTGCCTCTTAGGTTTCCCCCAAAACTCAGATCAAGAACTACCTTTTATATGAAAACTTTCCTGACTTCTCTAACTGCTAGTGTCTTCACCTCCACCTGCCTTCCCCAAACCCTCATATTCCCCTCTTATATACTTATCAATGAGCATGTTGTCTCCTCCAATTTAATGTAAACTTGTAGAAGGCAGGGACTGGTCTACTCTTGTCTTTATGTCTCTAGTGGTGACTATAGTCCCTGGAACATAGTGGGCCCTTAAATGATTGTTGATTCATTGATTGGCTATTTCTTTCTTTCCTTCTAAGGGAAGGAGCCCAGTGTGAACAGTTTGTCTTAGACAATATCATTATTAATGGAAAATGTGAGTACCTTGGTGCCTTCATAAGCAAGTGGGGAAAGCAGTGATTGGGTGGTAGAAAGTCTGGCTAGACTCACAACCCAATATTATGGCTCCCTCCATAGCAATCCCTTCCTCATGATTCCACTAGAGGTCCCAGAACCAGACTCAGTTCTCCACCTGATAAGTGATTCTTTAATAGCCTATATAAGAATTATAGGATTTACCTGTACATTTCCAGGTTGTTCTCTGTTCACATCATATCTTATTATGAAGTCCCCATTCAAGAGAGAAGTGGAGCAAGTTGGACAGGAACGTTGTTGATCAAAAGTTGGCTTGAAGGATACATGGCCCTGAAAAGGAGCGAAGACACATTTGTCAGGTCATGTCAAAGGTTGGAACGATACCAGTCCTGGTGTTTAGGAGATTGTGCCAGTGATTCAATGTTCAGAGTACATGATGAGGATGCCTGGGTACAAGTTCCAGGGAGGTTCACTTTGACTCAATGTAAGGATGATCCTAACACTGTGATCTGTCCAGCAATAACTACCTTGGGAGAAGGGGAGCAAGGCATGGCTACTTGCTGGGAAAGTTATAGAGTAGATTCCTACATCATAGTAAGGATTGAGATGTAGATTCCCTCTGAGCTACTTTCCAGCTCTGAGATTCTAGGATCCCAACACCCTAGTCAATTGATGAGAAGCATCAAGGTCTAATGAAAAAAGAAAAAACAACTCCTGGACCAGCAGTTAGGAGATAAGTTTTGGTCCCATTTCCTTCATTCTTTGGGTGACCTTGGACAGACTTGGGATCGTCTCCTGATTTAGTTTTTCCTTCTGCAGATCATGTCTACAGTTTATGCTGTGAATAAAGTTTCTGAGTCCCCCACCCCGAAACCAGAATTCCCGGCATCCTCATGGTAACGAGGAGACAGTGATAGATGTATCATGCACTCTTTAGGCACTTAATGGTCTGCAGTACCTTTTGTCCTGAAAAGGATGTTGTGAGGACGTCCATCAGGTCATTGGTGATAAAGGAAACATCAGCATCTAACTCTTTGATCCCTTGGGGTTCATAGATATCTGCCACTATCTACGACACCAGAAAAGGAGAGGAGAGAGGTAAGAAATGAGGCCAAATTAGTGTGGTTTCAGTAACAAAGAGAAAGACTTGGTACCCTCCAAAAAACCCACACCACAGATTGGCTACTGCCTGAAATTCTGCAATTAGGATGTTATGCTTTTGCCTCAAAGTCAAAGACAGCATGAAATAATGGAAAGAGCACTTGACTTGGAGACAAGAAATCTGGGTTCAATACTGGATTCAATACAATCAGAAATTCAAAACTTCTGATACTGCCTAGCTGTGCGTGACTATGGGCACTTAATGTTTCTCAGTCTCAGTTTTATCATCTGCAAAATGAGGATTATAATCACAAAGTGTATCAAATGAGGTAATAAATACAAAGGTATTAGATTGATTTCAGTTATCTATATATAGGTATACATGTGTGTATATACACACATGTTAAAAAGATCCCTGGATTTGGAATTCCTGAATTTTGGAATTTTTTGTTTAAATCCTAGCTCTGCCACTTTTTAGCTGTGTGACCTTAGATAAGTCCCTAACCTCTCTGGGCCTCAGTTCATCCCTTGTAAAATGAGAGTTTGGGGATAAATGATCTCTAAGGCACCTTCCAGCTTCTGATCCTATGATGCATCTAGTTTTGATTCCTGTTAGCACGTGAATACACCTGGGAAGCAATGACACCTTAGGATATATGAGCTTTGTACTGTCCTGAGAGTAGACTTTGATTAGAGTGTTGAGGAACAGAGCAGGAAGGTTTTGCTTGGGACAACAGTGGAGGAAGGGACACCTCTGGTCCTATCCATTAAGCAAGAATGATCCTCAGGTCTCACTCCCCATAAATTTCCTATGGACTCAGTGAGAAAGTGAAAGGTCCAGGTATTCATTCACCTGTGAACCTGGATCAGACTAGAAGGGAGAAGTGGGAGGAGGGAGTAGGAGTGAGTTTGGGGGTCAGATATTTGGCTCTCTTAGTTGGCATCATGTTCAGTTCACCTTGTTGTGGGGACTTTGGTACTTCTCTCAGCCTCCTACCTGCCCTCTTCTCTCCTGACCTTTATGTTCTGGATCTCAGTCTGGGAGATTTGCCTCTGATGCTCACCTGGTCCCCTTGTCTCTTGATTAGGACCTTGGCTCCTCTGTCCTTGACACCTAGTCCAACTGAATGCACCTTCTGGAGTTGCCCAAGTCCCATCTCCAAGGTCCACCAGCAGAAATATATATATCCCTGGTCCCCCTGTAGCCTGTGGGCATCAGCTCTGCCCCACCCCACCCTTGCTTTCCTCTGACACTACATCTCTACACCAGGCACTTGCCTCAAAGTGATTAACTAGCTGCTTGGGTTGAACCTTGATGTACATCTCATATTTTCCTTTGTTCCGTTTTAACAGTTCCTCATAGGTCAGCTCAAAGGTGACTTTGCTGCCAGCAGCCACATTCACAGACACAGTGAATTTCTCCAGCTTCCTTCCTGAGGCTCTGGGTAAAGACAAGAGACAGGGACAAAATGTGCTAGTGCCAGCCTAGAAGGGCACATGTGCATCCCTTCCCCCACCCCCCTTGCTCCTATGGCCTGGAATTGGCATTGTTTGATCTGAAGAAAAACAGACTTACTGGAGACATGACCATTGTTCCCTGGTCCCTAAAGGACTATGCTATGGAAAAGGGCTCTGAGTGGGCCCAGAGAGTCAAGAACTAGACAAAATGGGTTAAAATTACAGGGAGGTAATTTTTGGCTCCAAGAGAGAAAGAGCTGTTTAATGATCAGAGCTATCCAATGATAGGATAGAATGGACTGCCATGGAAACTGGTGAGTTTCTCACACTGGAAGATGGAGGATGCCATAGATTTAGAACTCAGTCACCTGGGCTCAAATCCTGACTCTAGCCCTAATTCATTTGCAACCCTAGGCAAACCCACTTGTTTTCTCTGGGCGTCAGCTTCCTCATCTATAAAATGAAAGAGATAGACTAGATTGTCTCTAAAATTCATTTCAGATATAAATTCTGATCTTAAGCAGAGGTTAGATGACCTTCTGTTGGGGAAAAAAATAGGAAATTCTTGCATGGAAAGACTGGACTTGGTGACCTTTGAAGACCCTTCTAGCTCTGAAACTCCAGAACTCTTTATTCCTAGAACCCTTAGAAGGACCCGGCATGATCTTTTCTTGTTTCCCTGGGAAAGTTTCTGCCTTCAGAGTCCCAGAATTCTAGGATCCCAAACGCTGAGGTGCCCCAAGATCCCAGATTCCTTCCGAGAGAAGCCCAAGCCCAGGATAGAATTGAAAGCCAGAGTGACAAAAGTGGGAGAGTCAAGCGTGCCCTGTTACATCTCCAAATGGACTATGAAGCAATAATTTAAAAATCTATCTGGTGCAGAAAAAATAGAGAAATAGATCAAGGTAATCAAAGAGAGGACCGAGAAACATAATCCAATGTATGGAAAAGACTAGTATTTTGATAAACCCATACTTTAAAGGCACTGGGGAATGGAATCAGTTTTCTTTCTGTCTTTTGTTGTTGTTTTTGTTCTTCCATTTTTATTTTATTTTCAGTTCCAGATTCTCTCTCCTCCCACCCACTTTCCCCAACCATTGAGAAGGGAAGAAATACAAAGCCCATTACAAATATGGAATCATACAAAATAAATTTCTTGATTAGCCATGTGCTGGGGTGGGGGGGAAGAAGAAAAAGAAAGAGATAAGTTTCAATCTGCACACTGAATCCATCAGTGGGATCATTTTTTCAATAAAAGTATCTAGGAAAACTGGACAGCTATACAGCAAAAATCTCCCCTCCACAAAAAAAGCCATCTAACACATATGTCACAATAAACTAATCAAATCAGCAACATATTTTTAAATCATTTTTAAAACTAAAAGAAGAGAATTTTTAGCTATGAAATGGTGGAACATTTGGTGTCAAATGAGTAAAATAAATCATAGAAAATAACATTAGTATGATTTTTCAAAGATTATATTTTACAAGATAAAAAAACAGTATCTTTAAAAGAAAGGAAATACATCAGTAAAAATATTTGCAGGAAATATGCTAGATTCTGACATCTAGAATCTATGCAGAACTGATAATTATTTATTTTTTTGTCTTTTTTTGTTTTTGCTTTTTGGAAGGCAATTGGGGTTAAGTGATTTGCTCAAGGTCACACGGCTGGTTTTTGTGTTAAATGTCTGAGGCCACATTTGAACTCAGGTCCTCTTGACTCCAGGGCCGGTGCTCTATTTATTGAGCCACCTAGCCACCCTGATAAATATTTTTAAGATTAAAAATACACACTGTCCAATAGTAATGGTCAAAGGACGTGAGCTTTTGACTTTTAAGAAGGAAATGTAAACTTCTAATAACCATATAAAAAGATGACCAAATTCACTTATTGGCAAATTATAATTATTATTATGAAAATGCTACCCACTGGAATTTTAAAAATAACAAAAGTGATCAACTTCATAGTGGAAATGTAACAAAAAAAACACATTATTGATGGGATTGTATACCTACACAAACATTTTGGGCAGCAGTATAGCAAATACGCTAAGAACTTCACGAAACGGGTTATATTTTTTGACCCAGGGACTCCATTGCTAGCTAGATCCTCAAAACATAATTAAAAAAGAAAAAATGAACTATCTATGTAAGGAAATTATATCTGTCCCATCTGTAATGTCAAAAATTTGCAAATAAACTTGTATGTTCATCAATCAAAGTATGGCTAACCAAGTGAAAGGGCGATACTGAAGTCTTCCTGTGCTGCTGTTTGCAGATGGCATTGTCCTGGCTGCATCAAGCCCCAGAATGTTTCAGAGTCAATCCATAGTCATTCAAAGAAATTTGACCTAAGCATCCACACAGAAAAAACCAAGTGGATGAAAAATACTTAGTTCAGATTATGATATACCACTGGAAGGACAACCAGTTGAGCTGGTTTATTAGTGTATATTATCCTGGATTAACACTGCAAATGAGTAATGAGTTAGACCCAGAATTGAACAGAAGAGGAAAGCAGGGTAGATCGCTTTTGAGAAACTTCACAATGTTTTTTTAAAGATCCCAAGCTTCTTCTTGAAACAAAAGCCTATATTGTAAACAATACTATTTGGGGGATGATAGGATTTATGGAATTCCACAAACTCCAATACAAAAAATTTTCAACTTAGCTATAGGGCAATGAATAAATTGATGGTGGAAGACAGCAGATTGCAACACAGTACCCGTGACAAATTGCAGAAGAAAAGTGGTATGTATAAACTGAGAGATGTATATATTATATGACTACAAAAGATGGTAGTTAAGTCACATAGGGGAAGTAAGAGATAGCCAATGGGCAAGATGTGTGTTCTGTATTCAAGCAATGGGAAGAGGTCTAGAGACATCCCCCTGCATATTGGGGGAGTTATGTGAGGATAGAGACAAGAAGAACCCAGGAGGGGCAAGTGTGGATACATGATGAACTGTCCTGGTGGGGGCAGGATGAAATGCCGATATCAAGGAGAGTCCAAGGCCATCAAAATGGAGAAGTAGTATGATTAAATATAATATAAATAAAATGGGGTGACACCAGCAAAAGAGATAAATGTGAAAGAAATTTGGAAAGACCTTTAAGAAGTAATACAAAGTGAAATCAGTGGAAGCAGATTTGCAAATACTTTGACTGCTACTATATACATAATTTTAAAATAAAACAAAGATTGTGGAACTTCAGACAGATCCAGAGAGGGACACAAGATTCCAGAGGGGAGATAACAATAATAAGAACAACCACAACTAATGTTTGTATAGAACCAACTACATGCCAAGCCCTGGGCTTAGAGCTTTATAACTAATAGTAATCATCATTTAAATAACTCACTATGTGCCAGGCACTGGGCTGAGCAGTGAACCTTGGGAAGGAGATGCTATTATTATTCCCATGTATGTCAGAAACCATCAAGGTCAAATGAGAAAAGAGGATGCCATGACAGTATGCATTTCGATTAAGGATGAAGGGTGACCTAAGCCACCCCGGACTAGAGGGTCTTGAGGGAGCCCGCCCTGCTGCTCAGCTCTCATCACAACAGACTTCAGGGAGTCTTGGCACCAGATGCCCTCCCTGCCCCAACTCTACTTACTTAACCAGGCCAGCTGTCTTGCCCTGGGACACAGCTTTCTCATACTGTTTTTTGGCGACTTCTTTTTCCTTCACGTTTCCAGGATAGGTGACGCCATCGATTGTCCTGTTGGGAAGAAGATGTACAGCAGTCAAGGTCCACTCTTGCCTTTCAGTGTCCAGGGCCTCAAGCCCCTGATGCTTTCAGCTATCACTTCTTAGAATATGGTATCATTCTTTTGTTATAGTGGAGGAAGGACATGGGAAGCAACACATCAACACATTTTCATTTCTTTTTCTAGTTCATAAAAGTGCCCATCAGTCAGTTGTCAACTCTGCTTTATTTTTTTGAACTTGACTGACTTCATTTCCCCCTGTCCTGAAGAATCCCTGAGCCATCATTTAGTTGTATTGAAGCAAGAGAGTCTTCCCATGTCCTGTTGTGCCCTCTAAGAAGCTACAAGGGATCAATGAAATGATTGATATAAGGGATGTTCAGAATAGTTTTGTGTTATCCAAATGGCTGATAGAATTTCTTTTTTTTTTCTTTTCTTTCTTTTTTTTGGAGGTAAACAGGGTTAAGTGAATTGCCCAGGGTCACAACTCACAGAATTTCTATAATTTCCCATCTTCCCACCTAGGTGATATGTCCTGGTTTTGCTTCTCTAGAAAGAATTGGGGGTCCCTAGAGGGAGCAAAATCAAGTACCCAAAGGGTTAGTACACTCAGCACTAGTTGTAAAATGGGGTCCCCACATGGACAGGTGTGCTGGTCTCCAAATACACCAATAGTCCAACAAAACAGCCGAAGTCCAAGGAAAATAATTCTGCTGGATTCAGTATCTTTATCCATTCGTTTCCCCTTCCTTCGGGGCTCAAAGAATGAGAGGCTCTGCCTCTTTCCAGAGGCTCACTGACCATTCACTGGTACCCATGATCCTGTGCCCTCCTGTCTCCTCTAGGAACTTGTTCTATCATTCTGTCCTCTCTATCACCTCTCTATCATTTTCATTCCCTCTCTCTAGCCCTTCGACTCTCTCCAGGGTCCTTCCACTCTGCCTATAAACAGGCTCCATTTTAAATAACAAAAACAACCCCCTCCTAAAAATCTCCCTTAGACCTTGCTATCTTATCTTCCCGCCCCCCCACCTCCCCGACCTTTTACCACTTCTAGAAAGTGTTTCTTATACTGGCTGCCTTCACCTCCTCACCACACACACTTTTCCCCCAATCAATACTCAATTAAATGGCCCTGCTCAGTCCTCACTTTCCTTGACCACTTGATAGCTTTTGACATGATTGACCATGCCCTATTTCTTGATACCCTCTCCTCCCTAGGCTTCCATGACACCCCTTTCTCCTGGTTCTCCTTCTACCTACCTGACTACTTCTCTCTGTCTCTTTTGATGGATCATCATTCATCTCACACCCCTAACTGTAGGTGTCCCCCAGGCTTCTGTCCAAAAGATTCCATTTCCCTGAGGACCCCAACTTTAGTGTTTATTACTCTTTGTTGCAACCACCTCAGTGTGTGTATGACACATGCATTGGGTATCTACTCAGCTCACTGCTATAGACTGGGGTTGAGGAGAATGACGAGGGACAAGGAAACAGAAACTGACTCATCCTGCCCCAGAGAACCCCCAATCTGAGGTGGAGACATGGGGTATGGCCTCTTAGTCTAAGGAAGAAGCCATGATCTTATCTTCAAAGTTCTCTCTTACTTCTAGAGGTCCCTTATCTCCTGTCTAAGGGCTGGGCTTATAAGATGCACTGAACAAGGAGCCTTTAATTTGATGCACAAGCAAATAGAGAAAACAGTAAAAAAAAAAAAAGCCCTTAGGAGATGATGTAAAGTAATATAGATGTCCTAAGCCCAGTGACGCTAAGGGATTCAGAGCCAAGCCAAGTATGGCAGGCAACGGTAGGTCAGTCTCATCAATCAAAGAGAGCATGGAGAAAGCTCCTTGAACAGGGAGCATCAGCCAACAGATACGTACATGGTGAAGTTGGTGATGAAAGCTGTCTTGGGCAGCTCCACATCGAAGAAGACCTCCTTAGCAGTGTCTGCACGGTTGACAGCCCTTGTGGTGACCACATTGTGGGCAAAGCGAGAGGTCACTTTGCAGTTGATCTTGGTGCTATATATTTCAATGCCATTCACAACCTACTCAGGAAGAGATGAAGAAAGAACAGCAAGACTGAGCTATCACATCACCTAGGAAATGCTTAACAAATACTTTCTCACTCATTTATGCATTCAGGAGCCAGGATGGGAGCTGAGATTCCATAATTCTGATTAAGTACCTACTCTGTACAGATCTCTGCAATAAGTAATGGGGGAGTTACCACACCCTTATGGAGCTTATGGTTTAGTAGGACAAGACACCATCACAGATAAAACTAATACTTAATAGGGACAGCTGGGTGGCACAGTGAATAGAGTACTGGCCCTAGAGTCAGGAGGACCTGAGTTCAAATCTGGCCTCTGACACTTGACACTTACTAGCTGTGTGACCTTGTGCAAGTCACTTAACCCCAGTTGCCTTGTGTTCCCCCCTCCAAAAGAATCCAGAAACCTAATACTTAGTAATACAGAAGTGAACCAGAGAAATACAAACAGTGCTATGCTGGGCCAAAGGGAAAAGTTATTACTGGCCAGAGGATCAGGGAAGGCTTTCTGGAGGAGATGGCATTTGAACTGGGCTTTAAAAGATGAGCAGTAATTCAACAAGTAGAGAAGGGATTTTAGGCATTTAGCAGGCATTCTAGGCAAATGGAACATCATGAGCTCATGATGGCAGGGAGGCAGGAGACTTCAGGGTGTGTTTGGAGGGCAGAGAGCTGTCTAGTTCGGTTTAAACCTAGAGTGTATGAAGGAGAAGGGGTATAACAGGAGATAAGGTTAGAAGGCGGTACCAGGTTGGAGAGGGCCCTGAAGGCCAAGCTAAGAAATCTGAATCAAAACAGAGAGTTATTAAAGATTTTGCTCTTTTGGGTAGACCCAAAGTGAAGCTCTTTTAGGGATAGTAGAGAACAACCGAAAATGGCACAGTGCTCTTTTTCAGGATGTCAAACCTCTAAAGGTTGGCACCAAGCCCTACAAATGCCCTATTTCTCTCTAACCTAGTATGGGTCTTACATCCAGCAGTTTGTCCATACTCTTCTTGGACCCTTTCATGATTTCACCCTAGACTTCCCTCCCATAGGCCCAGCCCCCAGGAGATGAAGAATGGTTGAGAGCTTCAGGGCCAAGAAAAAGCAATATTCCTTCCCTAAATCATCATAAGAACCTCATCCTTCAGGGCCCAATTCCCTTCTCTGCGAAGTCTTCCCAGAATGTCCCAAGTAAGTAGAGCTTACATCTCTCCTCTGATGCTTAGATGATGATGATGAAGATGGTGCTTTAGAGTTTACAAGACGTTTCACAAATATTATCTTTTTTATCTCAAATCCTACCTCATGCCTTGAGCTAACCCTTCTAAGGTGAGATTTATCCTTCCAACTAGACTAGGAGCTCTCTGAGCTCAGGAATTTTGTCTTATTATTCTTTGTATCCCCAGGACACTTAGCAGAAGAATGGATGGATGGATGATGAGAATCAGTCATAGGCTAATAGAATTTAAAACTGAAAGGGGTCTTAGAGATCAACTAATCCAAACCTTTTTTTATATATGAAGGTGAGACCTAAGAAGGGAAGGGACTTTCTAAGAGTCCTGTGTGGAGTCAGTAGTTAATTATTGGATATTGTACATGGCAGGGCCCTGCTGGTTTTGTGTAGTACATATGATCCATGCTAGAATCCTATGTAGGGCCCTACTGTGCAATGTATGATTGTTGTCATCTGTGAGGCCCCAACATTTCATACGTGCTGCCCTAAGGTAGCACTCTGTATACCGTACCTTTGGCAATTGAGTAACCTTTCCCCAAAGTGATGAAAGCACTTACCGTATCTGGGAGGCTCCGTTTCTGTGAAAACAGAAATAGACAAAAATTTGGTCAAGGAGAGACCAAAGGTGACTTTCCTTAGACCCATCCCAGAGCTGGGACCCTGGGGTGGGGGTGGCTTGAGAAGCAAGTGATGTCCTAAGCCCAGACCCAGGGCCTCTCATAAAACTATAAATAGATATTTTTGTGCCTTAGGATAGGGAGGCTTACCTTGGGTCCAGTTTCATATAGGAAGAGGAAATTTGCCCTGGAACACCTCAAAGTTTCTCTGATACTAGCACAGAAGGACTGGCAGCTGCTGAGGATGGTGGGGGTGAGGGGGATGGGGATGTGATCACCAGAGAAAGAAAAGGATTGCAGGCTAGGGAACATGGAGTAAATACCTTAGGGATTCATCACCTGCCTGCCTGCCTAGCCAAAGACCTACCAGCACTGGGACAGATGCTTTTTTGTTGCCAAACCCTAAGCATGTTCCAGATCTCAGAAAGCAAAGGTTCTTGACTCACCCTGATGTTCCTGAGAGGGTTTATCAAAAAGTGAGAGGTCCCCAGGCCAGAGAGCAGGATCAGGGTGATGTACAGCCTGATTGTGACAGCCATGATGAAGGTTTGAGCTGCCCCCAGGGCAATCACCTCCTGATATGGGAATCTGCTATTTGCCTAGAGTCAATCAGTAACATGTTAGGCAGCCAGCCCAGTGAACCCTCCCTGGGAAGGAAATGGGAAAAATGGCCATCCCACATATCCTGGAAATGGAGCTTTTGGGGTATGATACGAACTACCACCAGTAGGAAGTATTGCAACTTGACTTTGTGGTAAAATAATCTTCCACCAAAAAAGTGAATGAATAATGGAGCTATAATTAGGATGTGGAATTTAGAGGGCACTAAAATATTTGCTACCCACAGTGTAAAAAACAGAGCTCAGCATCCAGTAAAAGAAAACTAGTTAAAATTAAAATTAAAAGCTACAATTCCAAGCTTCACTCATCACGGCATCTCAAGGGATGGTCCCACCCTCTTTGGCCCCACCCACTTTCTCCTCATCCCCTCTGTGGGGTCTTATCCTGATGATGTGTCCTAGAGGCTCAGCTGGTGTCCTGGCTTGACTTTCTGTGTTGTGCAGTTTGTCCCAGGTATACTTTCTGCAGCCTGGGGTACAAAAATAGTAACTTTATGCCTCTACTGAAAAGTGGTATGTAAGGCATATAGGCAAACTAGCAGACATATAAAAGACCAAAAGCCATCCTCCAAAAGATCAGAGATCAAAGGATATGACCAAATAGTTCTCAAAAGAAGAATTGCAAACTATTAACAACTATAGGGAAAAAAATCTTCTAAATCTTTTATAATAAGAGAAACACATCAAAATAACCCCAAGGCTTCACCTTACATCCCAGAAATGGTCAAAGATGTTGAAAGATGGGAATAGTGACTGTTGAAGGGATAGTGGGAAGAGGATCACACTAAGGCATTGTTGGTGGAGCTGTGAATCAGTACTACCATGTTGGAAAGCAATTTGGAATTATGCAAATAAAGGCACTAAAATGTCCATACCCACTAGGCTCATATTCCAAGGAGGCCATTGATAAGAAGAATGTCCCCTTATAAACCAAAATATTTACAGGTCCTTTTTGTGATAGCAAAGAATTGGAAACAAAAGTAGATACCTACTGTTTGAGGAATTACTAAATAGATTGTGGTGAATGAATGTAATCAATCACTATTTGTTGTAAGAAATGATGAATTTATGAATAAAGAAATACATGGAAAGATTTGAACTGATAGGGAATGAATTAAGGAAAACCAAGAAAATAATATATACAATGACTAAGCAATGTAAATAAAAAGAACAGCCACACACACAAAAAAAAATCAGAAGTGGATGTTGCAAAACTATGAAGAACAAACATGGCTTGAAAGAAGAGATATGAGAAACCCTCCAGCCCACCCTTTTGCAAAGGTGAGAGTTCCATAACTGTGATACAGAATCTCAAACTTTTTCAATGTGTCGACCACATAGGCTGACTTTTTTTCCTCTTTTTTTTGTCTTAAAAATATCTGTTATATGGGATAGGAAGTGGAGGAAGAAGGATACAGGGGAAAATATGGTGATATAATCAACAAACATCATGAATAATAAAAAAGATTTAAACAAATACTCCAAGGTTTCACCTAATACCAAGCATATTAACAAAGATGACAAGATATAACAGTCAATTTTGGAGGGGTTGTGGAAAGAGGACCACATTAATGCACTGTGAGTGAAGACACGAATTGGAAAGTAATTTGAAATTGTTCAAATAAAGAAATTAAACCATGCATACCCTTTGACCCAAATATTCTACTATTGGGTATATACCTCCAGGGAGGTAAATGACAAGAAGAAAGATCCTATATACACCAACATATTTATAGCAGCCCTTTTGGTGGCAGCAAAAGAACTAGAAACAAAGTAGATGTACATTAATTAAGGAAAGGCTAAATAAGTTGAAATACATAAATGTAATGGGATGTTTCTGTGCTGTAAGAAACATTGAATATGATAAAATCAGAGAATCAAAGGAAGATTTATATGAACTAAAGCAGAAGGAAATAAGTCAGACTAGGAAAACTATATCCATAATACAAAGACTACAATGACATAAATGGAAACAACAACCCCAAAACAATCAAAAGAAAATGCTGAGAAACTGTAATAATCAAGTATGGCCTCAAAAAAAGAGTATGAAAAAGTATCTTCCCTCCTCTACTTCTGTGCAGAGGTTGGTGGGGGGGGCAGGCATATGTGCGAAACCTTGCAAATAATGTCAGACTTTTTCTTAGTCTGTCTGAACTGATTTCTTCTTCTTTTTTTCTTCTTTCTTATAAGAGATTGTTGGGGAGCGGGGAATAATTGGAATTTTTTAAATGACCCTATACAGGGCTTATATCAATTAAAGTGGAAATTGAACATGGCATCTGAAATATTGGGAAAATAAGGAAGGACAACAGGACCACTGTAGGAAAGGTAGTGAGATTTTTAATATGCAAATATGTATTGTCAACTCCTGAATTTGGGACATGGTCATGATAACAAGGATAATTAATAAGGTTTATCATTGTTAGTACTATTACAGCTGACATCTAGTAAATCAAAGTTTGCAAAAATGCTTTATCAACTCATGTGAAGCTTACAAAAGTCCAATGAGGTAGATAATATGGGTCTTGTTATTTCTATTTTTCAGATGAAAAAACTAAGGCCCTATTCTAAGATAGAATAAGTGACTTGTCTAAGGTAGCACAGCTAATATGTATCAGCAAAGTGTCCCCCATCCCCTAACAAGCCTATGAGGAAGGCGAAATAAATATCATTACTGAGAAAACTGCATCTCAGAGCAGAGCTATAACTTGGTGATATTTCAGTGACTTGCCCAAGGTCACATGAATTTAGTATAAGAACTTGGGTTGAACTCCAAGTCTCCTGAGTATAGGGTCAATAGGTTTTCTGCACACAGTACTGGATCTCCACTGCATGGTATAAGTGGGGTAGAACTCAGATAGAATGATGATGCCAGAGAGCACAAATAGATTGAGTTGAGACTTTTTTTAGGAAAAGGCAGACAAAAACATAGAGGGAAACTCAGACTGACATGGCACCAAGTGGCAGCACTTGGGGGAGAGACCAAGAATGGGAGCAGCCAATAGAGAGGATAAAAGGTTGCCAGAAGAGGCCTTAGTTTTGACCAGAAACCAGGGAGGGTGAATCTGGAGCGCAAAGAGGAATGGACACCCAAATCAAAAGGAGACTGAAGACATAGTGCAGGAGAGAGAGTTTGGGGCTGGGAGCTAGAACTGAATCTGAATTTAGGCTTAGCTACTAATTGTGTGACTCTAGACAAGTCTTTTCCCCAACCTGGGCTTCAGTTTCTCCCTCTGTAAAATGAGGGAGGCCAACTCGATAATCTTTAAAGTACTCTCAGCTCTGTTACTCTGTGATTCTAAGGCCAGAAAACAGGATGCTCCCAGCTGGGCATCTTTGGTTTGGGTTTTTTGCGAAGACAGGAAGCAAGGGGGAACACGGATGCCAGGAGCTGGGTTATGTTGTTCAGGAAGAGGGAGTGGTTGTTTTCCCAGAGCATGAGGGAACAAAGGGCCAAATCTAATTTCTGGATGGGATTCAAGGTCACCTTTCTGTTTTTAATGTAGCACAGGAGCATAACTATGGTCAGAACAACATTAAAGGGGGCAGGGTTGGCCCTCAGCAGATCTGGGAGGTTGGAGTTCAGCGTATCCAGGCTCCCAGCTCTAAGTTCTTTTCTCTCCTAATGGTGCCCCAAGTTCCTAAGGCTCTAACACTTACTAGCTATGTGCCCCTGGACAACTTACTACTTCTTTGAGGTTCAGTTGTCTCACCTGCAAAATGGGGATAATAATATAAGTACTGTCTAACTCACAGTTATTGTGAGGAAAGTGCTTTGGAAACTTTAAAGTGCTATAGAAATGTGAGTTATCATCACATCATCATCACCATGGGACCTCCAATGCTTGGTCCTCTCTCCACCATCACAAAAAATAGAAATGAAGTCATCTTCTTGGCCTTCACAAAGGATCTGAAACTCCTTCAGGAATGGGAGCAAATGGTAGGTGATGAAGGATTTTTCTAAACAGAGTTTATATTTATTCTTGAATCAACATGGAAGTACTATAATTTATTGAATAGTGAGTGACATGATCAGACCTGTGCTTTGAGAAAATCACTTTGGGGGGCAGCTAGGTGGTGCGGTGAGTAAGAGCGCCAGCCTTGGAGTCGGGATGACCTGGGATCGGATCCAGCCTCAGAAAATGAGCACCCACACACAAATAATGACTGGTTGTGTAACCTTGAGCAAGTTACTTAACTCCAATTGCTTTAAAAAGAAAAGGGAAGAAAAGAAAATCACTTTGGCAGTGTGGAGGATGCAGTGGAGATGAGAGAGACCCTCTCCTTTGGGTATCCCAAATGGAATTACAGTCATAAGATCTTGGGGCCAAGTCTAGTCCAACCTCCAACTCCATGCAGCAATCCCATTCAGAGATCACCTGATATGGGGCTATTCAGTCTCTGTTTGAACATTCCTAGTAGTAGGGAGCTTACTCCCCAGGCAACCTATCCAGTTTCTGGATAGCACTTCCCATACTGTATAATCCAGCTAGCCCTTCTCCCTGTAACATACACATAGCACTCCATCTCACGTTTCCATGTCTTTTCCCATATTGTCTCCCATTCTTGGAGTCTGCTGCCCTGTCACCTCCACTTCATAAAATTCCCTCTCTTCCTTCAAGGGGATTCTCAAGCATCATGTCCTACATAAGCCTGTCTTGATTCCCCCCCATTGTTAGCACCTTCCTTCTCTAATTACTTTGGCACCTAGTAAATGCTTAATCAATGCTCGTTGGTTGATTAGATTCATAGACTCATAGAGTGTGAGATCTGAAAAGAACCTTAGAGATCATGTAGTCTGACTTCTCCATTTTACAAATAGTAAAACTGAGGCTCAAAGATAGAAACTTACTTTTCCCCAAGGACATAGTAAGTTAGTTGAGAATCTAGAGCCCACTTCTGATTCCCTTTCCACTGTTCTTTTTGCCACACCACACTGATCATTTGAGGCCAGCTTCCTTCCAGCTCTAGTCATATACATCTGCCTTAGGTGACCTCTTTCTTAGAGGTCCATTTACAGGGGTATTATCATTATATTGTAAAACATGATCTTTTGAAACATCTTTTAAAGTGTTCTCTTTTGTAAACTCAAACAGTCTTTAATCATCAATTTTCCTGGCAAGTTCAAGTATTTTCTTCTGTTGGCATGTGTGAGAAGATTTTTGTTAGTCTAAATATAGTGTAAAGGGATTGGCGGGGGGAGTCTCTGATTTGATAAATCTTTGTGTACAGTTGGGAAAGCAACTTCCCATGAAGGGTGTAGGCATGCCCATTATTGCTTTGTTGAGAGGTCAGGGGATGGCTTTGATTGGTTTAAATTGATTGAGTCTACCTCCAAGATAGAACTCTACAGGGCAGACTCTTGCTGGAGTAGCTAGCTCTATAAAAATAATAGACTGTTTTCCAGCCTCTTCCCTTTTGTCTTTTGGTTGTCCAGGCAGTGAAATATCAGAATCTGACCTTCTATCCAGAGATTTCCTGAGCAGCACCAGTATTGGCAGGTCCTTATGGCTAACCCCAACATAACTTCAAGAGTTTGGTGGTCTAGCCTTCTAAAGTGAGAAGAGGATTTCTTAATCAGGAAAAGTATCAACCACGTGACTCCTACAACTGGAGAACAAAGTCACAATATAGGGGTAGGGTGGAATAGGGCAAAAGATGTGACCCTTGCCACCACACACACACACACACACACACACACACACACACACACACACACAGTGAGTTATTTGAATAGTATAAGTTCAGGGGAAAGGGTTGTTGCTCATTCAGCAGTCCCAAAGCAGCTTTTAGGTGGAGTGAAATATTTTGGGGCTGGCGGGTGTCATCAGGACCTTTTTAGCATCCCTGAATTATAAATAACATGACAGGAGTCTGGGATGTACTACGTAGGACTTGGTGGTTCTTATTTTGCAGATAAGGAAACTGAGACACAGAGAAGTTAAGTGATTTGCCTGTGGTGACTTGGTATCAGAAGCTGGATATTTATTTATTTATTTTTGCTTTTTGGAGGGGGTAAGGCAGGGTGATTGGGGTTAAGTGATTTGCCCAAGGTCACACACTAGTAAGTGTTAAGTGTCTGAGGTTGGATTTGAACTCAGGTCCTCCTGACTCCAGGGTCAGTGCTCTATTCACTGCACCACCTATCCTCCCCCAGAAGCCACATCTTAACCCAGTTCTTATTCCAAGTCCAGCGTTTTATCCAGTATCTCACGCTGTTTTACAGAGTTCTTTGTTTTCTACATTTTTTGTGGAGGTGAAGTAAAGGTTATCTTCTATTCATATGCCTTTGCTACCTTGAATGGTTGTACAAGATGTGGGGACCCTTTTATCTATATTTGTGGAAACTAGATATGATTTGTATTTGGAGATTTTCCAGGGGCAAACCCTAGGTGGGGACACAATAGACAAAAAAGAGGAACTATTTTCTTTCTTTTTTCTTTTCTTTTTTTTTTTTTTGGATCATCCTCTTGGATCATAACCACTCCTTGTAGACTTTAAGTCATGGGTCCAAATAGCACTAAAACCAAGATTATTTTACGGATCTCAGTTATAAACAATAAATGCAGGCATTTATTATAGGTTATTTTTTATTTATTTATAATATGTAAATGTTACATATTTATTATAGGCCAGGAAGATGGAAGACAATGACCTCGCCTCCTTAGCGATTTTTCTGGCTCAAATTCATTTGGAGAGGATACTGGGAGTGACATAAGCTTCACAAACCTACTTCTTACACAGGTATAATGGAGTTTCTTTGTAAAAACACCTTGAAATCATTTTTTTCCCTAGAGATTCACTTTTGAGTGGGATTTGTTGGAATTGCATACCCATTCATGTTCCCTTAGGGCAGGGAGAATGCAATTATAGAAGAAACCATTAAAAAAGAAAAACACGATTTAGAGATGATAGGAAAAGAGATGAGTTGCTGGACAAGTCTGATTTTCTTAAATTCTCACCATTCCCCAATCAACTTCGATGGCTCTATGAAGAAGAGGATGCTGATCCTTTGGGAGGGTAGGTCCCAGGTACCTTGCCTTTCTGACTTCTGGGACCCTTACATCCTCTTTCCTATCTCCTTCTTCCTTTCCTTCCAATTTTACTATGTCTGAAGCTCTACCTTTATAGTTCCATTTATGGTTTGTCTTGGGCACTTCAGATGTCAATCTTCCCAGTCACCACTCCCCCATCCCCTAAATATACACAGCTGCGAAGCAGAATAAAGCTACTGTTTAATGAGGCATACACAATATCAATCACAATTATATAACAAATTTTGAAAAAGATCAGGGAGAAATTTAATTTAAAAAGTAGAATGGAGTGAGGTCAGAAGACAAGTGTACACATTGAACTGCTGGCCATTGCTCCATCCAGCCCCATCCCATAGACTGAGATACTTTTCCTCCCATTTAAGCTCAAGTGCAAATGCTAAGAGGTGGCTCTTATTTGATCAGAACCATAAGCTCATTAAGGAGAATAAAAGATTTTCCCAAAAGTTGGAGTTAGAATATGCTGGGGATGATGTAGTCAGTGTGGATGCCATCAATCAGCCCATCTCCGTTGTTATGCACAAACCAGCAGGAGACATCGCTGCCCAGCCAGGGGTCCTTTCTATAGTCTTTCTGTGAGCCCCTAGGAGGAGAAATATGTTCATTGTAAGCCACCCAAGAAAGGTGGATCCCCAGCCATGCATGAGTACAGTAGCTTTCTCTTCACCCACCCAAGTCTGTGAGGTAGTGATGGCTCAAAGACTTAGAATGCTTGCCTGTTTCCTTCCTCATTCCAATACATAATCATCATTTCCTTTCAGAACCCACATAAAATCCACAGAAAGTCTTATTTAGTCAATGCTACACCACTGCAATAGTGCAATGAAGTGGTATAGCGGATAGAGTGCTGGGTCTGAAATCAGGAGGACTCATCTTCCTGAGTTCAAATCCAGCTTCAGATACTTACTAGCTGTGTGACTCTGGGCAAGTCACTTAACCCTGTTTGCCTCAGCTTTCTCATCTGTAAAATGAGCTGGAAAAGGAAATAGCAAACCGCTCTAGTATCTTTGCCCAAAAAAAACCCAAAAATCAACCCAAATGGGGTCATAGTCAGACATGATTGAAAAACTACTCAACAACAAACTTCAATGGTTTCCACACTCCATGTTCCTTACTGTAGTTAATACAAATTTTATAACTTTTTGTATCTGTTATTATTTTGACTGATAATTGTAATTATTTTCTAGTTATTTTATTCATGTTGATCTTGTCTCCCTAGCTAGCTCTCTAGCTTTTCAAGAATAAGGACTACTTTCTTCTCTTATTTCCCTTCAAAGATTTTTTGCATTAATATAATTTTTAAAAATTTTTTTAAAGCAATTGGGGTTAAGTAACTTGCTCAAAGTTACATAGCTAGTTATTTATGTGTGGGTGCTAAGTAACTGAAGCCGGAACCGATCTCAGGTCCTCCCGACTCTGGGGCCAGGGCTCACATTAATATAATCTTAACAAAGCATTAAGAATACAAACATTTAAATGCAAAAATAAGAATTAAAAATTGTACATTAAACTATTAACTTCTGTCAAAGTTTGTTTTTAGGAGTTATATCAATAAGATAGTAACAAAGATGTCCTATTTGTGTCTTTTTTTCCTCCTATGTATTTTCTTCATATTTTATTTCTGTTATTTTCATATTATTTACATAGTTGTAGTTACTGTGTGTGTGTGTGTGTGTGTGTGTGTTGTGGTTTTGGTTCTGCTTTCATCACTTTACATCCCTTCACACATCTTCCTGTATTTCTGAGTACTCTTTATATTTTTAATTTCTCATGGTTAATTTCTCATTCTATTTTTTATACTATTTGTTTAGCCATTCTCTGAAGGAAGAGTTCATTCTGTGATATAAAAACAAAGAGCATCAATACAATATTTAAAATATGTCTAATTTTGAATTCAATTTTTAAAATAAATTTAGTTGTTATGCTATTAGGTGCACAGATATATAATGCTTTTATTCTTTCAGGTCAATGGCAGATTAAGCATACTATAATTGCCTTGTTTCAATGTGGAATCTTCACCCCCCCCCCCCCATAGTGGAGATCATAATTTATTTTTGCCTCCCTATTATGTGGAATTCTTGTTTATTTCATTTCCTTCTAGAAGTTCTTCATAGAGAATGTCCAATATCCTTCAGGTCTTCTGTGAGGTCTTTTAACATTCTATGGCTATCACTGCAGAATTCAGGTCACCCATCTGTCTTCTCTCACTCTTGTCATATGACTGGCCCACCTCATCATATTTTTCCTGAATGGCATCATTTAGGTCACTTCTTACATACAAGTCATGATAGTAACATCCTGAAGCCTACTTGCCATCATCGCAAATCTTCCCACTGACAGCAATTTTCATTATTTTATGATTGTAGTGCTCCCCTATTTGAAACCACATGTCAGCACCAGGAGAATTTGGCATTAAAAATTATGGAGTTGTGTATCAGGAAGCAGTTTAGCGTCACTGAAGACGCTGCACAATTTCCAAAATACAGCCCAGCTTCCTCTCTTACTCCTATTAAATTTTGGTCCCAGCTCAGTCTCCATGAACAATATGTCTCCATTAACTGTGAATACCATCATAGAAGAAGAAAGGTTAAATGATAGAGGAATTTCATCTAGAGGACAACATCTTTCCACTGCATCTGTTTCAAGATGACATGATGCTAACTACATTGAGACTTAAATACTGCATTCTTTTTTTTAAAGAGAGAAATTGAGAACTAATAAAAATGCTTATAAAGATACTTTATAAAACTTTCACAAGAGGAATATAATTCTTTGTTGCTATGTAAATTGTTAGTATTTTATTTGTATTCACCCTAAACATATGGTTATGCTATAGAAACATGCATTTTCTATTTTCAACAATCACAACTAATAACATTTCTCTTAAGACTGATCAATAATATGCCTATATATGTTCAGGAATATCCATTCATTTTCATGTAACACAAGCAGAACTTATTGTTCAACTGTCCATGTGGAGCCAGTAGTAAATAATTTTATAGAATCATAATAGGATACTTTGTAACCAGTTATTCTTCTTGACTGAAAAGAAAGGCTGCAACTACAGTAACAACTCATTTTGGGTCTTATTAATGGCCACAGATTTTATTTTGTAAAACAATCTTGAAATCCATCTTTGCTGTATACTAACTAGTGCAGTAGTAATGTAAATTACTTAGAATGCTTAAATATTACAAATTCAATTATTACTGATCTATATAAATTTATGGTTTTTTCCACACACAAAAAAAACCCTACCACCATTAAAATTATTCTTTCTCAACATTTCAGTTGGTTGTTATCAGCTTTGATTTGATGACATTAACTAAACGCAGTCTGGGATTATAAACATTTGACCTCCTTCTGAGGAAGGGAATCAATCAGTTTTGAGGAATTTCTAAAAAATGTTCCAAAAAAGGTTTAAACTTACATTTCCAAAATGGAAGTAGAAATCATGCATTGCTGAAAATTACTAAATATATTTCACATTTTCGAAGTTAACAAATATGTTACAACATTAATGTTATTAGCAATAGAACAAATTCAGATAGAAATCCCAGAACCACTTCAAGAGTTTCAAAGAACTTTTGAATGACTTTCAAAAACCCTAGATTTCTTTAGGAGTTAATATTGATCCACAAAGTGAATATATTCATTACCACCTATCAGTTAGATAGGTTTTCAGAAAGGAAAATAACTCTCTCCTCAACAAATTCACTAAATAATTCATATATTTTCTGTTTTTGTTAAGGTTTAAAAATGTATCAACTAATGGTCCAGTTAGACAAATTAGCCTGTCTTGAGAGGGGAAGTATGAGGAGAAAGAATGGCCTTTCTTTATGCCATTAAGTATACCTAGATTTAGCCATATTGTGCACAGTTTTGAGGATTATGGGAAATTCTGAGATTAATAAAAATGAATTGTGTCATTATATGAAATAATGTCCTAAAATATTACCTAAAATGTTTTAGCTTTAAGATGAAAAAAGTAGAAATAGTTATTTTAGGGTTTGTTGTTGCAGGTAAGATATGATATTATTTTTTGATGGAATTTTTTTCTGAACAGTCCACCTTAATGTGTAATGATTTTAGGTGTCTAATACTAAAAAATGGACTTTTAAAACTGATCTTATAATACTTAGCATTATCAATGTATGTAATAGAGTCTAGTCAGGAATGGCATCAGTTTCAACTGGACTCCTAATTAGTCTTCTCATTCCTCCTTTTCCTTCAGGTCCTTTAGTTTAGCAAAATTGTGCTTAAGGACATATTGTTTAGAGATGCTTCACAAAGAATGTCTGTAGTTAATTCATCTCCATTATCTAATTCAATCTTTCTAATTATGTCCATCTGTAGTTTTCTTGCTATAATTTGTATCAGAGTACTCTTAGAGCAAGAACAAAGCATCCTTTCTTTTGTATTACATGTGCACCCAGGCAACGAGTGAACAAACCACATAGAATTCAAATTATCTCCTTACAGGGATGTTTAACTTAGGGGGGAAAAAAGGATAACATACTAAATCTTTTAGAATCCTTTTTAGCAAGTCTTTTAGCACCATATTTGTCGTGTTGACTAACTTTTTTAACCTTTATATGTATTTCCAATTGCACATAGTTGAGCTACTATTCAATTTTTCCAAAACCCAAAGAGCTTCTCCAGCAATGGGGAATGTTAATCCTTGTAGTGTTGTATACACAGTGGCCATACCAACACCAGTTCAGACCTCATTAATCTTACTTTACCGTAATTCTTCCTTAGCTTCAGTCAAAGGGTCAGGGGAAGACTGAGAGCTCAAATATTTTCTACATACACTCAGAGAAATTCCTTTCTTCAATTTCCCAAATAATTCATCTTTAAGATGACCACTTCCAAAGTCCTTTATCATGGTTGCTCTTGTTGCTACATACGGGATTTTTTTTTTTTTTTTTTTGCTTTTTGGAGGGCAATTGGGATTAAGTAACTTGCCCACGGTCACAAGGCTAGGTTTTTTATTTGTGTGTGCGTTGTGTCTGAGGTCGGATCTGAACTCAGGTCCTTCTGACTCCAAGGCTCACACTCTACTCACTGCGCCACCTAGCCGCCCCTACATACAACATTTTTGATGAGTGTGAGAATATTCCGGAGACTGTGTAATGAAAATCCAATCATATCACTGTATATTCTGGAATTTTAACCTGTATGAAATGTAGCAGAGCTGCTTGCCTTCTTTCTCCTAAGATTTGGCAGGCTGTCTAAAAGATCCAATCACAAGTAGCTCCTAGAGAGTTTTAGAAGACTATATTCCCCAAATCTCTAAGTCCTTCACTTGCTTGAACATTACTTTAATGGGATGTGGTGGTGAGGGCAGCACTTAGTTCCCAGGCTTTGGAACCAAATGAGCTGTAGCTGTCAGCTCCAGGAAGGCCAATGGTCATACTTCAATGAGATCTATGGCCAATTAAAAGAGTTTGGCCCAACAATTCAAACAGAAATAACCAAATGGATCAGAATGTGTGTTGGTCAGGCTATGACATGCAATTGGCCAGGCAACCTTTTGAGCTATTCCTTTTAATGCTGTCTATTTTAAATTCATATTTTTTCAAGTCATCATTGTAATTCCAGAGTTTCAGGCATTACCTAAATCTTCATAAATTTTAGTTTATCCTCCCAACTTTAATCTATACGGGATTGTGATGTTAGAGCTCAAATATAACACCTCCACTATCTTTGAAGATGAAAAGATATTTATTTTTGAAATCTTGAAAGATTTCCTCCCTTTTTTCTTGTGTTTATTATCCTCCCAGTTGCATTCTTAAATATCCTAAGGATTATTTTCTTAGTTGGGTATCTTCCTTTTAACTTGTTTTCTTTTCACTATTTCTTGCTGTCTTATGAAAGGATACTGTTCATAATCATCCATCTTCCCCCTCTGCAAGATCTTGCAGTTCAATATAACAAATGTTTATTAAGCACCTACTCAGTGCAAAGCGTTATGCTAGACTCTGAGAGACAAAACCAAATATGAATGAGTTTACACTCTAAACTGGTATTGTTCTTGGGTGCCATAGTTTTCTCCTTGGAATGAAATCAAGTGTTTTGTTGATGAGGTTTTCAGGATTTTGGGTCTTATTGTGATAATTGGTTTTCATTAACTAAACTTCCTTAAGAAAGATGAATAGTCCACGTAGATGTAAACACGTCCATGTAAATAATATACATTCTTTTATCCACTTGCTATTTTTCAGCATCAACAAATTGTTTAACTACATCAGGTCAGAATTGCATCAATTGATTGATATATCTTTGTCTCATTTTCATTCTTTCTTCTAGTTTGATAATGATTTTTATCATTCCTCCAACGAGCTAGTGATCTAATTACACATAGATAGCTAATTCAGAAACGACTACCGCATTAGTAATCAGTCATTTCTAACCTAGTAAAATGTAATCAATTTTCTTTTTATACTCTTACTTGGTGTTCATCATGTGCAATGTCTCCCAATTCTGTTCTTGAATAAATATTCAAAAATATTCAAGATATGTGATGCTTTTGTATAGTCTATATACCATTAGCTCACTCATTTACTACTATTGAACCATGTTTTCCAACATACTTTTTTACTGTCTTCTCCTATCATCAGCTTTACATTAAAGTCACCAAGAATTAAAGGATGTGTCGAATTTGGAAATACGGGAGAAAAGTTGCCAAAATATTCGTACCCTTTTATACAACAATCCCAAGGGAAGTAAAAAACAGAAACAAAGGTTCCATACATATAAAAATGTCTATAGCAGTATATTTTGTGGTAACCAAAAAACTAGAAACAAGGTAGGTACTTCTTGATTCTAAAATGTCTGAACAAATTGTGGTAGACAGATGATGTGGAATACCATTGCACAATAAGAAACCATAAAAATGAGGAACTCAGAAAAATTTGGGGAAATTTGCAGGAAATTGAGCAGAATGACATAGAAAGAACCAGGATAATAATTATCTAGTGATCTTCCAAAATATGATCTGCAGACTCCCAGGGATCTCCAAAACTCTTTCTGGAAGTCTATGAGATCAAAACTATTTTCATAATAATACTAAAATGTCATCTCTCTATTAAAACACTCTTCCCTTTTCTAACCACCTATCTGTGTAAAGTCAGATTTTCTTCATATGTCTTCAAATAAAACAATATGTTGTAGTAGATTGAATGCAGAAGCAAATATGAGTATCCAGCTGTCTTCTATTATGCCAAACATTAACATGATTTGCAAAAAAATAGTAAAACAATACCGCTCCTCTCACTAAATTGTTTTTGTTTTGGAAATTATGGTTATTTTTCATCAAATGCATTATTTATGATAATATATAATGGTCTTGTTATTTTAAATGAATTAAAAGATAAATATTTTAAAACTTGGTTTCATTCTAATATAGTAAATATAGATATAACCCACGTAAATAAAAGCTTTTGTGATTCTCAATAATTTATAAGAGTGTAAAGTAGTCCTCAAGTCAAAAAGTTTGAGAACTGCTGATTTACACAGACTACAGTACTGGAAAGGAAAAGAACACTAGAATAGTCTCCAACATTCATACAGAACTTTTGGTTTTGCAAAGCATATAACAAATATCTCGTCTGAGCTCCACAAAATCCTTGGAGTGTAGATGCTATTAATATCCTTATTTTACAGATGAAGAAACTGAGGTGGACAGAGATTATAAGTGACTTGCCCAGAGTCACATGGGTGATAAGTGTCTGAAGAAAGATTTCAATTCAGGCCTTCCTGACTCCAGATGCAGTGCCCGTATTTACTACACCATCTAGCTGTCTACCCCAAAGATAGGCAAATTCTGATTAATTACAATGACAATGCCATGGAACTAGTGATAAAACATACTCCATCCTCTCTTAAGAGAGGTAGGAGGACTATGATGAAAAATGTAATAAAAGTTATTATGCATTGCTATAATTAGCTGTTGATCAGCTAATAATAATAACTAGAATAGCCAATCGCTAGCATTTAGCAAAGAGCTTTACATATGATATTTCCCTTGGTCTTGTGAGGCAGATCCCATTACTATCCCCTTTTTACAGATGAGGAAACTGAGGCTGAGTGAGGTTAATTCACTTTCCTAGGGTCACACAGTTATTGTGTCTAAGGTAAGATTTGAACTCAGTCTTCCTAACTCCAGGCCCAATGTTGTATCTGCTGTACTACCTAGCTGCCCCCACCTCCCCAGAAGCTTTCTCAATTCCTTGTCCAATAAATGCTGACTGGTTAGCTGATTTGAAATTTCTTCTTTCTTGGACTAGATCAAAGCTACTCCATTCTAAGGATCAGAGAATGCATGTGAAGAGATGGGGCTTTCTGGTGAACTTAAGGGTAAAACTGATAATGGAAAGGTTTGTCATAATCTAGGCATCAGATTGATTTAGCAACAGTGGGTGTTCAAGAGGAACTAGTGGCCAGCAAGACATAATTATGTTTTATTAATTAACTAGGGATGTAGTACTTATTGGAAACCTGCCATCTAGCTAGTAAAGGCATGGAAGGTGAGCAGAGACCAACTGCTAGTAAGACACCTTTAGGAAGTGGGGACCATGAGGTAAGTGTATATTGTTTGGAATGACTTCTAATCCAAATAGAAAGGATGCCAGGAAACTGTGATGGCCAGACTCAAACTCCCATGGGGAGAAAAGAGCTAGGAAGACCTGACAAGTCAGTTTACTAGTCACATAGTAATTTAAATAGCTAATTATTTAATTTACATAGTCACATAACTTTTCAGCTCTATGATTTCTTGTTCTTTGTTTTTTGGCAAGTTCTGACCTCATTCTTCCCTTGCAAATCTAGCCTTTCTCACTATATTCCCAATTGGGGTTGGGGGGATGGTAATGGTAGAGAGGGGAGAGAAGGAGGAGAAGGAGACCTTTGCTAGAACTAGAAACAAAGTACAGAAAATGGTTGAGTGTGCAAAGTGGAATTTTTAGCCAAGAGTGGTTAAATTATGTGGCCTATAGAGTGAAGGACTAAGATTCTTCTAGGCCAGACTGTGCATAGTGATTTGGGGACCTGAGGAAGCTATGGTCATATTCTACGCAGTTTGCCATCACTAAGGCACTAGTCCATTAGACTTTTGAGACATCTGGGGCTGGCTACTTTGATAGGTGACTGTTCTTGTGAAGGGATGTGACAAATTGGTCCCCAGAAATCTGGGAAGGGGTGGGGTAGAAAGGCCCTGAGAGGAATAAAGTAGTCTGGGCTATAGTTTAGGAGCGTGTATGACCTCCTAACAATAGTGGAAACCCTGAAAGACACAAAAGGATCAACCAAAGGCAATGTTTGAAAATGTATTTACCTGGTGACCACCAGTCTACGGTTTTTCACCAACATTGTAGCATCTGTCTTCTTGGGGTCAGAGCCTGGCCGGACATCAAAAACTTCAAAGTCAAAAGAATGGAAGAACTGTCCTGTAAAGTTCCATCACAAATTGGTTAACATTTGTGATTTCTGAAAGATGAAAGATTGAGGCACCCACACAGAACCTTGGTGTAGAGTGGGTGCTCAACAGATGTTTGCTGAAGGAAGAAGGGAACTTACCTTCTGGATGTAACTTCATGGACCATCGATTTTAGCCTAGACTAATGGATCTCTGGTTTTTCACAGGAAAGACCACTCCAGCTCAGCCCTAGACCCTGTGAGGCCTCTTACTCCTACACTTCAAATCACCATGACAAAGGGTAAGCTCCAGTACTGAGTGGGTAACAAAGGGTTGCTTTGGGTTGCTTTCAGTGAGCAGAAAAAAAATTATTCATTGAGTGAAATGAGATCTTGCTATCAATTTAACTGCCTTGTGTTTTGTGCCATCCCATAACAATATTTCCAAGCTATCTGATTTTGATGAATTTTGGGACAGAAAATAGCATCAAAATAAATCTTATCATTAATTTGTAGTTCAGGACACCACCTTGAAATAAAATCATGGCCAACAAGACTCCTGAAATAATCATATCTTATTTTAAATAGGCTCTAGTGACCCTTGGTCCACAGATAAAAGTTATGGAGGCATGAGGTTACACTGACCAAAGTTTTAGACCACAGAATCTTTGTGTAATTTATGCCAGAAAAAAAACTTTAGCCATTATCATGCTACATAATTAATATTACTAGAGAAACCATGTGGACCATTAATTGTCACTCTTTGGAAGTCACTTGACCCATAGAGTCTCGCACTGCTTTCACCTTCCCTGTTATTTGTCCCTCACTATAGGTCTAGCTAGGCTACAGGTTTTGCCCAGAATTAGAAGTTCAATAAATCAGATGCTGCTTTTCAATACTGAACATAAAGTCCAGAGGGCTTCAGAGGTCCTCTGTATGTTGGCATTAGTAACTTGTTATGGTGTCAGCCATGTCCCAAGAAACATGGGAATTTTCTTCAGATAGTTAGAATGAGAGGCTCAGACCCTGTGCTTCTTGTAATTCCAGGGGCTGCTTTATATTTTTGCCTTCAGAGAAGCCCCTTCCCATCCACATCCCAAGAATCACAAAACAAGAGCAGCCTAGAAGCCTACCCAGTAACCCATGTGTCCGTGGTGACATCTTGTGGCTGTCCACTGTATATAGCCCAAGGAAATCTTGGTGGACAGGATGTTTTTTCCACACGTGATGCAAGACAACGACCATGGTGGCTCCATCGTCCATGGAAACCATCAGTTTCCGAGTAGGGATGATTGTTACCGTCACCCTATGGAGGAAAGAAGCCCAGATTCGAAGGCAGAGAATCTGGATTGAAATCCCAGTTCTGCCACTTAGTAGTTATATGACCTTGGACAAACTGTTGTTTGTGTTGTCAGTGCCTGGTTCCCACATCTGTAAAATGTGGGATTTGGACCAAGTCATGTCTCTCATCCTATGATTCCTGCTGGAGTCATGGATGGACACATGGATCAGCCTCTAAAATGTTCTTGAGACCATTGTGTGTATGTGTTTATACATAGCTCTACAGTTAGACTGCAACCCCCTGGAAGGCAGGGACTGAGTCCTCTCTTTGTTTTGCCTCCCCTCTTGTGCAGGTCAGTAGAGTGAGCACTTGACTTTTGTACTCTAGGGAGGGAGGATGTCAACAGTGTGTCCACTGCCCAGAGAGAATCTTATACCCTAGGGCTACCTTACCCTTCCTGCCTCAATGTGACTTGGTCCATCCAAGAAAATACAGGTCCCTTCATGCCAGGGTGAAGAGTGATGTTCTGAGGCGTCACCTCCAATGTAAATCCTGTCTTCTCGTTCATAATTCCAAGCCTTCCAAAATATGTATTTTTGTTCTTCCCATTGCCCTGACTTTTATCACCAATGAGCTGCCCATTCACTGTGATCCCTGGGAAAAAAGCGTATAGAGTTCCCAATGATCTACATAGTCCCTTCCTACTTGCCTCCTACACATTTCCCCTCCCCAAGTACCACAAAGTACCCTGCCCTCAGCCCCAGGTCCACATCAGCTCCAACCTGCGTCTGGGTCTTGGATGAGGCTCATCACCACACCTGGCTCCTCGTTGATATTGAAACAGACAGCATCATCTTTCTCAGACACCTGGATGATGAAGTGTGGGTCTCCATCCACTGTGGGCAGAGGTATAACTAGGAATTCTGGTATCTAAAGCAAATTTTTTTGGGGGTGGGCAAGGTATAGAGGACAGTCTGGCCCGTTTGGGCACCATTTTGCCAGAAAGGGAAGTAATCTAGAGTGCAGCTCTATTCCCAGCCTCCTCTGCATGACTGATAGTCCCAACCAGGGGTGGGAAACCCGCAGCCTTGAGGACCATAAGAAGAGCCAGAGCAGGGAGGTAGCAGTCCAAGGCAAAAAGACAGAAAATGCCTGGGAACCATGTAAAGGGATGCCCTATACGAAACAAGCTGGGTACTGGAAACAGTCACCCATCTGGGATTCTCTGAGATGGACACGAACACTGAATCTTTTGTTAAAAATCCTCATGGCCTTCTGCATCCCTGGGCCACTATTCCACCCTGGGCTTCCTGTCCAGCAGAGCCCAGAAATAAGGTACTTTGAAGCTTGTAGGAAAGGCTGATTATGAGAACAAAGGGAGCCAGTGCACGAGGAGGGAAGTCAAGGCAGGCCAAGACCAATCCCCACCCTGGGGCCCACAGTAACTGGCTAAGACTTCTTATAACTGGAACTTGATCCTTTCCCTTTCACTTGAAATTCCCATTGCTCTCTGCAGTCACCAGCCCCAAAAGGCCTTAGAAAATGTAAACAGCTTTCAACTTTTATAACTTAAGCAAAGAATCATGCATCTCTTTCTGAATAATAGCTAGGATTTATATAGCTCTTTGAAGTACAAATATATATATATATACATATATATATACACACATACCTATATACATATACACATGTGTATGTGCATATATGTATGCTTCATGTATATATATTATATATAAATTCACTTACACAATGACTGTCTCCTTTGATCTTTACAACAGCCCTGTGAAGGGAGTGCTATTATCATTCCATTTTACAGATGAGGAAATCAAGGCTGGGAAAGGTTAAGTGACTTGCCAATTACTAAGCATCTGTCGTAGCATCTGAACTTAGGTCTTCCTGACTTCAAGGCCAAGACTCTATTGACTGTCTCAGGAGAAAGCTGCTCTTAAGAGAAAGCTAGGTACCCTTGAAGAAAGAGGCAGCCCAGAGAGGGTAACCCACCTTTTTCTGGACATTGGGAGCCCTGGGTTCTGGTCCCAGTTCCATTACTTACTGGCTAGGTGTCCTTGTCTGAGTCTCTGTCTTAGCATTGGTTTCCATGGGTTTGATATAACCACAACACTTTTTGTGGCACTCATTGGGGCCTGAAGAGAAGGCCACAGAAGACTGAGAGAGCCTTGAAATGACATGAAAAGGAGGACCTGGGCCTTGTGACAGTGATCTTGCCACAGGTAACTCGGGCATTGGCCCATTGACCTGGAAGGGCTTTTGAATTTCTGCTTCTCTAGGGTGGGAAAGATAAGGAGTAGCTAGAGCCTGGGAAGCCTGGGATGTGACTGCACTGCCAGGTGGAGGGTGTCCAAACCTCCCCAGGGACCCTTCTCTGGACTTGTTCCCTATTCAAGAGATTTTCCATGGAACTTGTCACAGAACATGAATGGTCTTACCACCGGTCACATGGGCTGGAGGAGCCTGAGGACTAGGAGGAACCCGAGATTTAGGAGGGATCTGTTGAGCTGGAAGCACAATTGCTGCCCAGGAAAAATCAATCAGCCAATCAATCAATACACATTTATTATGTACATACTATGTTCTAGTCATTGTGATAAGTATTGGTGCATAACAACAGGCTTTGAAAACTGGTGGTCATACACTGTTGGTGGAGTTATATCCTGGAACCGCCATTCTGGAAAGCATTTTGGAACGATACCCCAGAAGTTACTAAACTGTGCATAATCTTTTACCCAGCAATACCAGACCCATGCTCCCTCAAAGAAATCAAAGAAGATAAGAACCCATATGTACAAAAATATGTATACTTTATATCTTTTTTGCAGTAACAAAAGAATGGATGTGAAGAGAATGTCCATCAGTTGAGGAGTGGCTGAATAAAATATAGTATATGTGTAATTGGAATGGAATATTATCGTGCCATAAGAAATAATTAAAGGCAGAGTTTCAGACCAGCCTGGTAAGGCTTATATGAACTAGTACAGAGTGAAGTGAACAGAAAAAGTGGAACAATTTATACAATAACAACATTGTAGGAAACAAACCACTTTTAAAGGCATAATTCAGTAACCTACCATGATTCCAGAAGACCCACCTCCTGACAGAGAGGTGGCAGATACAGGGTGCAGAAGAAGACGTATATTTGATGAATATGGTCAATAGGTCAATTAGTTTCGCCTGACTATGCATATTTATTATAATGTGTAGACATTCTAACCCAGCCTTGAGAGGGAGGACTTCCTCCCACACAAATATTTGTCAGAGCAGGACTGAATGACTTTTGGGGAAGAAACTCTACCTTTGGACAACCCTGAAGGAACTTTCCCCTTTTTCCACTATCAGGGAATTGCAGAAGGACCTGAGGGAGAAGGGATAGGGAGACTCTGTACAGATGGCAGGGGTCATTTCAGGGAGAGCTGAGTACTTACTCCTCCTTGGTTTTTTCCGCACTGTGAATAAAACAAAACAGAATGCACATGTCACCAAAGGCTTCCAGGGGAAAAAATCATGTCCCTATCCCCTGCCATGTGTGAGCCATAAGGCAAAGGGCTCTCAAAAATCTGGGCCAGGAATAACACAAAACCTCATTGAGGGGAGAGGTCCAACTCATCCTTGGGACCTACAGGGGTGGGCAGCTCTGTGTGTGAGGATCTGAGGGGACATGGCTAGGGAGCCAAGGTTTCAAGGCTACCAATACTGCTCCCCTCCAGGGCCCACTGTCAAAACATAAGGGGGATTTCTGAATTACTGAGATATTACAGTGTGGTGATGAGAACCCTGAGTTGTGAATTAAAGCACCTGTGTTCTAGTCCTGATATTCTCACTCTGTATATAACCTTGGGCAAATAAACCATGTCATCCCTCTGAGCCTCAGTTTCCTTACCTATAAAATAAGGATGTTCAGGCATTTCCGTAGGGTCTGACTCTTTGTGAGCCCATTTGGGGTTTTCTTGGCAAAGATACTGGAGTAGTTTGTCATTTACTTCTCTAATTCATTTTACAGATGAGGAACTGAGGCAAACAGGGTTAAGTGACTTACTCAGGTCATACAACTTGTGTCTGAGGCCATATTTGAACTCAGGTCTTCCTAGCTCCAAATCTGGTACCACCTACCTGCCCCCCAAATAATAATAATAATAATGCCTAATTCACTGACCTCACCAAAGGTATGATGGAGGCAAAATCATGTAATGGATGTAAACATGCTTGGAGAAGCATGAAATAGTACATGCATGCAAGGAAATTAATATGATTTTCATCATAATTATTAACAAGGGAGCCCAGAGCCTAGTGAATGAGAAGGCATGGAGCTTGCAGAAGTATGGGAAGAGCTTGGTGATGAATTAGGAAACACACAAGATCAGGGACTGAAAACAAGAAAAGAAAACGTGGACACACATGGAAATATCCCTCCTGATAACTTGTGAAGGCTCAGTTCTGAGACAAAGCAACTCCCAGACTCCTAGTCATATCCCATGCATGGTCATGAGGGAAAGAAAGATAATCTTGTGCAAAGAAGGTTTGCATGTCAGTTTATTTGGAAGCCAATAGCTTAATGGTGCAGCGCTCCCCAGAAAGTCGGCACCCATCTATTGTTTCTCAAGCAAGAGAAGCTACATGCAGTTCATTCCCATAAAAAGCACCCCCAAAAGAATCATGTCATTGGGAACTTACATTCAGCCATCTCTGTGGAGGGAAAATGAAGCATTTAAGACAATGAGTAAAGCTGAAGCAAATTTGCTTCTTCTGTAAGCTAACAAGTAGGGAAGAGGTGTCTTCTAGAAGATGCTTCATATGGGCTAAGCCGGTTTTGGACTAGCAGGGGTGACAACTTGTTAAATACCCTTTGAGAGCTGCCTGATCCCATAGACTGAAGAAGCCTTCATACCTTCTTCTCCCGGCTTATCAGCAATGGCAAGCTGGTCATCAGGGTCTCCCGGCTTGGTGATGACCATGGAGGTCAGAGGGGTCACAAATTTGTATTTCAGAGACAACTCCAGGGCTTTGGCAGATAGGTCATTTATCTCCTTCTCACTGTTTGCTTTTGTCCTGAGAGATAACAGTAGGTCTGATTTCTGTGTCAGGGGTCTCAGGACTTCCTGACCAGGGGAGGGGGAGGGTAGAGAGATATGGATTTCTCACTGAGAAAATTATGCCTAGCATGGTGTCTGGCACTAGGGAGGTGGGAAAGGGAAAGGAATAAGTATTTATATGCTGAGTACTTTTAATTATTATCTAATTCGATCCTCACAACAACACTGCAAGGTAGGTGTTATTACTGCCCTCATTTTGCAGCTGAGGAAACTGAGGCAAATAGCAGTTAAGTGACTTGCCCAGGGTCATACAGCTAGTAAATATCTGGTGCTGGATTTGAACTCAGATCTTCCTGACTGCAAACCCAGTGCATTCACTGAACCACCTAGCTTCCTCCTTAATAAGATGCTTAATAAGCAACTGTTGAACAAATAGATGAATGCTGGGATTCTTGATTCCATGCCAAATACAAGTAAATCTCATGGAATGCTTTTTCTTTATAATCACCATTCATTTACTTATGTCACATATTACCCCCTTTCAGAAGAATCAGGAAGGTTTAAAATCTCAGACTATCACCTAAAATACAATGCTGGCTGATGGATGCTCAGGAAACAAAAGCTAATTTTAACATTTTTTAAACAATGATAGGTATTCAATGATTATAGTTGATTAATAGATTAATATTAACTTATTGAGCAAAACACAATGCCAAAAGTTAAGTCTGTCAAAAAGAAGAAAGAAAACATGGTAGACATCCTGGAGTCAAGGAAAAAAGATGTTTGGATTATCTGGGTCATTGCTTTACTCTGTGGATAATCAGGAGTGGACTGTGGCTGTTACCTTTTTTCTAACAATTGTTGGATGGTGAGATAAGCCCAGAGCCTCTCAATGTGTTCCTCAAACATGTGACCCCGCTCACGGAGAGTTTTCTCCATCTCTTCTTCATCGACCAAGCATGTTGTTACCAGATCCTGTCCTGCCTATGGATTGTGGGGAGGAAAAAATTGCTCTGGGTGAGGTCTGGGGACAATGTGGTCAAAGCCTGGCCTAGCCCTTGAACTCAAGTCAAGTGTTTTGCAAAACCAAATCCCTTTCTCTGGCATATGAGGCCCTCTACAGTAATAACAAGAGCTCACATCTATGTAGCTAGCACCTCTCAGCTTATACAACAATCCTATATGTGAGACAGCACAAGTATTAATGTGCCCATTTTAAAGATGAGGAAACTGCCTCAGTTTTCTCATCTTTAAAACAAAGGAGTTGGACTTAGTGTCTTGTTCCTTGGCTACTCACACCATGGCCAGTCACTTTGGCTTTAAAGTCCTTCTTTCCATCATCAGTCACACAAGGGTTCTCTCCACTATACCACATGACAGCTGGCTTTCTGCTACCTTCCCAAAGCTATTTCCCTGTGCTGCAGAGGGACAACCATAACCTCCACCTCACCAGACCAAAGTCTTCACTGATTGCCAACTGGAATACAGGTTGTTGTTTCTATGTCTTGTTGGCACTATTCCCTTCTTCTGGAATGCCTTATCAAAACCTGTAAAATCCTACCCAACCTACCAAGAAGGCCCAATTCCATCCCTCCCGTGCAGCCTACCTTGACCTCCCCAGTTTGTAATGACTTCTCCCTCCTCTGAATGCACAGCATAGCATTCACCAGAGGCAGCACTTATCTGCCCATTAACCATCTAGATGCACTGTGATTTAACACACATCCTGGCTCCCTGATTAGATGATAAGCTCCTTGAAGGCAGGGGCCACATCTTATCCCTCTTCCTATCCACCACCACCACATCAGAAAGCATTAGTTAAGCTTTTATTCAGTGCCAGGCAGTATCACCTTCTAAGCACTTAGGGCTCAGCAAATGAATGAATGAAGTTGAATCAATGAACCTCACTTTTTCCCCCAATACTTTCAAAGTGAACCACAGAAAAGATTTGGGGCCTCTCCTTTCCCTTCCAGGTACAATATTATGTTTGGGGACCACAGGGAAGCTGTTATTCTCTGCAATGGATACTCTTATGTTGGGTTTTTCTCTCACTACTAGTCAACAAGCATTTAGGGGGTGCTAGGGTCTCTGAGGGCCCTTCTAGCTCATATGATCCTATAACCTGGGCTTTTCCCCAGGTGCTAAAATTTATAGGGCTCATAGAGCACCTGTGCTCCATGAGCAGGGGAGAGACAGCAGCTCGACAGGAGGTAGCAAGAGTAATTAGTTAGATTGGGAGGCTAACAGCTGCTGCCCTTTCCCAGGGATTTCCTCCCTAGTGTATCTCACCTGCTGTGCTTCTTCAGCATCAGTCTCACATTTCCCCGGGGACTCTCTCACTACACAAGGTGACTTTAAAAGTTAATCTGAGGGGACTTTTTAGTGCTGCTTGACCCAGATACAAAAAGTGCTAGCTTTGCTCTGTGGAGTCCTTACTCTGGCTAGAGCTGGCTGGGGGTGCAGTCTGAGTGCTTGGATCCTTGGGAGGAGAACTATGGCTCAGCTGCCTTCCAGGGAGAGGCCCTGTGTGTGAGCCTCATACTCAGTAGGCTGAATCTCTCCTGAAGCTGAGAAGAGGGGAGGCACTAAGTTTGCTTAGAGGAAGCACTGGGTCCAGAGCCATTAAGACCTGTTTTCAAACCCTGTCTCAGATACTTATTAACTCTGTAACCCTAAGCAAGTCACTTCACTGCTGTCTGCCTCAGTTTCCCCATCTGTAAAACAAAGGAGTTGGGCTTGATGTCTCATTCTTTGGCTACTCACACCACGGCCAGTCACTTCAGCTTTAAAGTTCTTCTTTCCACCATCAGTGAGCTGTCCAGCTACCACAATCTCAGAGCCATCATAGAATTGCTTGACCCGATTCTCTGTCAGGGCATGTATGGAGGCCTTGGGATACTGGAATTCCACATCTGTGAGCAGGGGGTTGGCAACTTCCTCATAAAAGCCCTATAGGAGACACAAGAAGCTGTTCTGGAGAAAAGGCTTCATGCAATTGAGACCCTCTTACCTCTTCCCCACTCCTCACACCTTTTCCAAGTTTCTGAAGGAAGGGAGTAACAGTGTTCTGAACCTCAAGAAAATCTAGGCAGTTGTCTGTTCATGCAAAACTGGAGGATAGACATTCAGAGGACTTTCTACAGGAGGAACCTTTCTAGGACCAACAGAGACTTGTATTGGATTTCAGGGACATAGAATGTTAGAATTCAAAGTGACCATTTCATTCAACCCTTCATTTTTACCAAGATGGAAACTGAGGGTCAGTGGTGAGGTGACCTTCCCAGGATCACAGAGTGAATTAGTGACAGATCCAGTACTATAGTATTTCCTTCCTTCACGCCACAGGTAAAGTTTCAAGTAATTACTTTTCAACTTTGATAACAAGGCACCTTTATTTACAAAAGACACAGAAACAATCTCAGGCCATCTGCCTGCCTTCCCTCTTGCTTGATCTGGCCTTGTTTCTTTGACATGGGCTACTTCTCAGAGCAATCAAACATCTTGTTCCAATTCTGTCATTATCTCACTGTATGACCCCACTCAAGTCCCTTATTCGCAGCCTCAGTTTCCCCCTCTGTAATATGAGAGTATTAGACCAGATGACCTCCAAGGTCCCTCACATTCTGGGATGTTCTGTTTCTCTGTTTTTCCCAGCATGAGGATAAAATGCATTGCCAGTGACTAGGAGAGCCCAGCTTTGGAAGCCCCAGGGATCACATACCCGTAACTGCTCAGCCGCATCATTATCTCTGTAAATTCTGCGAGCTGCCCCATTATTCTCCAGAGACATTGCCTCCAAGAAATTAAAGTCTACATTTTCTCCAAAGCCCAGGTTGTAGAGTGGAAACTTCCCTCCGACAGCATTCTTGACATTCATTCGGATTTGGGTAAGATTGGTCTCCCCTTTGTTCAAACATAAAAATTGGCAAAGTCATAACATTACCCCCCAGTGGGGACTCTCTTTTCCTGTCTCCTCCCCTGCTTGTCTGCCTCAGTTTCCTCATCTGTAAAACGGGCAAAGCACTCACCTCCCAGGGTTGTTGCAAGAAAAAGAAAATATTTGTAAAGTGCTTTGCAGACCTAAAAATGCTATATAAATGCTAGTCATCATTATCATTAGTCACTAAACAGCAAGCTCCTATAGGTAGGGGCCAGAGCTCACTCCCCAAACCAAGAGCAAGGTCCCTAGCCTTGTACTCAGTGGCCGCTCAGCATTTGTTAAATGAACTTCACAAACTGCCTTACAGTAGGACTTACCCACAGTAGGTTCACCATCTGTTAACATGATGACAATGGGAGCATTATTTCTGAGTCTGGGGTCAACTTCATGAGCTTTATTCAGGATGTTAATTCCCTCTAGCAAACCACCATTCAGGTTTGTTGCTGCATTGGAGGTAAAAAGGGATAGTTTGGAAAAGGGATCAAGTTGGTCATTTTGTTTCAAGGAGAAAAGGGTGAAAATAACTGAGTGTCATGTGGTACAGGAAGCAAAGCAGGACAAAACCCCACCAGCATTTACCGCCTGCAAGACTGAAGGTTTGCACAAAGGCTCTGGCTTCCTGCAAATTGGCAGCCGTGGCCTGGATGAGGGAATTTTTCCATGCTCTTACGTGGCCCCCAAAAAGGATGAAATTGAAGTAGTCATCTGGCTTAATGTCACCCAGGATCTTAAGGAGAGCCTCTCTCGTCTAGAAGACAGAACCGAGCTTATTAGAAGACAGGACTTAACACTTGAGAAGACAGAAAAGGCTGCTGGAGGTGTATTTGGGAGTGGGGTGCCCAGAGTGACCTCGAGGAGGCACCACTGAGCAGAAGCACCCCCCCCTTCGGTCATAGACAACGGAAGTCATGCCCATCAAGCCCAGCCAGGGGGCTAGGACGGACCAGGTCACTGAATGGTGAAGAATGGGATGGAAGACAGGCTGGATGGAGTAGAGTGCTTAGAAGTTCCAAAAGGAGCAAAAGGCTGCTTTGTGGAGTGAGGGAGATAGCAAGAAAAATCATAAAAAGCCATGCTTAGAAGAATGAAGGGGTCTTACTGCTCAATATGAATGGGAGTCCTGGGGCACGGAAGGGGTTAAGTATAAGACATGCATTGATCTCTGTTTTCCCAGACATAGATGAAAGTGTCACAGAGTGGCAATACAGCATAGGGGAGTCTGGCCTTCCAATCAGGAAAACCTGGGCTCACCTCCTGCATTTAAAACTAGCTGTGATCCGATGCAATGCGTCTCTAACCCCATCCAGGTGCACCCATGGAGGGAGATTACATTCTGTCAGTTCCAATCTGTCCAGACTTCCCCACCCCAAATGATCGTTTTACCCTAACCCTCCCATCTAGAAGCTCTCTCTCTCTATTTGATGCAATAAAATTAGAGCTGGCATTTATTTAGCACTTTAAAGTTTGAAAAGTGTTGTACCGATACTACCTCCTTTGGTCCATCCAATGATCTTGAGGGGTTGGTGCCATGATTATACTCATTTTACAGATGAAGAAACTGAGAGAGGTTAACTAATGAAGGGTCACATAGCTAAAGTAAGTGTCTGAAGCAGGATTTGAACTCAGGAATTCCTAATTCCTTGTCCAACGTTTTCTCTACTGTGACACCTATGATCTTAGCCATCTACCTCAGTGATCTCAGCATTTTGCATTCCCCTTATGGAGTTATATTCTGACTTGTATATAATTTATCCACATGTTTATCTTATTTATCCCTACTCAATTGCATACTCTGTGAAGGCAGGTACCATATCTTATTGATTTTTCTGTCACCTTATACCTGCTTAGCATGGATCAAATTCTAGGACTGCTCTCTGTTATCATGACATCCCTGTGAAGTAGGTGGGGCAGTTATTATTATTACTATTTTCAAATGAAGAAACAGAGGAAAAGGAGATTGAAAAAGTTCCCTAAATCATACGGCTGGTTAGTGGATAAAAACTGGTCTCCTCATTCATGCTTTTCCCAGGAGACCACTCTGCTTCTGAATAGGGATATAATTCAACCTCCCCAACCCTACCTTTCAAGGAAAACCCAGAGTAGATGGATAAAATGTTGGTCTGGTTATTTAAAATTTCTGTTGTGTGGGTCAGGGTTAATTGATGAAACTTTTCAATTCTGCAAAGCCTGTCACTCACCTGCTTTATTTTCTGACCAGCCATAGATCCACTAATGTCTATCACAAAAACTACATTCTTGACCATGTTCTTCAGGTTTTTTGGTGCAAAGAATTGTGCAAAATATTTATTGACCACCTGAATCAAGAGAAAGATAAGTTAAGGAATTCATTTCACACACCCATCTGTTTGTTAGCTTATATTCTAAAGGGGAACCTACCTGCAGGTCACATACTGTGTCTCTTTTCACATCATATTTTATTATAAAATCTCCATCCAACAAGGATTTGGTGCAAGTGGGGCAGGTCTGTTGTTGATCAATTGTAGGATTGAAATACACATGACCCTGAAATCATTCAATTGAAAAATGCTTTATTTAACCAATATTATCAGCTAGAATTGTTTTGCTATGCCTCCAAAGGAAACAAGAGGTTACCCCCTTCTTTTAAGGGATGCCCATGTATCTAATAGTGATTAAATGTTCTTCCTTACATTAATATGAGAAGGAAATAGAAACATTAGCTTTAGGAAGGCTGAGTAGATGAAAATGTTTCTCTACACCTTTAATAAGATCATTGGATTCTTTCCTCATCTGAAAGAGAAAAAGTAAAAAGTAAACAGAGCTGGGGTTCTGGGAGTTGCAAGGGCCATAAAACTTCCTTCAAATGGTGTCCCTTCAATGCTCAGAGGCATCTACAAACAGCTCTGGTTCTGCCCACAGAACCCTGCTAAAAACAAGATTTTGAGAAACTTCTAGCAAGATTGTGGAATGAAAGATTGTCAAAGAGCTACACAATAATCCCAGCCTAAGTAAAGATAGTAATGCTACACCAGATAAACAATAAGAGAATGGAAAGAAAAAGTGGGGAGGGTAAATGAACCTCAAAAGAGGCTTTCAAATAAAGAAGATTAAAGAAGTATGTATATATACTACATAATAAGCATAAACTACATTATGCTTAAAGGCAACATAGGTCATGCAATAATGTCAATAATTAATATTTATAGACCAAAATATATATCTAACTATATTTAACCACCTGAAGGAAAAGTTAAACAAGTTACAGTGTGAAATAGAACTATAATAGTTAGAGACTTCAGTGTGTCCTTTTCAGACCTAGAAAAACCTAATAAAAAAGATAAATAAGGAAGAAGTGAAGGAACTCAATACAACTTTATTTTATTATTATTTTTTTGAATTTTTTGGAGGGAGGAGGGCAGGGAAATTGGGGTTAAGTGACTTGCCCAAGGTCACACAGCTAGTAAGTGTTAAGTGTCTGAGATCAGATTTGAACTCAGGTCCTCCTGACTCTATTCACTGTGCCACCTAGCCACCCCCTGAATACAATTTTAGAAAAGTTAGATATGATATATCTCTGGAAATTATTGAATGGTAATATAAAGGAATATACATGTTCTTCAGTTATATACATGAAACTTTAACAAAAATTGACCATATGGTAGAGTATAAACAAATGCAGAAAAGTAGAAATATTAAGCATATCCATTACTGACCACAAAGCAATGATAATTAAAATAAATACAGGACCTTTGAAGAAAAGATTTAAACTTAACTGTAGGATAAATAATTTAATCATAAAGAATTGATAAATCAAAGAGCAAATCATACAATCAATAGATATCCCATTAATGAACATTACAATAATGGGACAACATAACAAAATATTTGGGATGTAGGCAAAGCAATTCTTAGAGGAGAAAATTTATATTTCAATAAGCTTTCATCAACAAAATGCAAAAGAACAAATTAATGAATGGGACATACAACTTAAAAATTAAAAAAAGAAATAAATCTAAAAACCTCAAACACAAAAATAGAAATTTTAAAAATCAAAGAAGGTATAAACAAAATTGAAATTAGAAAACAAACCATTGTGGGCGGCTAGGTTGCGCAGTGAATAGAGCGTTGGCCCTGGAGTCAGAAGGACCTGAGTTCGCATCTGGCCTCAGACACTTAACGTGCACAAACAAACAAAAAAAAAAAACCTAGCCATGTAACCTTGGGCAAGTTACTTAACCCCAATTGCCCACCAAAAGGCAAAAAAAAAAACAAAACAAAACAAAAAAAAGAAAACAAACCATTGAATTAAAAAATGAAAGGTAATGATTTTTTCAGAATAGTTAATAAAATAAATAAACCATTAGCTAATCTGATACAAAAGGAAGAAAAACCAAATTGCTAATATCAAAAATGAAAACAGAGAATTTATCTAAAAGAAAAGGACATAAAAAATATTAGAAATATTTTGCCCAATTAAGCAATAAAACAGAAAAGAAATTAAATAGAATATTTATAAAAATATAAAATATTGTTATTAAAAGACTCAGAAAGGAGGAAGACAAGATCTTCTATTGGATTTGTGTCTTGGTTTTCTTTGCTACTGCAGTAGCCTTTTATGGTCAAGTTCTTTTATCACTCCAGTATCTTTGCCAAGAAAACCCCAAATGGGCTCACGGAGAGTCAGACACGACTGAAAAACAACGGAACAAGAACTATAGCTATAAATCAACACCTCACACCATGTACCATGGCCCAATAAAAACGAATACATGATTTCAACAGAAAGGGTAATGCTATAAGCAAATTATGGGAGTGTGGGATAGTTTAACTGTTGATTCCATAGACAAGGGGAGGATTTGTTACCAAACAAGAAACGGAGAGCATTACAGGATGTAAAATGGATAGTTTTGATTATAATTTAAAAGGTGTTGCACAACACAGACAAGATTAGAAAGAAAGCAGAAAACTGGGGGAATAAATTTTATAGCAAGTGTCTCTCAAATAGATAGAAAACTGAGTGAAATTTATAAGAATATGAGTCGTTCCTTAGTTGATAAATAATCAAAGGATATGAACAGGCAGTTTTTGTAAGAAGAAACAAAGTTCTCTATAGTCATATGAAAAAATATTCTAAATCACTATCAATTGAAAAAATGCAAATTAAAACAACTCTGAAGTATCACTTTATACCTATGAGAAATGACAAATACGGGAGGGGATGTGGGGAAATCGGTACATTCATTCACTGTTGTTGGAGTTGTGGACTTATACAACCATTATGGAAAACAATTTGGAACTATGCCCAAAGAGCTATAAAACTGTGTGTGCCCTTTGGTTCAGCAATACCACTACTAGGTCTGTACTATTTTATTGATGAGAGAGATGGTTTCAGGAAAATATGAGAAGACCTATATGAGCTAATGCAAAGTAAAGTAAGCAGAACCAGGAAATCATTATACACAGTAATAGCAATATTCAGTTTTCATGACTGGGCTACACAAATATAGTAAAAATGAGGAAAGTTCCTAAATTAACCTAAAAATTTTGTGCTTATGCTGACCAAGTTATCAAAGGGATATTTTATAGAATTAGAAAAAATAATGACATTGAAGGAATGAAAGGTTAAGAATAGATTAAGGAAATATAGGTTATAAAATAATATAAATAATATGCTAAGAAAAGGTTAATGAACATAATGAAAAAAAGGTTAAGGAACATAATTTTAAAAGTAGGAAAGATGAGGTCTTAGTGCTAAATATTATTAAGCAGTAATTATTAAAACTATTGGTTGGTGGACAAAATAAGTTACAAACTATGCCAATATGATGGACTAGATAATCATAAAATAAATTCACACAGTAATGTACTATTCAACAAACCAAGAAAATACAAATTACTAGGGAAGGGACTCATTATTCAATGATAATTGATAAGAAAACTGAAAAGTAGGTTGATGAAAAAAATTAGATCAACTGCTTACATCTCATATGATAAAATGCAAATAGATAAGTTTTCTAAGTCCAAAAAGCCATATAATCTTTTTTTTATATGACCACACCCCCTTCTTCAATTATTTTCATAGTGAGAAAGATGTCATCAGTCACAGTTATTGCTTTTCCATATAGGAATGTAAATAGTTCAACTTTGATAAGTTCCCCTTGATCTCTCTTCCCCGATTACCTTCTCAGGCGTCTCTTCCTTCCTGTGTCTGGATGTCAAATTTTCTATTCAATTCTGGTTTTTTCCTCAAGAATGCTTGAAAGTCCTCTATTCCACTGAATGACCATATTTTCCCCTGAAACAGAATACTCAGTTTTGCTGGGTAGGTGACCCGTGGGTTCATTCCCAGTCCTTTTGCCCTCTGGAATATCATATTCCATGCCCTTCGATCCCTCAGTGTAGAAGCTGCCAGGTCCTGGGCTATTCTGATTGTGTTTCCACAATATTGAAATTATTTCTTCCTGGCTGCTTGTAGTATTTTCTCCTTGATCTGGGGATTCTGGAACCTGGCTATAATATTCCTGGGAGTTTTCTTTTGGGATCTTTTTCAGGAGGTGATCTGTGGATTCTTTCAACCTCTATTTTGCCCTCTGGATCTAAAACATCAGGGCAGTTTTCCTTGAGAATTTCTTGAAGGGTGATTTCTAGGTTCTTTCTTTGATCATGGCTTTCAGGTAGTCCAATAATTTTTAAATTGTCTCTCCTGGATCTATTTTCCAGGTCAGTGGTTTTTCCCATGAGATATTTCACATTGCCTTCTAATCTTTAGTTTGTTTGGATCTGCTTAACAGCATCTTGATTTCTCATAAAGTCATTAGCTTCCATTTGCTCCAGTCTAACTCTGAAGGAATGAATCTCCTCAGTGAACTTTTGAGATTCTTTTTCCATCTGGCAAATTCGACTTTTTAAGGCATTCTTCTCCTCATTGCCCTTTTGGGCCTCCTTTGCCATTTGAGTTAGTCTATTTTTTAAGGTGTTGTTTTCCTCAGTCAGGCTGTTGACCCTCATTTCATACTTTTCCTGCATCCTTCTCATTTCTCTTTCCAATTTTTCCTCCACTTCTCTTATTTGATTTTTAAAGTCCTTCTTAAGGTCCTCTATGGCCTGCAACCCGCTCATGTTTTCCCCTGGGGCTTTTGGAGCAGGACTTCTGACCTCACAGTCCTTTTCCCGCTCTATGCCCCCAAAATAGGAGTCTGGGGTTGCATTTTTCTGTTTCCTTTGCCTTGGCATGTTGCCACTTAATTGCTTGACTTTGGGGCTTGTTGCCACACTATGGCTTTAAGGCCAGATAGAGGAATTTTCGTCCCGAACGTGTGGGGGGCAACTTCCGTTTCTGGCAAGCTGTAAACCCACCCACGACTTCCACCCTAGATCACAATCCAGATCCAGGGAGGTTAAAGCAAGAGCGATTACCCCCCAAGACTGATCACTGGATCTCCCCACGATTTGTAGGCTGGGAGCCGGAGCTGCCTCTGAAAACTACAAAATGGCGTGTCTCCTCAGCAGCTTCTAGCCCCCAGGGGAGGGAGCTGACGCATTCCCCAAATACTGGGCCCAAAATCCATAGGACACTAACCTCTTACTTTGTCCTAGGCATGTCTATGTTGATAATTCTGGAGTCACCAGGGCTGCTGGTGTTCTGGGGTTCCTCCAGCCAGCTGCTGGCCCTGCCACCCTGGGGCTAAAACCTCGGCTCACGCGGACCTGGGCTCGGCTCGGGTCCTGGGCTCTGCATGCTGCCAGGTCCCAGACCGCTGCGCTGGTCCTTCCTGCAGGGCTGCTGGGCTGTCCTCAGCGGGAGGTTAGCTTCTCTGTGTCATTCTGTGGGTGCTGGGGCTCCAGAAGTTGTTCAGAGTCCCCTTTTACATAGTTTGGGGGGAATCTGGGGGCAGAGAGGCTTGGACGAGCTGTTTCTACTCCGCCATCTTGGCTCCACCCCCCATATAATCTTTTAAAATTAGAGTATGATAGGTTTTATCTTTCACAGTTAAGGATAGGGCAAAGCTTTGGAACTAGATAAGAAGCAGCTGAAATCATAAAAGACAGAGGAGACTATCTCAATTATATAAAATGTAAATATTTTTGAACAAATAAAATCAATGCATCTAGACTCAGAAGAAAATATATGGGATTAAGGAAATTTTACACTAAACATCTCCGATAAAAATTTGACAACAGTCTACAGGGAATTAATACAAACATAATATTAAGAGCCCTTCCCCAATAGACAAGTGTTCAAGGAATCGATGAGTAATTTTCAAAAGAAGAAATTCAAGCTGCAAATAACTGCCTGACAAAAGCTAACAAAGATGCTAAAACTCAGGGGAAAAACATGCATGTCACTTCACTTCTTGTATAATCATTAATTGGTTCAACCATTCTGAAAAACAATTCGTAATTATATAAGAAAAGTACTAAATTGTTCATATCTTGTCCCAGAGATCTTATTATAGAATCACACCCCAAAATGTTACTGACAAAAAGAAAAAAAACCTATATACAAAAATATTCATAGCAACCTTATTTGTGATAATAATAACAATTTTTTTTTTTTGCTTTTTGGAGGGCAATTGGGGTTAAAGTAACTTGCCCAGGGTCACACAGCTAGGTTTTTGTTTGTGTGGGTTAAGTGTCTGAGGCCGGATCTGAACTCAGGTCCTTCTGACTCCAGGGCCGACACTCTACTCACTGCGCCACCTAGCCGCCCAACAATTTTTTAAAAACCTAGGAATTCCGTATGTAAAAAATAATTGTGCAATGAATGTATGAATTTTGGCATGTTAATGGAATGGAATATTACTACCCCATAAGGAATAATGACTATAAAAAAAATCAGAGAAACAAGGAAAGACTTGTCTGCAATGATTGAAAATAAAGAAAACAAAGCTCCTCCCCCCCACACTGTGAATGCAATAATGTCAGCAAAGGAAACATAAAACAAACAAACAAACAAAAACAAAACAAAACAAAAAAAAGCACTAGTCAAATGCTCATACTAGTCAATGTTAGTACCATACTGTAAAGTTAAGATACATGGTCTCTTCTTTCTGTTAACAATCAATAATGCAGTTTTATTCAGATAATACATTTTATAAAGGTATTTATTTGAGTATTTGTTGAAAAGTATTTGTATCAGAATATCTCACCAAATTTTAAAATAAATAAAAACCACACCATAACAAACTAGAGATGAAGGAAATGTTCAGTCTTTCACAACTATGGAGAGAGAATTAATTCTTAACAAGTCACGACTTAAAGGGAAATTATGCAAGGGTATACATGAATGCATAAAAGATCTGTGATTTCCTCAGCATAGGAAATGCCTGACGTGGGAACTTCTTCCAATAACATAGATTTCAATTCATCAATGAGTTTGTAAATAAATCCTATACTTCAGTGACTTAACTAGTATCAGAGGTAGGATCTCAATCCAGGTCCTCCCAACTCCAAGTTCAACATACTAACGGTTATGTCATGCTGATTCCCACAAGTGATTATAATAACTTTCTTGTATCATTTCAATGATAGTAAAGGAAGTTATGAGAGATAAAATAAAATTTTCTACAGCACAAAGCACTGTATCCAAAATGAGAAGGAAAGAAAGTAGCAGGTGGAGGAAGGGTAGCCTTTCCATGAAGCGTTACTGATGAAAGTCTGGCATCCTCCCAGACACCTCAGTTCACAGCATCAATGTCCTTCTCTTGGTCTCTCCTTCACATATCCAATCTGTTGCCAAATCTTGCTTTTACCTTTATTCCATCTCTCATATGTGTCCCCTTTTCTTCCCTCACACAGCCCCCACCCTAGTACAGGCTCTCACAGCTTCAAACCTGGACTATTGAAAGAGCCTGGATGTTGATTTCCCTATGGTAAATCTTTCCCACTCCAGTATACCTGCACTCAGCTGCCAAAGTGATCCTCCAGCACTGGTCTGACCTTGTTAACCATTCCTACCCCCTCACTCTGATTCAGTAATGCTAATGACTCCCTACTGACTCCAAGGTCAAATATAAAGTCTTATTTGGCTTTTTAAGCCCTTCACAATCTGGCTTCTTCCTAGTTTTCTTACACTTTACTCCCACAATCCAGTGACACTGACCTTCTTGCCATTTCTTGCACAGAACACTCCATCTCCCAATTCCTTCCATTTTGCAGCTGTTCCCCATACCTGGAATGTTCTATTGGCATCTCTGACTTCCCTCAAAACTCAGTGCACATCCCACTTTGCAGAGGCTTTTCTCCACCCTCCCTCCCATGCCTTGCCATTAGGGCTTCCTTCTGAAATTGCATCCCATTTACATTGTGTATGTCTTGAATGTGCATAATTGTTTGCATAGTGTCCCTTCCATTAGAATGTGAGCTCTTTGAGGGATGGGATTGTGGGTTTTTTTACTTTCTTTGTACCCCTCCCTTTGCTTAGCATAGTGTCTGGCACATAGTAAGCTCTTAATAAAGGTATATTGATTGAATGTTCCAAAATGTATAAGGAACTAATAAGAATATATAACAGCATAAGCCATTCTCTGTTATATAAGTGAGCTTAATGGATAGTTCTTGGGAAAAAAAACACAAATTATCAACAACCACATAAAAAGGTCTCAAGACTCTAACAGTCAAAAAAGTCGAGGCAAAACAAATCTGAGATGAGCCAACATTCAACACATTATCAAAAATAATAAAAACCAACAAAATTCAGTACTGGCATGGCTGTAGTAAAACAAGTATGCTATTACTGTGCTAGCAGAGTGGTGAATTGGTCCAACTTTTGGGGGGGGGGATATGGAATTATACAATGAGTTGTAAAAATGAGCATATCACTGTTGGTGGAGTTATGAACTGAGCAACCATTCTAGACAGCAATTTGAAACCATGCCCAAAGGGCTATCCAATTGTACATACCCTTTGACCCAGCAATACCATTACTAGATTTATAATCCAAAGAGATTTTTTTAAAAAGGAAAAGGATCTTTATAGAGAAAAAATATTTATAGCAGCTCTTTTGTGGTGGCAAAGAATTAGAAATTGAGAATATGGCCATCAACTGGGGCATGGTTAATCAAGTTGTGGTATATGAATGTAATAGAATACTAGTGTGCTATAAGAAATGATAAGCAAATGGATTTCAGAAAAATCTGTTAAGATTTATATGAACTGATGCAAAGTGAAATGAACAGAACCTGGAGAACATCGTACACAATAATAGCAATATTTTTTAATGATCAACTATGAATGACTTAGCTATTTTCAGCAATATAATGATCTAAGACAATTCCAAAGGACTTATAATGAAAAATGCTATATACCTCCAAAGAAAGAACTGATGGAGTCTGAATGCAGATTAAAGCACACTTTCTAAACTTTATTTTTCTTGGAGGATTTTTTTTGTTTGTGTGTGCTTTTGTAACATGGCTAATTTTGAAATATGTTTTGCATGACTACACATATATAACATATATCAAATTGCTTGCCTTCGCAAGGAAGGAGCGGGAGGGAGAGAGAGAATTTGAGATTCAAATTTTTCTAAAAGAATGTTAAAAATTGTTATAACATGTAGTTAAAAATAAAATATAAAAATTCAAAAATGAGCATATCTTTAGGTTCAATGTTCCTACTTCTGAGAATATACCTTAAGACGTTTATTGGCAGGATAAAAAAAAAAAAAATCTAATGTTCATGGAGAAGTGGCCAGGGATGAAAATATAACCATGTATTTTAAAATCACTCAACATACCTTTTTTCCAGAGAAGGATTTTTCAATAAATTGGGTCATGTCTCCAGAGACGAAAGATGCTTGAGCATCCAGCATGCTGATCTCTTGTGGTTCAAAGATGTCTGCTTCAATCTTCAAAGTTTAAAAAAAGCATTATAGTATGACTTCCTACCCCACCCACCTCTGTCCCAAATATAACAGTACCCAAGAAAACATGGAAGGACAATCTGAAACAAGTGAATGGCAGAGATATCAGCTCTCTTTTCCCTAACACGCTCAAAGAAACAATTCACTCAGTACCATACACAAAGTAGAAAATCCACTGGATTAAAAAGTGGGGGACCTGTGTTATAGGCTCACCTCTGCCACTAATTCTCTGTATGACCTTGGACAAGTCACTCACCTTTTCTAGGCTTCTCTATTCTGTCCAATGAACATGTTGACTCAGGAGATCTCTAGGATTCCTGCAAGTTGTAATGTTCTATAATTCTAAGATTCTGAGATAAACAGGACAGAGACTCACCCTGCACCTAATCTTTCAAAGTCAACTGATACTTCAATATAATCTTTAAAAATCAATTGCTGAAGCTCTTTTCATGGTTGCAAAGAATTGGAAATTAAAGGGGTGCCCATCAATTGGGGAATGGCTAAACAAGTTGTGGTATGTGAATGTAATGGAATATTATTGTGCTATAAGAAATGAGGAGGAGACGGATTTCATATTTACCTGGAGAGGCTTATACAAACTGATGCTGAGTGAGAAGAGTAGAATAAGAAGAAATTTATATGCAATCATGTGTGATGACCAACTATGACGGACTAGACTCTTTTCAGCAATGCAGTGATATAAGTTAATCCCAAAAGACTCATGAAGGAGGGAAATGTGACATCAAAGATATAACTAGAAAGAACTGAGCTTGAATCCTGATGGAAGCAAACTAATTGATCTTTTTCTTTTCACTGTTTGGTTTTATTTCTTCTTTACCATTTTTCATCCCACCTAGTACAATATGCCTTTGTAATTGGACTAATGTCTAATATGAATGTATTTGCAGATCCTATACTGGACTATATGCTGTCATGGGGGGTGGGGAGAGGGAGGTAAAGGAAATTTGAAAATCAAGGAACTATGGAATTGAATCTTGTTAATTGAAACTAAACTAATAAATTAATTTAGAAAAAAAATCAATTGCTGAAGACCTAAAGAGGGCCTTAATCCCAGCTCTTAGGTCTCATTATCATGGTCAGAGATGTGCTTACAAAGGATAACTCCTATTGGTTGTACATGAATAACATGGTTGGCCGTCCCATGGAGCATGCTCAGAATTGCCTTTCCTGGTTTTGCTTGATCATGTACATGTTTTGCAAACTGCTTCCGGTCATGTATGACTCTACTGAAGGACATATGCTTTGAGGTGAGGGAAAAATCCCCTTACTGGCTGGTAAGCAGAAAAAACTGGTGATATTTAAGAAAGGATGACCCCAGTCTCAAGTCTTTCTTCCCGTCCAACTGTCAGAACTGTCTCAAGTTGCTTTACATGAAGAGTAGGAAAGGGGGAGTTTGCCCTATTCTCTATCCTGGTCATCATAAGATCCTGAGCTTTTGCCCTGCTGAGGAAAGCCTGAGCCTGGGTTTGGGGCTACCTCTTTTGTGTTTTTTCTTTATTGGTCTCATCTTGGTGAACAATAGATGTGCCTGGGCTTAAATGCAACCTTATGAATCCCAGAGATGAGGAAGTACTGGGTCCAGTCAGATCAGAGATGACTGAAGACAGGGGGAAGAGTTTCCTGCAACTGCTTCAGGGTTCTTGGAAAAGATGGCCTCCAACAAGATAATTGGTCCAAGCCTGGTTCATTTAACCAGAAGACATGGATCAGGAATTGTTTGCACAGTGCAGAGCTAAGTTGAAATCTCAAATGCCCAGTCAGAAGTCCTGCAAATGGCTTTTTGTTCTGATGTGGTTTAAATACCATTTTCCTAAGGAAGTATAATGGCAGTTATAAGTTACTGAATCCTTTTTAAAGTTCTGTCAATGCATGCTGTAAGTATTTTGTGTCTGTTAGCTTTCCTTTCATGTGTAGGAAATTACATGCCTGATTTATATTACAACTGGAGAACCTTTCTATTTTCCCTTTGAGGAAAACTAGATAAGAGCCAACAGCTACTCTTTAAGTCGACCTTTTCCAAGGTTCTGGAGGTAGGAAGCTGAGGAGTGTGAAAAAGGGAGTCCAACACCTCTCATTAGAGGCTAGTCTTCCCCCAGGATTGAAACCGGTCCACACCACATGGGTTTAGAGCAAAAGGAGCCCTTAGAAAGGAGTGGGAGTATTGTTCCAGTCCCAGAGGCCCAGCAGTAGATTATTTTTTAGTGTTAGACATGAAACTTTCCTTAGGTGATTTAACTTTTTAATCTTTCTCTCTTTGTCCTGGTTTAACTGTGCTGAACATCAAAAGCAACTGGTTCTCAGGTGCTAAACTCCACCCTACTCTGAGGATCCTTTGAGCCACAAAATAACCAGGGTGAGACATTGCCTGCCTTTCCACCACACCAAGGATCAGGGAGTCCACTATCAAAAAGCCAGGCCAAAGTCCAACGTCCAGGATTCAGTTCCCATTGCTCACCCTCCAGGGAAAAGTTCCTGAGTCCCTCTCAGGCAATGAATAATATCTAAGGCAGAAAGATGCATCAGAGGTGTTTGATCCTAGCTCCCCTTCATTTTACAGACAAGGAAACTGAGGCCTAGGGAGATTAAATGACTTGCCAAAAGTCATAAAACTAGTTAGCAAATAGCAAGGCCTAGATTCAAACCCAAGTCCTCCAACTCTAACCTTAATCAACAGTCTTTCCTTTATACCATAATGCCACAGAGATATCCTTTTTAACTCTATCCATCTTTATATGAAGGACCTCCACGGAGGAGGTGGTAAGATTTTGATAATATCAGAGATGGAAGGGCCCTCAGGGAATATCTATTCCAATCTACTCACTTTATAAATATAAAGACTGGGGTCTAGAGAGGACAAGGGACCTGGTCAAAGCTGCAGAATGAGGCAGAATGACACAAAGCTAGTGCTAGCACCCAAGTCCCTATCTGCCTATCTAGGGGTCCTTCCAAACTACCCCGCAACAAGAGGGAGGCCATGGGTCCATGGAGCATTTCTGGTCCACTCTCCAGATACTGAGAATCAATCCCAGGGATATTTACCTCAAACTGTTTGACCAGCTGCTTCGGTTTAACTTTAATGACAATTTCATATTTTCCTAAGTGTCGCTTCAATAGCTCCTCATAAGTCAACTCAAAGCTGACTTTGCTGCCGGCTCCAATATTGACTGCAATGTTGAATTTTTCCATTTTCCTCCCAGAGGCCCTAGGGGAAACAAAAGAAAACTAATCTCTATACTTTCATAACTCTGAAAACATCACCCTTAAATTCATATTGCCTTTTACTCAGAGGCCTTGCCTAATCCAACATGATTAGGTCAAATTTTTCTTCTAGTCAAGCTCTGATGTTATCAGTCCTTATAGATTCCTTTTCTTAACAGGAACTAAATGAGTAATGCAAATTTCAATGCCCAGGGTTCTGGGGGAGCCCCCTGATCTCATTGGTATACACATGCATTTCTGCAGTCCAGCTCTGCCCCAGTATATCCCCCCAACCATAAATGAGTGTAACACACACCATAGAGTAAGTCAGGGGAAGAGCTTACCTCACCAGACCTGCAGTCTCTCCTCGAACAACAGCTTTCCGGTATTGCTTCCATGCAATCACCTTGTCTTTAATATTTCCTGGATATGGTACTCCATCCACTGTACTGTTAAGAAGGAAAAGACATACCAGTAAAATGTATGTCCCTGAATGGATGCCTACAAGTAACTTCCCAGAAGAATCCTCCCCATCCTGATCAAAGTGCATGTAGCCTCCTCTGACCTGAACATATCCTGATCTGGAGAATGTTAGTTTATCACAGTAGACTTTATTATTTTTTTTTTTGGAGGGTGGAAGGTAGGGAAATTGGGGTTGACTTGCCCAAGGTCACATGGCTACTTTTGCGTTAAGTGTCTGAGGTTGGATTTGAACTCAGGGCCTCCTGACTCCAGGGCCAGTGCTCTATTCACTGCACCACCTAGCCACCCCTTGAAGTAGACTTTAAGCAAAAAGTCACTCTAGTCCACAAATCAGGTAAATGTTTGAAGGGTAGGAGTATGTGGTCAAATACTCCCTTACTTTCTGCTGCTATTGTTCAGTCATGTCTGACTTTTCATGACCCTGTAGACCTTACTGTCCATGGGGTTTTCTTGGCAAGGATACCAGAGTGGTTTGCCATCTTCTTCTCCAATGCATTAAGGCAAAAGAAGTTAAATGACTTTCCCAGGGTCACACAGCTAGTGAAGTGCCAGTTAGGCTCCGATAGTGCTAGCTCCTACACAAGGCCTCTCACAAGGCCCCTCAGGGGGTCCCAGAAACCTAGCATAAAGGTATGACCATTGTGAAGCCTCACCCTTCACCTGCCTTGTAACCAAGATGTAACTAAAACAAAGATCTGCCCCATTAGCTTGCAAACCCCCCTCCGCCTTAGTTTACATCCCTATGTAGCAACAGTAGCCTTGCTGACCACTGTTTCAGGAAGTACTTTTTACTGTATAAAAGCTTGCTGGACAGACTGCTCAGGGCTGCCTTCCCTTTTGGGAGACAGTTGCCGGCGTAATAAAAGCACTCCCCAAAATATTAATTGCCTATGCCGTCCTGTATCTGCCTCAATTGTCCATTACACTAGTAAGTGTCTAAGGTCAAATTTGAATTCAGGTCTTCCTGCATTCCTTTCCCTTCTGTACAGTGAGATTAGGATAGTTTCCATGTGTCTTTAGTAACCAGCAAGCACTGTGATAATGTGGAGGCCAAGGCCAGAGCTAAGCCAGGAAGCTAAGCCTTTCTCCTTCTGCCTCAAATATGAGTTCTATAATGACTGGTTTTTGTTTGTTTGTTTGTTTTGTTGTTGTTGTTGTTGTTGTTATTAGAGGAACCCAAGAGCAGAGACCTTCCCTGCCGATTCTTGTCCAGTAGATCCTGTGGCTAGTTTCATCATCACTTTGGGGAAGACCTTGTACAAGGTTCCCTGATTCTTTCCCTAAGGCTAGTACTAGCTAGAGAAAACTTTCAAAAGAAAAAAAAGGATGGAGTAAATCAAATAATTATCTTTGGTTTTAGAAACAGCAGACTCAGGTACCAGGTATATGGATCTCCTAGATTCTCATGACCTAGGGATGGTACCTACTTAGATAGATGCCAAGTAAATTTGCACATGCCGATTCACAGAACAAGTTAGGGAAGGGATTACCCACAGGAGGAAATTGCTAATGTAGGCTGTCCTAGGAATCTCAACATCGAAGACAATTTCCTGGGCGGTGCTGCCATGGTTGATGGCTTGGCTGGTGATCACATAATTAGCGAAGCGGGAGGTGACTCTGCAGTTAACTTTCATACTCAGAATTTCTATTCCATTGACGATCTATAGATGAAAGATATTTTGGTATTGAGGTCTCAGAGCCGTTGGCAAAACTCCTTTCTCAGCTGGGTTTTTGTCTAGTTCCATAGGTGATAGCCTTTGTTCTGATGAAAAAGACCTAAGATCTTTGAAATCATTGAGTGCCTCAGACTTTTAAAGATAATCATCAGTGAAGGGGGAGACTAAATCAGAAGCCAAGCCCTTGCCAACCAATTATTTAGCACCCAGAAAGGAGCCCCAAACTCTCATCTGCATGAGAGGAGTGGCTGGATGAGACATTTCAGAATTTGCATGCTATTAATAAAGCCTGGGTAAAAAAAAAAAACAAACCCACAACAACCTACCACAATTTTTCCAAGAATGAGAAGGTTACTTACTGTGCCCTCAGTCTGTCTCTTCTGCAAAATAAAAAAAGTTCAAGGACTAGGAAAGAAAGCTATACCAATAAAAACAATCTGATTATAAACTGTAGCAATAGAACCTCTTGGTCCCTGTCTGTCTCTTTTTTGTCTCCTACTTAGAGTCTATCTAGAAAATTCCTATTTGTACAAAGGAGGGGTAAAAAAGACAATTTCCTGAGGAATTGTGTTGGCAGAGCAGGAAGGATTTTGGAGAAAAGAAGCAGTTGTGTTCAACGCGCTTAATGACTTATAATGAGTGTGTCCTTTCATCCCTCCCCTCAGCTAAAGTTTTTTACTTTCCCTGGAAGGATTCAACATATGTAGCTGGGCTTTTTCAGACTGGCCCCCTGCTCATATCCCCAACACTAACAGAATAAGGCTATACACATCAGGGGGACCCATTGTTTTGGATTTGTACCCTTTTTTATTCCCAAGTACAATCCATCCACTACCTTCTGCATAATGGGAGGAGTGGCTAATTCATACAATATTGGTACATACCCCAATGCTCCTGGGCTGGCCTATTAAGCCTGATGCTATGAGACCAGGGAGGGATAACAGGGAGAGGCACAACAGCATCTGACGCTCCATATTGTAAGTCAGCCACAGTTTGAGGGATGCACATTAATGTTGTACACTTCCCAAACTGCTGATCAATACAGTGATGTGGAAACACAGATTAAACATTAGACAGACAAAGGCAAATATTCCAAACTTTAAAAAATCAGAATTTGACAGTTACATTTTCCCCCCTCTGGAGGGGGAAATATAAATAGATCTCATTTTATCTAGGCTGATCACTTTGGCCACCTTCATAATCCCACCTACATTTGTTAGAATAATAAACATATCATTGTTTCTACAGAATATTCTCTTTGAAGAATTCATAGACCCTTATTCTATTTACTACAGGCAGAGCTAGTCCTTCTTCAGGATATAGTGGAGATACAGGTCAGATCTCCTTGGTTCACTTTGAATCTGACTTCTGATAACACTAGTGAGAGAAAGGCACTGTTTGTTTTCCTATTTGGTTTGCCCAAACTCTGACTTCTATTAACCTCCAGTATAATCAGAACATATACCTTCTGTAAAACTGCCATCAATGACAAGGTTGCTATTGAGACCATCTCTGTAGATTCCATGAGACCTGGTTCATTCTCATGTATATAGTGAGTTCTCAATAATTGAAGAAAAAAAACAACCAACTTTTAACATTCTTTTTAAATACTCTAGGGGCGGCTAGGTGGCGCAGTGAGTAAGAGCGCCAGCCTCGGAGTTGGGATGACCCGGGATCGAAACCGGCCTCAGAAAATGAGCACCCACACATAAATCATGACTAGCCATGTAACCTTGAGCAAGTTACTTAACCCCAATTGCTTAAAAACAAAAAACAATAAATACTCTAAAGGTCAACTTTTTGACACTGATGCTATGCCAATCCTAAATCAATTATTTCTACAAATCTTTGTCACTTCAGATTGACATTCATATTGAATTTACTTCAACATGTATTTATTACAGTGATCTCTCATGCGTGATGTGCGGTCCACAGGGCTGGGTGAAATGTAAAATCAATTTTGAGCTGGAAGGAAGTGGGGGTGACAAGTATTTATTAATTATCTACTATGTGTTAGGTACTATGCTAAACTCTTTATAAATAGATCTCATTTTATCTAGGCTGATCCCTTTGGCCACCTTCATAATCCCACCTACATTTGTTAGAATAATAAACATATCATTGTTTCTACAGAATATTCTCTTTGAAGATAGACCCTTATTCTATTTACTACAGGCAGAGCTAGTCCTTCTTCAGGATATAGTGGAGATACAGGTCAGATCTCCTTGGTTCACTTTGAATCTGACTTCTGATAACACTAGTGAGAGAAAGGCACTGTTTGTTTTCCTATTTGGTTAGTCTGTACTTTGTAACCCTGGAGGCAGATTCTGGGAATGGATGAATTGTCAATAGACCTAGAGGGAGGTCAACTAAACTTCAAACCTCAAATATCTTTTCTGATAAGGTGACTGAAGTTGGGTCTGCAGTAAACTTTCAAGTTAAACTTTTGTTGAAAAGATCCCTATCAAAGATAAGGGGAAGGTTATCATCAACACAACCCACATTTAAATAATATGCTAAAGTTGACCAGTTTCTTCAGAATAATACTATGAAATAGGTACTGTAAATATCATTGTCCCCATTTTACAGATGGGGTAATTGAGGCTCAGAAGAATTCATTTTGTTTTTGTTATTTATTTTGCCACTTAAATTTTGTTTTAGTTCCAGATTCTATACCTCCTTTCAGCCCCTCCTCTACCCACTGAGAAGGCAAACAATATGATATCCATTATACATGTGAAATTATGAAAAATATAATTCCATATTAATCCGTGTTACAAAAAAAGCAAGAAAAGTAAAGAAAGTAAGAAAATTATACTTCAATTTGCACTCAGAGTTTATCAGTTTTCTCTCTATAGAGATGGATAGCAATTTTCATCACAAATCCTTTGGAATTGTCCTGGATCATTGTATTGTTCAGAGTAGCTAAGATTTTCACAAGTGATCATAATTACAATATTACTGTTACTGTGTACAAAGATCTCCTGGTTCTGTTCACTTCACTTTGCATCAGTCCATATAGGACGTCCTCTCAATTTCCAATTCTTTGCCACCACAAAAAAAGCTGCTATAAATATTTTTGTACATATAGGTCCTCTTCTTTTTATTTGATCTCTTTGGAATATAGACTTAGTGGTGATATTGCTAGATCAAAAGGAATGCACAGTTTTATTAGCCCTTTGGGCATAGTTCCAAATTGTTATCTGGAATAGTTAGACCAGATCACAACTCTAGGTTCATTAGCATATCTATTTTCCTACACCCCTTCATTTCTGATAGGTGTGAAGCAGTACCTTGCAGTTGTTTTAATTTGCATTTCTCTAATCAATAATGATTTAGAGCATTTTTTAATATGACTATAGTTTTGATTTCTTCTTCTGAAAACTGCCTGTTCATATTTCTTGGTCATTTATCAATTGGGGAATGGTTCTTATTTTTATAAATTTAACTCAGTTCCCTACATATCTGAGAAATGAGCCTTCACCTGAGAAATTTATATAAAAATGCTTAGTGTTGTTGTGTATGGCACCTTTTAGCAAAATGTAGTGTCGTTGATTATCTCTTTTAATCAGGTCTATTTTTGTTTTTGCTTTGTCTGAAATCATGATTGATGCCTTTTTTACTTTAGGTGAAGCATAATACATTTGCTCTAGTGCTCTCTGTGTTTCTCTTGCAAATGACATTTTATTGGATTCTGATTTCTGTTCCATTTCATCCACCTCTGTTTTGCAGGCTAGTTCATCCCATTCATAGTCACAGTTATGATTACTGTGTATTTCCCTCAATCCTATCTTCTGTTTATCTTTCTCTCTCTCTTTTATCTTGTCACTCCTAAAAAGCCAGTTTTGCTTTTGACCACTGCCTCCCATAATCCACTCTCCCTTTTATTGCCCCCCTTCCCCTTCCTTTTTTCTCATCCCCTTTCCCTTCTACTTCCCTGTTGTGTAAGATAAACTTCTATTCCCACCCAAATGTATATAAATATTCTTCCCTCTCTGAATCAATTCCAATGAGAGAAAAGTTCAAGAATTGCACTCTCCTCCCACTTTTCCCTTCCCCTGTAAAAGTTATTCCTTCCTCTTTTTTTACAAAATAACTTCCACCATTCTTCCTTTCCTTTCCCCCTTCTCCCAGTGCAAACTTCTCTCTCACCCCTTCAATTTTTTTAGATCCCAACATAATTGACTCATACCCATGCCCTCTGTACATATATGTGTATGTGTGTATATGTATATGTATATGTATAGGCATAGGCATATGTATAAGTATGTGTATGTGTATGTGTATATGTATATATTGTGCATATGTGTATGTGTATGTATATGTATTTTCTAACTGCCTTAATAATGATAAATTTCTTAGGAGTTACATGAATCATCTTTCCATATAGGAATGTAAATAGATTAATCTTACTAAGTCCCTTATGATTTCTCTTTCATATTTACCTTTATATGCTTCTTTTGAATCTTGTTTGTGAATGTCAAATTTTCAATTCAGCTCTGGTCGTTTCATCAGGAATACTTAAACGTCCTCTATTTCATTAAATATCATTTTTCCCCCTGGAAGGATTATACTGTTTTGTTGGGTAAGCTACTCTTGGTTGTAATCCTAGCTCCTTTGCCCTCCAGAATATCATATTCCAAGTTTTCTGCTCCTTTAATGTAGAAGCTGCTAAATCTTATGCAATCCTGACCAAGACACCATGATATATGAATTGTTTCTTTCTAGCTACTTGCAATATTTTCTCCTTTACTTGAGAGCTCTGGAATTTGGCTATAATATTCTTGGGAATTTTCATTTTGTGATTCCTTTCAGGAAGTGTTTGGTGAATTCTTTCAATTTCTATTTTCCCCCTCTGTAACTAAGATATCAGGGAAGTTTTCCCTTATAATTTCCTTTTTTCTTTTCTTTTTTTTTAAATTTTATGTTTACTTTTAGTTTACAACATTCATTTCCACAAGATATTGAGTTACAAATTTTCTCCCCATCTTTCCCCTACCCATCACCCCAGAACAGCGATCCCACTGAATACCCCCTCCCCCAATTTGTTTTCTCCTATATACTCCCCCATTCCCCCTTCGACTTTCCCGTAGGGCAATATGGATCTCCATACCCCAGTACCTGTATATCTTATTTTCCAGTGCATGTAAAAATATATATATAATAATTTTTTAAACATTTGATTTTAAAACTTTGAATTCCAGATTCTTTCCCTTTTTCCCTCATCACCCACCCCTGCTAAGAGGAAAAGCAATTCAATATAGGTTGAACATGTGTAGTTGTGCAAAACATTTCCATAGTGGATATATTGTGAAAGACTCTCTATATTTCCCTCCATCCTATCCCACCCCCCACTTGTTCTATTTTCTACTTTGACCCTGTCCCTTTTCAAAAGTGTGACTTCTAACTACCCTCCCTTCCAATCTGCCCTCCCTTCTATCATCCCCCTCTTATCCCCTTACCCCTATTTTCCTATAGGGCAAGATACCCAATTTAGTGTGTATATCATTCCCTCCTTAAGTCAAATTCAATGAGAGTAAGGTTAATCCATTCCCTTTTGCCCTCCTGTTCTTTTCCTCCATTTTAACAGTTTTCCCTTGCCTCTTCTATATGAGATAATTTACCCTATTCTGTTTCTCCCTATCTCCTCTCATTATGTTCATATCTCACCTCTTAATTTTATTTTTTAAATATCATCCCTTCCTATTCAGTTGATCCTGCACCCTATGTCTATGTATACCCATACACATATATACACATACTCACATATGTATTCATACACACACATACCTTCCTATATAGACATATATATGTATGTATACATATATCTATAGATTTATATTCCCTTCAACTATCCTCATACTGAGAAAAGTTTCATAAGTTAAAATTATCGCTTTTCCATGTAGGCATGTAAATAGTTCAACTTTGATAAGTTCCTTATGATTTCTTTTCCCTATTTACCTTCTCGTGTTTCTCTTGCTTCTTGTATTTGAATGTCAAATTTTCTATTCAACTCTGGTTTTTTTCATCAAGAATGCTTGAAAGTCCTCTATTTCATTGAATGACCATATTTTCCCCTGGAACATTATACTCAGTTTTGCGAGGTAGGTGATGCTTGGTTTTAATCCTACCTCCTTTGACCTCCAGAATATCATATTCTAAGCCCTTTGATCCCTTAATGTAGATGTTGCTAGATCTTATGTTATCCTGATTGTGTTTCCACAATATTCAAATTGTTTCTTCTTGGCTGCTTGTAATATTCTCTCCTTGATCTGGGAACTCCACAACCTGGCTATAATATTCCTAGGAGTTTTCTTTTGGGGATCTTTTTCAAGAGGTGATCTGTGAATTCTTTCCATTTCTATTTTGCCCTCTGGTTCTAAAATTTCAGGGCAATTTTCCTTGAGAATTTCTTGAAGGATGATTTCTAGGTTATTTTTTTGATCATGGCTTTCAGGTAGTCCAATAATTTTTAAATTATCTTTCCTGGATCTATTTTCCAGGTCAGTGGTTTTTCCAATGAGATATTTCATAATTCCTTCTATTTTTTTCATTTGTTTGGATCTGTTTATTAGTATCTTGATTTCTTATAAATTCATTAGCTTCCATTTCCCCCGATCTAATTCTGAAAGAATTATTCTCTTCAGTGAGCTTTTGAAATTCTTTTCCCACTGGCAAATTCAGCTTTTTAAGGCATTCTTTTCCTCATTGGCCTTTTGGGCCTCTTTTGCCATTTGAATTTGTCTATTTTTTAAGGTGTTATTTTCTTCAGTCAGATTGTTGACTCTCTTTTCATGATTTTATTGCATCATTCTCATTTCTCTTCCCAATTTTTCTTCCACTTCTCTTACTTGGTTTTCAAAATCCTTCTTGAGCTTCTCTATGGCCTGTAACCAATTCATATTTTTCTTGGAAGCTTTTGGTGCAGGAGTTCTGACTTTGTTGTCTTCTTGCTGTTCCATGCTTTGATCCTTTTGGTCCCCAAAAAAGGAATCTATGGTTTGACTACTGTGCTTGCTTTGCCTCCTTTGCTTGCTCATGTTGCCACTCAATTACTTGACTTTTGAGCTTTTTGCCACAGTAGAACTCTGCTTCCAGAGAGGGGAGCTTGTCTCAACTCTCTGGGGTTTTCACAGCTGGAGCTATTAGCTAAAACCTCCACAGGCTCTGGCACCTGGTCACACACCCCAGGACCTCCACCCTAGACTGCAATCCAGATCCAAGCAGGTTAAAGCAAGAGTGATTATCCCTCAGACTGGTCACTTGGGCCCCTACAATCTACAGGCCAGCAGCTCTGAAGCAGTCATGCAGTGGTTGCTGCATGGCCACAGCACCTCTGTTGCTTCTCACCTTCTCGCCCTAGGGGGCAGAGGCTGGAACATGCTCTCGGTCCCACTGTTCCCACAAAGTCCACATTGACCTTTTACTTTGCCTTTGGCATTTATGGATTAATAATTCTGGAAACTGCCACAGCTGCTGGTAATCCACTCTCCCAAGGTCCACTCCAGCCACTGCTGGTCAGGGCTGCCCTGAGGCTAAAACCGAGGGCTCACTTGGGGCTGGATTTGGCTCCCAGCACACTGTAATGGACCCTTCCTGCCAGCCTCCCAGGTTGCCTTCAGTGGGGGATTTGTTTCTCTCTGTCACTTCATGGGTTCTATAGGTTTAAAGTTTGTTTAGAGTCATATTTTATAGGTTTCTGAGGTGGTTATGCAGGGAGCTCAGGGAGTTTTCCTCCTTCTATGCCACCATCTTGTCTCCCTCCTTTATAATTTTTTGAAATATGATGCCTAGATTTTTTTATCATGACTTTCAGATAGTCTAATAATTTTAAATTATCTCTCCTTGATTTTCCAGACCAGTAGTTTTTCAAATGAGATATTTCACATTTTCTTCACTTTTTTAAAAAAATCTTTTGACTTTGTTTTATTCTTTCTTTTATAACTTTTAAGAAGTTATTTTCTTCAGAGTTTTTGTGCCTCTTTTTCCATTTGACTAATTTTGCTTTTTAAGATGTTCTCTTCAGTGAATTTTTGTAATTCTTTTCCATTTGGCCTGTTCTGATCTTTAAGGAGTTCTTTTTTTAAATTTAAATTTCTGTGCTTCTTTTACCATTAGACCAATTCTATTTTTAAGGTGTTATATTCTTTAGTATTTTTGTGCCTCTTTTACCAAGCTGTTAATTTTCTTTTCATAATTTTCTTGCATCACTCTCATTTATTTATCCAATTTTTGCTCTACTACTCTTATCTGTTTAAAAAACAAACACTCAGGGGCGGCTAGGTGGCACAGTGAGTAGAGCATCGGTCCTGGAGTCAGAAGGACCTGAGTTCGGATCCGGCCTCAGACACTTAATGCACACACAAATAAAAACCTAGCCGTGTGGCCTTGGGCAAGTTACTTAACCCTAATTGCCCTCCAAACCCCCCCCCAAAAAAACCAAAACAAAACAAAACAAAATAAAACACTCTCCTAAGAATTCTTGTTGGATTTGTATCCAATTAACATTTTTCTTTGAGGTTCTGCTTATAGCCATTTTCACATTGTTGTTTTCTTCTGAGTGTGTATCTTGGTCTTCCTTGGCACTGTGGTAGCTTTTTATGGTCAATTTTTGTTGTTTTTGTCTGATCATTTTTCTAAGCTATTTCTTTTTTTCTTTTCTTTTTTTTTTGCTTTTTGGGAGGGCAATTGGGGTTAAGTAACTTGCCCAAGGTTACACGGGTAGGTTGTGTGTGTGTGTGTGTGTGTGTGTGTGTGCGCGTGTTAAGTGTCTGAGGCCGGATCTGAACTCAGGTCCTTCTGACTCCAGGGCCCGCATTCTACTCACTGCACCACCTAGCTGCCCCCTAAGCTATTTCTTGACTTTGAATTATGTTAAAGTTGGTCTCTACTCACTGAGGGTGAGGAGGTACTGTCCCAAGCTTCAGGCTTTTTCATAATGCTATTTTTAAAGCTAGTTCTAGGGGTCTGCAAGTTTTCAGTATTTTCAAGGTGGTGTGATCCAAGGAGAAGTGGGGTCACTGCTCTCATGGCCTGTGCTCTGTTCTCAACCCAGAAAGGTCTTTTCTTCCCCTGCAACTGCAAGCACTCCTCTCCACTTAGAGGAATTAATCATTTGTCTAGACCCAGGATTCAATTCCAACTCTTCTTATTCCCAGTTTAGTCAATGCTCTTTCCAACATACCATTCTGATTTATTGATAGCTTGTACCTGGTATTTAAGAGTTTTTCCATATCCTTATGCACAAGATGGAGAGAGCTTAGCTGGATTATAGTACAATTAAATAGATTCATTTTTGCTTTGACTAGATTATCAATTCAATTGACAAATAGATTGATAATCTAGTGTTCCACAGAGCTCTGTTCTTGTCCCTATTCCATTTGATATTTTTAATTGATAATTTTAATGAAAATATGCTAATAGAATTTGTGGGAGATAAAGTGTTGGGAGGGATGGCTAATATAGACAACAAAATCAGAATCAAGATGAAATTTAATAATTGCATAATTTTGAGCAAGTCATTTAACCTCCTTCAGACACAGTTTTTTCAATTGTATAAGAGGCTTTGACTAGATGATATTTATGGTTTCTCTAAAGTAATCTCTAAGTATGTAAAGTATCTCTAAGGTAACTCTAAAATTCTATGATTTTAAGATGCTGGTATAATTCCTAACCAGAATCCCCTACTTTGGGCTTAAATGGAGTAGGTTTGATAATGGGGGTTATGCCCAAAAAGTCATTCATTCTTTAACTTATTATTACTCCCATTCAATCGTTATTTTCAAAAATCACTGAATATAGCTCGTGTCTACATCACAGGTATGGGTAAAAGGCTCTTACAGATCCCATATAACTACTCAAGGTAACAAATAGAATCAGGTACAGTAAAAGATAGCCTTCATTCACCCCACAAAAAGAGTAGAAAATTCAGAAGATGCACATAAACAAATACAGAAGACACATAAAGGAACTCATAATAGCACACAAAAATCAGCACAATTCTCTTTCCTTTCCAGTTAGTCCTACTTTTCCAGGACTCTCTTAAAGTTCTCAGACTCACTGCTACTCTGTGGTTTTAATTCCCTCAGAAGGGAACTAAATTTGGAATTGGCAGTGAAGCAGCCTCCAAAATTTTAGGGAGCCCCTCTTTCCCATAAGGCTCAATGTAGTTCCTTCTATATTTGTAGTGCCATACTGTGATTTAGACTCTCTCCAAATGGATAACATACTTTGGACTTGATAGATAATAAGCAACTCACTTTTTCATTTGATCTACATTGTTAGAATAACTCATTGTAATAACAAAGTACAAAGTTCAGGCCCTTCCATACTTTGGCTTTTGGTCCTTTGTTGTTATTTCATGAACAATAGATTCCACAAGTACAATCTTCATTTCTTTCTAAGGGGCAAATGACTCAGAACATTAGATTCTAGGACTCTAAAAACTTGGAGTACCATTAAGATAATTAATTCCCAAGGCTAGAGCTACCCTTCTCTTGATAGAAGGCTCATTTCTAGGACAATCTGCCTTAGAAATCCCTGGTCCCACCCCAATTAGAAGGTTAAAGCTCATAAACAACATTATCCAATATGATAATGACGTTCCCCAATTGGACTTCATAGATGAGTACACATCTGTTTCAATCACATGGCTTTACAAAATTACCATTAGTAGTACTGGAATGTAGAGAGGGGAACCCTACCCTATCAACTTCTGCACCTGAGGATCTCTCCTGAAAGGTGGAAAAGAAAAATTGGGGGTGGGGGAAGCTTATCAAGTTCCTTTTATAGGTGATGTCAAAGGGTGCCTCTCAACAGAGTCCATTCTCCTGAGTTTGAGCCAAACAATTCATCCCAGGGGCAACCCCTATCAGAGAAATACAACCTCCAGAGGTACCAAGGAGTAGCTCCAAAACCAAAAATTCATGTCTGGGGCAACCTTAGTTATTGAACTACCAGGAAACATTGTTTGCCCTGTCAACAAGATGCCATTGGACATATCCAAATCATCCATAGGGAGACGCTTTCAAAAGTCCAACTAAAAGTCATCATATGATAAAGTCATCAAGTTGACTGAAGAACTCCCCTATTACAATAATGAAAGTCTTACACTTAGGTACTGAACAAGTTCAGAAGACCTAGATCAATAGCAGCTCACATGAAAAAAAAACTTGGAGTTTTTAATTTTACAAATTCAATTTGAGCTAACAGTTACCCCCAAAAATTAAAGTGATTTGGGGTTGTTAATAGATTTATAGTGGCTGAAACCAAGAAGGCAATAATCCTGCTAGAGAGGCTAGGGGACTCAAAAAAGGGCATTAAAGGCAGAAGAAACATGATGAGCTAAGACAAATAGTGAAAGCATAGAGTATGCTCAGGAAAGAGTGAATAGGTCCAATTTGGCCAGAATCTATGATAGAGGAAAGAGAGCAACAGGAAATGAATGGGTGGAGACCAGATCATATGGCCTTTATTTTAAGATTTTTTTAAAGTATCTTTTATTCTTTTGTCCATCTACTCAGGTAATAGGAAGCAAATAGGATTTCTGAGCAGGGAAATATAATCAGAGCAGTGCATCAGGAAAATTACTCTGGAAGGATGGTTTGGAAGGGGAGATATTAAAGGTAGGGAGGCCCCTTAGGAGGGTATTACTATTTCCAGGAAAGAAAACAAGAAGCTAGGCAATAGAAATTGAAAAGAGTAGATGGAGAGAGATAGGCTATTTTTACTAAATAGATATAAATTAAAGCAATTTTATAGGGAAAAGATCCTAATAAAACATTAAACTATTTGTATCTCTCCTATTTTTCTCTTAATCTTAGTTAATGTACATATAGATACTTTTACTCAGTTGTCATAGTACTATGGTCCATATAATTTTCATTTTTAGTAACTGTATTATTCCGTGTCAATGTATCATCCTTTGCTTTGGAATCATTGCCATTTAAATTTTTCTATTATAAACAGAGCTGCTAAGAATGTCTTTGGTATCAATTACCTTTCTTTTTAGCACCTTCCTTTGGGTTATAATCCCAGTAGGTGATCAAAGATTCTTCCATTCCCCCCTAAAATAATCTTTTAGCAAGAACAGTCCTATAGCCAATTTGTGACGCCAACCATGAACAAACGAACATGCCAACACTGAGTTTTGCTAATACATGAGTAATTGTATTTCAAAGCTGGTTTAAACTGCATTTCTTATATTACCAATGAGGTTGGGTATTTTTCATGTGATTTTTGCTACCTTCTCCAACTCAGGGTGTCACATGTATGATATGCTTTATAAATGTTTCTTGAATGATTATGTAGCCCAGAGGCTTCTCCATTCAACAGTGAGTGGTACTTGCTGTGCATGGATAGAGAGAAAAAAGACAGATATGTAAAGGACAATAGCAGGACCCACTTACCTTCCAGGAGCATGGCTGGTACAGCCACTCAGGATGCAATCCCTGCGCAAGCCACCAGATGGCTTGCTAAGACTTAAACTACTCACCTGAGTGTGTCAGTGTGCTGGGGCTGACATGGCTTGCTTGAATTTAGTCCCAACTTCAAGTATTCCATTGAGTTCCTTGAAAGCTCTGAATCTCCAGTACTAGCACAGTACTTAGTACAGTGCCTGGTATGTAGTAGATGCTTAATAAATGTTTATTGATCAATAATAAGCACTTGATAAATGTTTTTTGACTGATTAAATGATTAGTGCCTTCCCTAGATTCTTTTTCTAGGACATAAAAATTTCCAATATGATTCATCAGAATAGCTTGTAATGACCAGGTACAGTGGTACACAACTGTAATCCCTGCTGCTGAGGAGTCTGAAGCTGGTGGATCACTTGAGCTTAGGAGTTCTGAGTGGAAGTAGGGCTAACGCTAACCAGATGGCCACATTAACTCTGACACCAAGATGGGCCTCCTGGGAGCCAGGGTTCAGAGGACAAAGGAGAGAGAAAAGAAAGAGAGAGAGACAGAGAGAGAGAGACAGAGAGAGAGAGAGAGAGAACTAGTTTGGCTAGCTAAACTAGGTGTCCTACACATGCTGAATGGATTTTTTTTTAATTTTTGTATATAAAAATGTCTGTTGAAACTTAATGCTGTGGGGTGGCTAGGTGGTGCAGTGAATAGAGCGTCTGCCCTAGAGTCAGAAGGATCTGAGTTCGGATCCGGCCTCAGACACAATGCACACACAAATTAAAAAAAAAAAAAACCTAGCCATGTGGCCTTGGGCAAGTTACTTAACCCCAATTGCCCTCCAAAAAAAAAAAAGAAACTTAATGCTGTGGAATTATAATGATTAAGTTTGGCCCTGAAGAAGAGATATGGGAGTATAGTTCTTTCTTAAAGTGGGAGACTATGAGTGTGGAACACTATATATAATATCAGACTTTTTGACACATTGGTTAGTTATGCTGAGATTTTCCCCTCTAATTTTTATTCTTCATTGGAGGAAAAGAAGGGGAGAAGAAGGAGAATACACTGGGAAATGTAGGTAATGCCAAAATAATGAATTCAAAATTATTTTAGGATTTTTAAAAGTGTCTTTGATTCCTTTCTCCATCTTCCTGGTTTTTGTTGGGTTTTTGTTTGTGTTTTGTCAGACAGCAAAAATCTCAAGATGAGTCTAAGGAGTCCCATTTTGTGGGACACAGGGCACTGACAGAAAATTCTGCTTTTAGCTTAGTTTCTAAAACCAGTAATAGTGCATTACATTTCAGGGAATGGCCCTGTGAGTCTGAATTCACCCTCTCAATTGTCTCCTACCAAGATGAGAAACAGGCCTTTGAAGTAATAAGTTAAAATGACTGAGTAAATCAAGCACCCCTGCTAAATTTATCTCAATGTCAGTGAGCATGCAATTATCTTTATAGTGCCTACTGTAGCCTTCAAAAGGAATCTGGGATGACTTTTCAACAAACATTTAAGCATCACTTTCTATGCGTAAGATATCTTTCCAACTGCTAGGGTTATAAAGGTAGATGTAACACAGACCTTGCTCTCTAAAGGTTCTTACAAACCCTACAGATTACCAGAGCTGGAGATGGGGAAGGGACAATACACAGATAGTTAAGACACAAGAGTGAGGTAAGTAAGGACAGAGGTTCAGGTAAGGTATTATGAGAAATCTGAAGATGGAAAGATTGTTTTCACTTTTCATTCACGGGAAGACATAGGATCTGAGTTAGACCTTGAAAACAAAGATTTGGGGTGGACAGTGTGAGCTAAGACAGACAGAAAAGGGTATAATGAGATCTGAGAGTAGTTTACTTTGGTTGGGGTGTAGACTGTAAAATACATGAAGAATGAACTAAGACTGGAAAAGTACATTGTGGAGGGTTCATTAAGGCTATGTCAAAATGACAAACAAACAATTAGCCGAATAGATCTGAACAATCAAAAACAAAGAACAATTTAATTGAGGGAAGAAATATTGTTGGGACTGCTCTAAAAGAGATGTATGCTTTAGATAAGGATTGGACTGCTGAAATACCTCCTGATTTGGAGAACTTAGAATTCTAAGGTTGGTCAATTTAGACCAAATGGTGGCCTCAAATGGCTCTCACGGAGGACTCAGTATCAATATGTTACAAATGTAGAGGGAAATATCATAGGGTCATAGACAGAGCTGGAAAAGTCCTTAGAGACCAACTAATCCAAACCCTTCATTTTACAAATGAGGAAACTGAGCTCCAATGTGGTTAAGAATAAATAACAAAGGCAGTATTTGAACTCAGGTCCTCTAAGTGCAATGCCAGTGTTAAATAACATAGCAAAGTCAAAGGATAAGATCTTTGTTGGGGGAGAGGAGAACAGAGACCAGAAATGAAAGATTCAGAGAGGGGGGTGGCTAGGTAGCACAGTGAGTAGAGCACCGGCCCTGGAGTCAGAAGGACCTGAGTTTGGATCTGGCCTCAGACACTTAACGCACACACAAACAAAAACCTAGCTGTGTGACCTTGGGCAAGTTACTTAACTCCAATTGCCCTCCAAAAAGCCAAAAAAAAAAAAAAAAGATTCAGAGAGCTTAGTCAAAGACCAGAACTGAAAGAAGGGAGACTAGTTCAGAAAGTGGATTCAGACTCTCAGCACAGTCTTTTCCAGGAAGGCCCTTAGCCCTAGAGATGCCCTGGCAGAATGTCTCAGTCCTAGAGACAGCAGCAAAGAACTGCTCGTTTCTGGAGAGGGGTTCATGTTGCTCCAGGCGAGGCCCATTTCTTGGCCTGAGAAATGGCAGCTACTGAAGGCAGTGGTGGAATGGACCTACTCCCAAGGAGGGAGATGGCAGGGCTCTTGGATCAAGATGAGGAGTTCTGGCACCAACATGAAGAAGCAAGAGACAGAGCCATAATGGAGAACAGCAGCCTAGACCTTTCCCCTCAATTCCTACTCTAAATTCTCCTCACAGGGCAGGTCTCTGAGTCTGAGCAATCCCTGACACTCTTTTTACTGTACTAGTGATGAGGTTTAGAGTTATTGAGTTGGTTCAGGTGTGAAAGAATTCACTTAAACCTCTGTAGCAATTAGGAGCTTTATTCATGTAAAAGCAGTATGGGGTTCCTAGCAAGCAAGCTAAGTGAGACTACAATATTTGGGGGAGTTTTGTTATAAAAAGGTTTCCAAACGGTGAAGTAGTTTTAGAGGTTTTTACGGGAGCTGAAGACTAGGGACAGGATAGGAGCCACAGGATAAGGGACACAGGAAATTTTATGACCCAGACCCAGGATGTGGGGATGCAAGGAACTGTATGGTCCAGGATAAGGGGGAAGTTTTATGGTATTTCAAGACAAGGGGAAAAGGGCATTAAGCTACCCCTAAGTTACAGGATGGGCTGCAGAATGTGCCTGAAACCCCCTCAGGGGTCCTGGGAAAGTGACCTTTACTATTACTTTTAACCCTTAGTGCGTTTGTATCTACATCGCTACCATACTTCTGTATCCACCTGGTACCTTCCCTTTTCCGTCCACACCTTTCTGTAAAAAAAATCTAAATGGGGTGCTGAGTTCTCTTGTTTCCACACATTCAGCTCCCCCTTTTTCCTCCTCCTCAGTGTGCTTTCAGCATTTCATCCTTGAGGGATCTCCTGTGCCTCCTGGACTGAAAACAGTCTCGCAGAGTTTTAACCTTTGGGATTATTTTCAAGTCATCCTTTAGCCAGACACCACAGTGCCTTCTGGGGATACAAAGATAAAAGTAAAATTATCCCTGCCCTCAAGGGGCTTACAGTCTAACAGGGGAGGGGGAGGAAACAGAGAAGGAGGTACAAAACTTAATGTGTGTGTACATGTGTGTGTACATTTGTAGATAAATGGATGGATGGATAGATAGATAGATAGATAGATAGATAGATGATAGGTAGATAGATGATGGATAGATAGGTAGATAGATGATAGATAGATAGATAGATAGATAGATAGATAGATGATAGATAGATATACACATACACATATACACATACGCATACATGTAAGTAAGTTGAAATAAAATATAAAGAAAACACAAAATGACCGAACACGGGAAGGGCTCTGGTGGCTGGGAGGGACAGGTGGAGGAGGCGGCGGACAGTCAGACCACAGGTCAGTAGGCATGCACTCAGCGCCTTCCTAGGGGCCAGGCTAAGCCCTAGGGACACAAGGAAAGGCCAGAAGCCGGAGCCTGCCCTCCGGGAGCTCACGGTCCAACACAGACCACCTGCAGACCACGACGCACTAATGCACTCTAGCCAGGACAGAATGGAGGTGAGCCACAGGATTAAGGGGCATTGGGGAAGGCTTCCTGCAGAAGGAGGGAGATGGATAAGGGGGGAGCCATAGGGAATGGCCCCCCACGGGCTCTGGAGGCGTGGCTGCTCCCCCCTGCCCCCCACTGCTCCTTCCCTCTCGGGTAGTCACAGAGGTCTGAGACGCTGCTGTTCACCTTGGTTTCAGTGCTTCAGCAGGCTTGAGCGGTGGCAGGAAGACCAACTCATCACTTTTATCTGTAAGTGCGTTAAGTTCCCCCCACCAAAGGGGGCGGTGCCCAGCCCCAATCGGGCCATCGAGCCCAGGAGACGCTCTGGCCACCGGCGGGAAGAACGGCCCGAGTGTTCTCGATGGCTGGTCCTCCGGGGCATGCGCAGCGGCGGGGCAGGCATCGCTATGGCAGCGGCGTCGGCTTGGCTCCTGCCGCGGGGCTCCCGTTAGGCCCGGCCGTCTCCGCCAGCCTGTGAATGAGCGCCTAGGCTTCCCGCTGCTCCTGCCGGGGAATGAGCGGCGCCTCGGCCCTCAGCCGCCGCCCGCGGAGACCATGCCCCTGGCCGCCTACTGTTTCCTGCGGGCCGTGGGCAAGGGCAGCTACGGAGAGGTGACGCTTGTCCGGCACCGGCAGGACGGCAAGCAGGTGACCCGCGAGGGGGGGCGGGGGAAGGGGAAGAGATGAGAGAAGGAGAGGGGAGGAGAGGGGGAGGGGAGCGGAGCGGCGTTCAGGGCCTTCACCCCTTGGGGATGTCTGTGTTTTCTCCCTCTTCTCACATCATGCGTGTGTCCGTGTTTAATGTAGAGTGAAAGAAGGCAGGGCATGTTTTTCCTCGGTTTTGCTCGTTTTTCGTACCCCATCTCGCGCAGGTAATAGGCCTTAACAAGTGCATATTGTGTCGGGCCCGGAGCCGGGCACGAAGGGTTCGTGTGACTGAGCAGAAGGGCCCCAGCGGGGGTCCGGAGCCTGGCGACACCCGGGTAGAGTTGGGAGAGTTGGTGGCGGTGCCCAAAGTGGAGGATGAAGCGAGGAGGAGCCCTTGCGGGAAGGCCCACTTAGAAGGTTTGGTGGAGGGAGACCTTGGTCTTGTATCTGTCTATACGAGGACGGGGCAGAAATGGAGTTGTTGAGTTGTTTCAGTCATGCCTGACTCTTCGTGCCCCCATTTGGGGTTTTCTTGGCAAAGATACTGGACTAACCAGTCATTTCCTTCTCCAGCTCGTTTCAGAGATGAGGAAACCGAGGCAAACAGGGTTAAGTGACACGTCCAGGGTCACACAGCTAGTGTCTGAGGCCAGATTTGAACCCAGGAAGAGGAGTCTTCCTGACTCCAGGCTCCTTGCTCTATCCACCATGGCACCTAGCTGCCCTAACAAACAGCTGAGGTCCAGGCAGAAGATGAGTTGGACAGAGATGGGCTAGGAGGGAACTGTTAGTGGGGATACTAGGGAAAGGATAAGGGGATCAGAGTAGGGATGAAGGATTAAGAAGGGTTGAAAATAGGAGCTAAAAGACTGTGAAGTGGGAGGCAGCGATGAGGGACAGTTCTTGGAGTGGATTTCTCTGATTTATAGAGGTTCTTCTTCTGTAAGGGAACTAAGACCCCAGATGGAATTCCCAAAGTTAGATCAACTGCAGGTGTTAAAGTTGCAGTGGAGGAAGGCAGTAGAGAGAGGAGTGATTATGATGATGCCAAAAAAGGAAAAAAGGGAAGGCCATTAAACCATTTTTAAAATGCACACAGGAGTATGGAAAGGAAGTACAAACAGGGCAGTTTTGAAAGTAATGGGTTGAATTTTTTAGGTACTTTTAAAATAAATCAAGAGATATGAAACTTTCATACTTTCATATACAGTCCTCTTGTATTAAAAATGCTTTTGGTGATAAGTTCAAAATAATCAGCATTTTAAAAAGAATTAGAGGAAGAAAGGCTTTTAAAACTGGAATTGTGAAGGTGGAGCCAAGATGATGGAGAAAAGACAGCCACTCACCTGAATTCTCCCCAAAACTCCTCTGAGCACCTTTAAATAATTCCATAAAAGAATTCCACAAAACACCCACAAAAGATGGGGTGAAATAATTTTCCAGCCAAAGACAACTTAGAAGGTCAGCAAGAAAGGTCTGTCATACCCATGTGAGAGTAAAGCACAAGCCAGTGCATGCTGTGCCACCACAGCCCCAGCAAACCAAGAACAGGCCTTGGGAGCCTTTGAATCAGCAGCAGCAGCCTCTGCTTCCAGAGCTCAGCTCACAGACAGTAAGGGAGTTGAACAGCTGGTCACAAGGAAATTACAGGGATCTTTTTTCTGGTACCAAGGATAGGACTCTATTGCTTTGCCCATACTCGGATCTGGGTTGCAGCCCTGGTTGGCAGCACTAGCACAATAGAGCTTGGGGCCACAGTGGAGCTGAGACCTTCATCCTAGTTCCAGGGCAGAAAAGAGTGCTTGTGGTCACTCACAGACTAGAGGACAGGCCAGGAGAATAGTAAGCACAAGTCTCTTTAGATCATACCAGCTTGAAAGAAATGAAAACTTCGAGGTCTCTAGAAGTATCCCTGAAAACAGCTGCACAAAACCCTGAAACTTAGGACAGTGTACCTTCCACCCTGGAAGCAGAGTCCTACTTCTAACAAAGAGTTGAAAGTCAAGAAATAGACTGGGAAAATGAGCAAACAACAAAGTTACTATGGCAACAAGGAAGATCAAAATACACACTCAGAAGAAAATGACCTAGTCAAAGCTCCTACATACAAAACCTCCAAGAAAAATATGAATTGGTCTCAGGCCATGGAAGAGCTCAAAAAGGATTTTGAAAATCAAGTAAGAAAGATAGAGGACAAATCGGGAAGAGGGATGAGAGTAATGCAAGAAAATCATGAAAAATGAGTCAACAGCTTGGTAAAGGAGGCACAAAAAAATACTGAAGAAAGTAACACCTTAAAAAACAGACTAGACCAAATGATAAAAGATGCACAGCAAGCCAGTGAAGAGAAGAATGCCCTAAAAATCAGAATTGGCCAAATGGAAAAAGAGGCATGAAAATTTACTAAAGAAAAAAAGCTCCTCAAAAAGAATCAGCCAAATGGAAAAGGAGCTATAGAAGAAAAATAATTTCTTAAAAATTAGAATGGAGCAAAAGGAAGCTAATGACTATGAGAAGTCAAGAAACAATAAAGGGGAAAAAAACGAAAAAATAGAAGACAATACGAAATTGCTCATTGGCGAAACAACTGACCTGGAAAATAGATCCAGGAGAGATAATTAAAGCTATGATCAAAAAAGAGCCTAGACCTCCTCTTTCAAGAAATTATCAAGGAAAACTGCCTTGATATTCTAGAACCAGAGGATAAAAATAGAAATTGAAAGAATCCATTGATCATCTCTGAAAGAGATCCCAAAGTGAAAATTCCTAGGAATATTATAGCTAAATTCCAGAGCTCCCAGGTCAAGGAGAAAATATTGCTAGCATCCAGAAAGAAACCGTTCAAGTATCATGGAGCCACAGTCAGTATAACATGAGATTTAGCAACTTCTGTATTAAAGAATCAGAGGGCTTGAGATATGATATTCTGGAGGGCAAAGGAACTAGAATTAACAACCAAGAATCACCTACCCAGCAAAACTGAGTAAAATTCTTCAGGGGAAAAAATGAACATTCAGTGAAATAGAAGACATTTAAGCATTCTTAATGAAAAGAGAAGAGCTGAATAGAAAATTTGACTTTCAAATACAAGACTCAAGAGAAGCATAAAAAGGAGAACAGGAAAGAGAAGTCATAAAGGACTTAATAAGGTTAAACTGTTTACATTCCTACATGGGAAGATGATACTTGTAACTCACAAGAACTTTCTCATTTTTAGAGCAGTTTAAAGGAGGGCACAATTGTGAGTTGAATATGAAGGGACGATAGCTAAAAATAAAATAAAATTAAGGGGTAAAAGAGGAACGTACTGGGAGAAAGAGAAAGGGAGAGGTAGAATGGGATAAACTACCTCACATAAAAGAGGCAAGAAAAAGCTTTTACCATGGAGGGGAAGAGGGGGAGGTGTGGGGCAGTGAGTGAACCTTACTCTCATCAGAATTGATTCAAAGAAGGAATAACATACACACTCAATTGGATATGGAAATCCATCTTACTCTACAGGAAAGTAGGAGGAAAAGGGGAAAGGTGATAGAAGGGAGGACAGATTGGGGAGGAGAATAGTCAGAAGCAAAACAGTTTTGATGAGGGACAGGGTAAAAGGAAAAAGAATAAAATAAGTGGGGTGGGGGGAGATAGGATGGAAGGAAAAAAAGTAGTAACTGTGAAAAAGATTTTGAGGCAAGTTTCTCTGATAAAGGCCTCATTTCTCTAACATAGAGAACTGAGTTAAATTTATAAAAATAAGAACCATATCCAAATTGATAAATTATCAAAAGATAAGAACAGTTTTCAGATGAAATTACCAAAGTTATGTATGGCCATATGGATAAAATACTCTAACTCACTATTGATTGGAGAAATACAAACTAAAATAGTTCTGAGGTACTACCTTATGTCTATTAGATTGGTTAATAGGACAGAAAAGGAAAATGACAAATGTTGGAGGGGATATGGAGGGGAAAATGAGACATTCATACACTGTTGATGGACTTGTGAACTGATTCAACCATTCTGTAGAGCATTTTGGAACCATGCCCAAGGGCTATAAAACCATGCATACCCTCTGACCTAGCAGTACCACTACTAGGTCCATATCCTGAAAGAGGTAAAAAACAAAAAAGGAAAAGGATCTATATGTACAGAAATATTTATAGTAGCTCTTTTCTGGTGGCAAAGAATTGGAAATTGAGGGGATGATCTTCAGTTGGAGAATGGCTGAACAAATTGTGGTATGTGATTATGATGGAATACTGTTGTGCTATAAGAAATGATGAGTAGGATGCTCTCAGAAAAACCTGAAAAGACTTACATGAGCTGATGCAGAGTGAAATTTACTGTGTACAAAGAAATAGCAATATTGTAAAGATGATCAGCTGTGAGTGATTTAGCTGTTCTCAGCAATACAATGATCCAAGACAACTTGGAAGGATTTATGATGAAAAATGCTATCCATCCCCAGAGAAAGAACTGATAGTGTCTGAATGTAGATTGAAGTAGACTTTTTTTACTCTCTTTATCTTTCTTGAGGTGTTTTGTTTTATTTTATCTTTTTTTTTTTTGGTCTGTTTCCTTTCACAACGTGACTAATATGGAAATGGTGTGCATAACCACACATATGTAACCTATATCGAATTGCTTGCCTTCTTAATGTGGGGGGGGGGGGTAGGGAAGAAGGGAGAGAGTTTGGAACTCAAAGTTTTAAAAACCAATGTTAAAAATTGTTTTTACATGTAACTGGGGAAAAATAAAATACTAAATAAATTCAAAAACTAAAAGTGTAATTGCTCTATGAATGTATAGTAATATCTCTTGCGTCATATAAGATGATAAGCATGACTGATTCATGTGTAATCATAAAGAATTATTTGTCATTTTAGAAAACTAAAATGGAAAATATCCAGTGTTAGGGGATTCTGAGTTTTCTTCAAGGTTCTCTGATTCCATAGTTTTCCCTCCACTAACAGATCACAACCACTTCCACAACTTAGTACATAGTTTCATGAGCTCCTGTGGGCACAGTATAACCACTCTTTTCTGAGCCCCTCCAAAATTAAACCAGCTCCCATGTGACAAACAGGAAGATGGTCACAAGGTTCAAACATAAAGCCTTTCCACTTTATGCAGGATTTGCCAGAGCTTGTCTTCCAATGGCATTGCTTTCCAAGAACCCAGATTACAACCTCCATGCTATTGTGAGATGTGTGAAGAGGATTTGGGTAGAAGGTCACTTTTCATAAAGGAGAATAACATAGCATACATTGTAGTGGAACTGGTGATAAGTCAAGTTGAAATCTTTTTTAGCAATTTATTTTTGAAGTTCTGCTGTTTTCTCACTGTTGTTATTACACAATACATATACATTTTCCCCACTTGAGATGTGCTTTGTCAGAGGTGGGGAAACTTTGGCCTCAAGGCCCTTAAGGGCTACATTTGTGGACCTAGAGGGCCGCATGTGGCCTCGAGGCCACAGGTTCCCCACCTCTGTGCTATGTGAATTAGTCTCCTTGTTGCATAGAGTAGTTTATTTTTACAATGAAATTGTCTTAGAAGGTAGGTTTTATAGGAATAGGAATCTGTTTTAGCACCTTACAAACACTTATGAGGATTCGAAATAGTATGTTTGTGTATATTCATGCATGTGTGTACATGTATACACATCTGTAAAATGTGTTTCTTTGCAGTATGTCATCAAAAAACTAAATGTCCGAAATGCTTCCAGCCGAGAGCGTAAAGCTGCTGAGCAAGAGGCCCAGCTTTTGTCTCAGCTGAAGCACCCCAACATTGTCACCTATCGTGAGTCTTGGGAAGGAGGAGATGGCCTGCTCTACATAGTCATGGGCTTCTGTGAAGGAGGGGATCTCTATCGAAAACTCAAGGAACAGAAGGGCAAACTTCTTCCTGAGAACCAGGTGGTGGAGTGGTTTGTTCAGATTGCTATGGCCCTGCAGGTATTAATGTGGCAGCTTCTCATCTTTTAGGTCTTTCTTTTTGACCTTAGAACTTCAGATTGCTTTTTGTGGAAGCTTTCAGCTGAATTGCAATTTTGTCAAATGCGTGGAAGACTAATTAAAGTTTTATATTGTCGGGGCAGCTAGGTGGCTCAGTGAATAGAGCACCGGCCCTGGAGTCAGGAGGACCTGAGTTCAAATACAGCCTCGGACACTTAACACAAAAATTAGCCGTGTGACCTTGGGCAAGTCACTTAGTCCCAACTCCAAAAAGCAAAAAAAAAAAAAAGTTTCATATTGTAAGCAAGGATATTTATAATCATGGCATAAGCATTTGGCTTATGCCACAGTTAAAAGTACAGCTTTTAAAATTCTTTGCCAAAAAACCCCTACAAATTATTCCTGAGTCACATATTATTAAACCCTCAGGGTGCTTGACTTTAAAGGAAACACAGAGGAACTGCCTGGTTCTTGCTTTGGGAGCTCTCCTCCTAAATATAGCAATATGTGTGTGATGCAGCTATCCAGCAACATCAGCTAGTAGAAACACTGACAAGAACCAGAACTAGTAAGAAATGCAATGAAAGAAATACCTGTTGAGAGCCTGCCTCATATAGGCACACTGACTGCCTTGTGTGCTAAAGGAGATGAGTGGTCAGACTAGATATCATAAAGCCCACGACCTTTATGAAAGCCCTCCCTCAGAACCTGCTGATTCTAGTACACTCGGTTATCTGAGTTCCCTCTATCCAGTAGATTAGAGGCAGAAACTTAGAAAGGTGGTAGAGGAAGGCTCCCTGAACATTAGCTGGAAATAGCAGCTGGTGGCTAGAAAGGAGATAAAAACTATAAAAAGCATAAATGAAATAAAACCAGCCAGCATTTATAGAGCTCCTGCAGTGTGCTGGGCCCTAGGCCAAGGGCTTTAGAAATACTTTCTCATCCTCGCAACAACCCCGGGCTACTGATATCTCCATTACAATTGAGGAAACTGAGGCAGGTAGAGGTGAGATGACTTGCTCAAGGCCACAGAGCTAGTGAGTGCCTGAGTCTGGATTTGTATTCAGATCTTCCTGATGCACTGCACCCTACCACTGCCACCTCTACTTAAAAGCTACAGTCGTCTCAGGCTATTTTCTGTGGCCTCTAGATAGTAATGTATGATCCAGGCATGAAGAAATGGTTGTTAATGTTTAATGTAGTTTATTTAAAGAAATAGGGAAATGCCTATTATATTGGAAAGATGTATACTGTGTTTTAGAAATATTTCCATCCTTTAAAATAAAGGGCACTTTAGCACTTAAAAGAACTTTTTCTATTTTCCAGTAATGCCAGATATATTAGATATCACTTTTGCCATAGAAAACTGTTTTTGCATTTCTACCCCAGTGGTATTTCTGTCTGAACAAATTTATGGTCATAACTTTTCAGGTCACAGAAGATAATATGAGGGAGATATTTCAGACACAGTTCTTTATTCATCTTAGGAATAAAATTTACTTTGATAGAAATGACTGGGTCTCCATGACACATAATGAGTAGCTTCATTATCAGTCATCCATTTCCTCTAAAAAAGATTTGTCTTGAGGTAGCAAGGTTTGAGGTGCTAATTAACACATGTGAAATTATAACAGTCTGGGCTTCTTCCTACAGATGGATAGAGCAGTTTAAGAATAGAAAAATAAGCTTATATTTAATAGATGCAAATGTGAAAGTGAGCTAACTGGAAGCATGATTCTGGATCTGAGCAAATTTTCTTTGAATGGCCCATCTAGATTTTCAAGGACATTGTAAATAGAAATGAACCTGTGGCTCTGCTTAGAGACTGACCTTGTGGATTCCCACATCTCTCTTCTACAGTCAGTCTTTACATGGCCAGACTAAAAAAAATGGCTCATAGAAAACAGAACAGCAGAGACAGGATAGGGATAGCCCACACTGGCAAGAAAGAATTGATTTTGGATGTTGTGATCTGATAAAGTTAGAGGCTCACATGAATAGAGCTCCTTCACATTTGCAAAGCACTTTCATATGAGCTTCTTAGTGACCCTGTGAGTCTTCCAGATATTATTGCCTCTCTTATGGGGAAACTGAGGTTCAGAAGTTAAGTGACTTGCTTGTTGTCACACAGAAAGTATCAGAGACATGATTGGAACACAGTTCTTGCTGACTGCAACTTTGTCTTTCTGTCTACTTCCTTGAGTCTAATGCAAATAACTGTGGGCCAAGAATTAAAACACTTGAGTTCAAGATAATTCTGGTTGTAGCTCTGACACCATTTGTCTGTGTCAGCCAGGCAAGGAACTTAACCTCTGTGCCCCAGCTTCATGATTAGTAAAGCAGAAATAACAGAGGCAGCATAGTGGCTCGGAAAAAGCTCCAGGTGTAATTCTTAGCATTTCTACTGCTTACTAACCTGTGTGGCCTTGGGTAAGTTATTTTCTTCTCTTGTCCCCTATGTAAAACTAAAAATTAACTAGATGGTTCCTCTGGTTCTTTTTATCTCTAAATCTGTGATGCTATCTTGAAATATAAATCCACTGCAATACAAATTATATTTCCTGCCTTTGGTGGGAAGAAATTGAATGGTTTTAACTGGGATTGTGTAATACTAACATGGTAACTTTTTAAAAACCATTGTCCTTTCTTACCTGAAAAGAAAAAGTCATGTCTTATATCTAAATGCCTAGAAATTGTGAAAACTTTGGGAGAGATATGTTTGGGGTTTGATTTTCTTACTTTTGAGGGGTCTACATTAAGCCTTTTATACAATAATGATTACAAAGAAAAGTTTTGTTGTATCTTTATAATCAAGGAACTCCACAAGAATGATCTAAAAGAAATTGAGTTTTTATGTACTATTAATGAAGTTTTCTTTCTATCAGTATTTACATGAAAAACACATCCTTCACCGAGATCTGAAAACTCAGAATGTCTTCTTAACAAGAACGAACATCATCAAAGTAGGCGATCTGGGGATTGCCCGAGTGCTAGAAAATCAATATGACATGGCCAGTACACTTATTGGAACACCGTACTACATGAGTCCTGAATTATTCTCAAATAGACCCTACAACTATAAGGTGGGAAAGGGCTACCATTTTTAATTTACCCTGCTTCTGATTGTTCATACTTTTAGAGCCAGATTGAACAAAAGGGTAGAATTGTCTTTGAATTTGTATAGGGAAAATTATCTTTTATTATAAAAATTAAGCATATGGGGAAACCATGCTGACACTTTCTTTTTTTCTTTTTCCAGTCTGATGTTTGGGCTTTGGGATGCTGTGTTTATGAAATGGCTACACTGAAACATGCTTTCAATGCAAAAGACATGAATTCTTTAGTTTATCGAATTATTGAAGGAAAGGTAAAAACAAGTATAGAACTGATTGTATTTAGTGTTGGGCACAAGATCTGTTTAGCTCAATTTTGCAAATAACTACTTGTCCAGGGCAAGTATTAATTTACATTGGATGAGTAGAAAAAACATGGACCTCATCTGGGGAAAAGTGAGCTTAGAGTAGGGAAAATGGACTGATAATACTTTTTAGTATCATTTTGCAAAGCTAGCTTAATGGATTTAGAAAAATATTCTAGGGTGTTTTTTTGAAAACAGGTACCCTGCAACGATACAGATTTGATGGAACTTTGGGAGGGTGTCTGGTCCATAAAAAACAGTTTGATATTAAGTAGATATTAAATGAAAGTCATTGAAAATAATTTACCTTGTAGGTTTGATCTTATTTTTGTTCTACAATAACCATCATCTGCAACAACTTATATCTATTCATAAGTTGAGAATTGTAGAAAATGTTATTATATAGTATATGGATGTCATTGTAGCAATCCCTTAATATCACAGTATTTCATGATTAGTGGTGTAGCATAATACCCTTTGAACCAAAGCTGGGTGAGGGGGAGGCTCCCCTGCTACAGGGACTAGGGACACTGTGGCTCTCCGTCTTTCATCCCTTGTCCTCACCATATGACTAGCTCATCTCTTCCCATTATCTTATTAAACAATGGACTAGATGTAAAAATTATGACATTGTAAATATTTGAACTTGTCATTCCATCCAAAACAGCTTAGCCATTGCTACATTATACAGATAACCCTGTTTAGGTTAGCTTGGTGGCTATAAATGCATGTTGGAAACTGTTGGTGGTTATTTACTTTTTTCCATGCAACACTGAGTCATATTTGTCCTGTTTTTCTCCCTACAGCTGCCACCAATGCCAAAGGACTATAGCCCACAACTGGCAGAACTGATAAGAACCATGTTGTGCAAGAAGCCTGAGGAAAGACCCTCTGTGAGAAGCATACTTAGGCAACCCTACATAAAACGCCACATTTCTTTGTTTTTGGAGGTCACAAAGGCGTAAGATATTTCCTATACAAGAATCTGGGCTAAAAAGTTAATAGTTGCAGTAAAGTAAGGCATCTATATTTTTAATATTTCTCTAGGTAGGAGTCTAAATACAAATCTTTATTAAAGCAAATGACTTAGGTACTGAATTCTCTTGTCTTTTAACTTTTGTCTATATTTGTTAAAATTGAAAACCTAAAAGGCCAAGACAAAGACTAAATTGTTTGGCTGAATAGGATTTGTTCAGATCTAATAAATTGTTTTCAGACTTCTGAAGGATCCCATGAGGGATCCCTCAGAAAAGTAAGTTCCCATTTTGTCTCATATCTGCTTTTCTCCCCAAACAGCTATACCCTCATCTGTAGCTTTGGTGTCTCTCTCTTTCTCTCTCTCTCACAGTGTAACCTTTATTAACTTTTGAAGGGATGGGTATGCCTCCTTTCTTTGTGACATTGGATGGGTCACTACTCTGAGTCTCAGATTTTTTATCTGAAAATAATGGAACTGGACTAGACAATTTCTGGCCCTTTCTAGCACTAAATATATGCACCTGAGACTTTGAGAGATTAATTGGCTTGCCCGTGGTTCCACAGAGAAATGAAATTGGAAACCACTACTTGTAAGTCCAAGTCCAGGATGCTTTCTTCCATGTTGCACTAGCTCTTAGCCCACTCCACAGCTTTAAAAAGATTGCAGACAGACTTTGAGAAGCTGACCCCCAGGATGGGAGTGGTGGTGTGGCATGTGTGTTCTTTTAATACAGTCTAACACACTTACATTTTTAATGTTCCCTCTCCCTCATGCACGCTGAATTCTAGCCAAGCTATCTGTATTTAGTATTTTAATAGAGTATACTTTTTTCTTTCTCTGTCTTTGTTTCCCCAGCACACCTAGCACAAAGTATGCCATGTAGTATTCACTTAATAAATATTTGAATCTTGCCACATTGATGAAACATTTTTTGATATATTTCCTGTATTTCCTCTTTATGAAGGAGAACTTCCAAAAGCCATATTAAAAATGGCAACCCTAAAACCAGACCTGCTGCTGAAGTTATTTCAGTAAAACCAGAATCAGACCCTGAAAGGATCATCTCTCAGCAATATTTCTCAAAGCCTTCTAAGATACCTACAGAGGTATGTTCCCATTAAAAGGATGCATTTTAAAACAACTAGTAAAATAACAGGTTGTTATAGCAGGCTATCAGTTTGTTGTGAAATATTTGTACAAAGAATGTACTAAAATGTACTAAAGAATGTCCTATAAAAAATGAATTCTAAAACCACATTCAAAAGATAATATAATATGAAGTTTACTTAGGACACTTTAATTAATATGGATTGTTAAAACACTTAAGATATTAGTACTATAGTAATTCTTAAAGCATGTTTGCAGGTTGAAGGAAAATGTTTGTCACAGGATAAACCCATGGATGCTTGCCACTCAGAAGCAGCATATCCTAAAAGCAGTCCCAACAAGAATGATATGCACAGCCCTGGAGACTCTTTAGCAACAATCAGCAAGGTGGATATTAACATCTTACCTGCCACTGAAAGGAGCAACTCAAAGAGTGACAATTTACTTCAAGATGACAAACTGAAACACTCTAATATTTCTGATGAGCCAGAAGCTACATTTAATGTGGCCCCAGTAAAGGAAGAGGAAGAGCAACTTAATACAAAGCCTGAAAATTTAGCTCCCTCTCAGACTTCTGCCGAGATCACTGATGAAGAGAATGACACTATGAAACTTCTTCAGCCCCTAAACCAGGACCTCAAGCCAGTGGACAAGGTGAGTCTTTTTGGCTAGTGTCAGCTCTCAGTTTCAGAATACCATAGGAAATACTAATTCAGTGTAACACAAATTATCTTATGTAGGTCTGGGTTTTTTTGTTTTGCTTTTTTGGAGGGCAGTTGGGATTAAGTGATTTGCCCAAGGTCAGAGGGCTAGTTTTTGTGTTAAGTGTCTGAGGCTGGATTTGAACTCAGGTCCTCCTAATTCCAGGGCCAGTGCACTATTCACTGCGTCACATAGCCGCCCCATATAGGTCTGTTTTAGAAAGAAGTTAAAGGAAAATCAGCTATTCCATATATTATTTTATATAAAAACTAAAAGAAGGGATTTGAACTGAAGGACTCTTAGCTATCTCTATCCTGTTCTCTACCACTGATGGTAGTGAAGCAGGAGAAACTCTCAACAACTGCTTAGATTTCCATCCTCCCTCCCTCCTTTCCATTGTCCTTTCCTCCCTCCCTCCCTCCTGCACAATCCCTCACTATCTAGTTCTGACTTCTTAACATGTATTTTTCCTTGGTCCTCAATGCATTTTCACCACCATTTGGGCAAGTTTTGGTCAACTCCTAGAGAAGATGTATAGTGAATAGTAGATTATATTGTTTAATTAAGAAAAAGAAGTTATCATATGATTAAGGCTTGGAAAAGTAAAGTGGAATAGTGAGGAAAAGATTTCAAAAATTGATGTCCAAAGACTTTGAATATAAAGTGATATATAGGACTAAAATTATAATTCTTACTCCTTATTTGACTCTCAGATTATATTCACATAAATTTTGAGAACTACTTTTGGTTTTGGATGGGGTTTTTTTATGTTTCTCTCTTTTTTATTTTTTTAGTTTACATCATTCATTTCCATAAGATTTTGAGTTACAAATTTTCTCCCCATTTTCCCGCTACCTACCACCCCAAAACAGCAATCCCACTGAATATCACCTCCCCCAATCTGCTCTCTCCCATATCTTCCCCAGTCCCCACTCCAACTTTCCAGTGGGACATAGTGTATCTCTGCGCCCTAGTACCTGTATATCTTATTTCACAGTTACATGTAAAATAATAATAATTATATATGTGTATATATATGTATATATGTATGTGTGTGTGATTGTATATATATAAACATTTTATTTTAAAACGTTGAATTCCAGATTCTTTCCCTTCCTCCCTCATTACCCACCCATACTAGGAAGATAGGCAATTCAATATAGGTTGTACATGTGTAGCTATACAAAACATTTCCATAGTGGATATATTGTGAAAGACTGACTATATTTCCCTCCATCCTATCCCACCCCCCACTTGTTCTGTCCTCTACTTTGATCTGTCCCTTTTCAAAAGTGGGTGCTTCCAACTTCCCTCCCCCACAGTCTGGCCTCCCTTCCATCATCCCCCCTCTCATCCCCTTTCCCCCTGCTCTCCTGTAGGGTGAGATACCCTATTTAGTGTGTATATCATTCCCTCCCTAAGCCAAATTCATTGAGAATAAGGTTGACTCATTCCCTTTTGCCTTCCTGTTCTTCCCTCCTCCATTGTAACAGTTTTCCCTTGCCTCTTCTATATGAGATAATTTACCCCATTCTGTCTCTCTCCATCTCCTCTCATTATATTACTCTCTCACCTCTTAATTTCACCTTTTAAGTATCATCCCTTCCTATTAAATTGGTCCTGTGCCTTCTGTCCACATATACCTGTACATATACATACACACACTCACGTATGTATTCATACGCCCATATCCTCTCCTATATAGACATGTATATGTATGTATACATATATATGTATATTCATTTCTATTCCCTTCAACTATTCTCATGCTGAGAAAAGTTTCATCAGTTACAATTATCATTTTTCCATGTAGGAATGTAAGTAGTTCAACTTTGATAAGTTCCTCATGATTTATTTTCCCTGTTTACCTTCTCATGCTTCTCTTGCTTCTTGTGTCAGAATGTCAAATTTCTATTCAACTCTGGTTTTTTCATCAAGAATGCTTGAAAGTCTTCTATTCCACTGAATGACTATATTTTCCCCTGAAACATGATACTCAGTTTTGCTGGGTAGGTGATTCTTGGTTTTAATCCAAGCTCCTTTAACCTACAGAATATCATATTCCAGTCCCTCAGTGTAGAAGCTGCCAGATCCTGTGCTATCCTGATTGTGTTTCCACAATATTCAAATTGTTTCTTCCTGGCTGCTTGTAGTATTTTCTCCTTGATCTAGGAACTCCGGAACCTGCCTATAATATTCCTGGGAGTTTTCTTTTTGGGATCTTTTTCAGGAGGTGATCGGTGGATTCTTCCAACCTCTATTTTGTCCTCTGGATCTAACACATCAGGGCAGTTTTCCTTGAGAATTTCTTAAAGGATGATTTCTAGGTTTTTTCTTTGATCATGGCTTCCAGGCAGTCCAGTAATTTTTAAGTTATCTCTCCTGGATCTGTTTTCCAGGTCAGTGGTTTTTTCAGTGATATATTTCACATTGCCTTCTATTTTTTCATTTGTTTGGATCTGTTTAATAGTATCTTGATTTCTCATAAAGTCACTAGTTTCCATTTGCTCCAGTCTAACTCTGAAGGAATGAATCTCCTCAGTGAGCTTTTGAGATTCTTTTTCCATCTGGCAAATTTGGCTTTTTAAGGCATTCTTCTTCTCCTCTTTTGCCATTTGTGAGTTAGTCTGTTTTTTGTTGTTGTTGTTGTTGTTTTTCCTATTCTTTTTTTTCCCAAATGCTTTACTAACTTCTGATTTACATTCATTCATTTCCACCAGATTTTGAATTACAATTTTCCCCATTTTCCCCTACCCCCACCCCAAAACAGCAGCCCCACAGGATATCCTCTCATCCCATCTGCTTTCTCCCATATCTTTTCCCATACCCCCTTCCACTTTTTTAGTAGGGCAAGGTGGATCTCTGTGCCCCAATGCCTGTATATCTTATTTCCCAATTATATGTAAAGTAATACTAATAATAGTATTTATATATTTTTAAACATTTGATTTTAAAACTTTGAATTCCATATTCATTCCCTTCCTCCCTTGTCACCCACCCTTACTGGGAAGATAAGCAATTCAGTATATGTTGTACATGTGTAGCTAATGCAAAACATTACCATAGTAGATATATCGTAAAAGACTGACTAGATTTCCCTCCCTCTTATCCCTCCTCCCACTTGTTCTATTCCCTACTTTGATCCTGTCCCTTTTCAAAAGTGGGTGCTTCCAACTTCCCTCCCCTGAGCCCAGCCTGCCCTCCCTTCCATCATTCCCCTTCTCATCCCCTTCCCCCCTACTCTCCTATAGGGTGATATCCTATTTAGTATGTATGTCATTCTCTCCCTGAGCCAAATTCAATGAGAATAAGATTTTCCCTTTTTGCTTTCTTGTTCTTTCCCTCCCTTGTAACCATTTTCCCTTGCCTCCTCTATATGAGATAGTTTACCCCATTCTGTCTCTTCCCATCTCCTCTCATTATATTCCTCTCTCACCTCTTAATTTCACCTTTTAAGTATCATACCTTCCTATTAAATTCAACCTGTGCCCTCTATCTATGTATACCGTAAACATATACACATTCACGTATGTATTCATATGACCATATACCCTTCTTCAACTATTTTCATACTGAGAAAAGTTTCATCAGTTACAGTTATTGTTTTTCCAGACAGTTCAACTTTGATAAGTTCATTATGATTTCTTTTCCCTGTTTATTTTCTCAAGCATCTCTTGCTTCTTGTATCTGAATGTCAAATTTTCTATTCAACTCTGGTTTTTTCCTCAAGAATGCTTGAAAGTCCTCTATTCCACAGAATGACTATATTTTCCCCTGAAACATGATAATAGTTTTGCTGGGTAGGTGATTCTTGGTTTTAATCCCAGCTCCTTTGCCCTCCAGAATATCATATCCCAAGCCCTTCATTCCCTCAGTGTAGAAGCTGCCAGATCCTGTGCTATCCTGACTGCATTTCCAAAATGTTCAAATTGTTTCTTCCTGGCTGCTTGTAATATTTTCTCCTTGATCTGGGAATTCCAGAACCTGGGTATAATATTCCTAGGAGTTTTCTTTTGGGGATTTTTTCAGGAGGTGATTGGTGGATTCTTTCAACCTCTGTTTTGCCTTCTGGTTCTAAAACATCAGGGTGGTTTTTCCCGAGAATTTCTTGAAGGATGATTTCTAGGTTCTTTCTTTGATCATGGCTTTCAAGTAGTCCAATAATTTTAAAATTATTTCTCCTGGATCTATTTTCCAGGTCAGTGGTTTTTCCCATGAGATATTTCACATTGCCTTCTATTCTTTCATTTGTTTGGATCTGCTTAACAGTATCTTGATTTTTCATAAAGTCATTAGCTTCCATTTGCTCCAGTCTAATTCTGAAGGAATGATTCTCCTCAGTGAGCTTTTGAGATTCTTTTTCCATCTGGCAAATTCGGCTTTTCGAGGCATTCTTCTCCTCATTGCCTTTTTGAGCTTCTTTTGCCATTTGAGTTAGTCCATTTTTTAAGGTGTTATTTTCCTCAGTCAAGCTGTTGACTGTCATTTCATACTTTTCTTGCATCTTTCTCATTTCTCTTCCCAATTTTTCCTCCCCTTCTCTTATCTGCTTCTTAAGGTCCTCTATGGCCTGTAACCAGCTCGTATTTTTATTTGGGGCTTTTGGTGCAGGAGTTCTGACCTCCCAGTCCTCCTCCTATTCCATGCTTTGATCCTTTTTATCCCCAAAATAGGAGTCTAATGTTGAATTTTTCTGTTTATTTTGTTTCCTTTGCTTAGGCATGTTGCCACTCAATTACTTGACTTTTGAGCTTTTTGCCATATTAGAACTCTGCTACCAGAGAGGGGAGCAAACTTTAACCCAAATCTCTGGGGTTTTCTCATTTGCTGGAGCTATTAGTCTGGTGCCCTCTCTGATGCCTCCCCACGCTCTGGTAAACTGGTCATGCACCCTAGGACCTCCACCCTAGACAGCAATCCAGATTCAAGCAGGTTAAAGCAAGAGTGATTACCCCTCAGACTGGTCACTTGGCCCCCCTACAATCTGCAGGCCAGAAGCTCTGAAGCAGCCACATGATGGTAGCTGTGTGGCCAAGGCGTCTCAGCCGCTTCTGCCTCCAGGGGGTAAAGGCCAGATGACACTCCCGAACTCCCAGTTCCCAAAGTCCACACTGCACTGACTTCTCACTTTGTCCTTAGCATCTATGGGTTGATAATTCTGGAAACTGCCACAGCTGCTGGTGATCTGAAGTCCATCCAGCTGGCAACTGGTTGTGACCTCCATGAGGCTAAAACCTCAGGCTCATTCTGGGCTGAGCTTGGTTGCCAGGGCACTGCCCTGGCTCCTTCCTGCCAGCCTGCTGGACTGTCTTCAGAGGGAAATTGGCTTCTCTCTGTCATTTTGTGGGTTCTGTAGCTCCAAAGTTTGTTTAGAGTCATTTTTTACATGAATTGGAGGAGGTGGAAGCGGGAGCCACGGGGAGGTCCTGTTTCTACTGAGAACTACTTTTGTTACCAGTTTTAAGTCTGAGTTTTGTTTGTTCATGAAAATGCAGAACTTTCATGTTGATGCTTCCCTCTCTGGTAACTGTGATTTGGTATTGATGTAATGGTTGGACAGTTTGGAAGCCTATCTGCTTGATCTGTCTGTATACTTTGAAGTTTGGGGTGCTGATCTTTTTCCCTTGTACTAGGTAATATATGGTTGTTTGAGGGGCGGCTAGGTGGCGCAGTGAATAGAGCGCCGGCCCTGGAATCAGAAGGACCTGAGTTCGGAGCCGGCCTCCGACACTTAATCCGCACAAACAAAACCTAGCCGTGTGACCTTGGGCAAGTTACTTAACCCCAATTGCCCTAAAGGGGCGGCTAGGTGGCGCAGTGAGTAAGAGCGCCGGCCTCGGAGTTTGGATGACCCGAGATCAGATCCGGCCTCAGAAAATGAGCACCCACGCATAAATAATGACTAGCCGTGTAACCTTGAGCAAGTTATTAACCCCAATTGCTTTAAAAAAAAAATATATATATATATATATATATATATATATATATATATATATATATATGGTTGTTTGATTAAAGTAAGCTTATTAACCCAAAAAAAAATGCAAAACTTTCTTGTTTCAGGATAGTTTGGACTCCACTGAAAAACTTTTAGCGTCATTTGTTCCTGTTGTCCTGGTAAGTCTCTAAACCTTCTAGTGAACATATCTTACTTGTTGCAACTGTTAAGTTATGTTTTTTTTGTCTTTTTAGAATTTGATCAGCTGACTTGATTTCATTTAATTTCTGGTGAAGCGGTATATAAGTTTTGTAAAAATCACTCAAGCTTTTCATCTTTTGTGACTGTTCTCTGTCTAATATTAAATGTAGTGACAAGAGACAAAGAATAGAGATATTTTTCCTGTAGTCTCATAGTTTGTTGGTTGCTAGTCGATGTGAAATTGTTGGTTAAACTCTATCTTTACTTAATAGCTGAGCCTTACCTTGTGTTACCATTGAATTATTTACTTAAAAAAAATTTTTTTATTACACTATCATTGCCCCGTAGTGTTATTAGAAAACACAGACATTATAAATTTGGTATAAGACTATTTTATTTTAATTTGTTATCTTTCATCTAAACATTTTTTCATTTGTAATTCTAGAGATATATTTTGCTTCCATATTACCTTAATTTCTGAATACATCTTCCCTCATCTCTTACCTAGTGAACCTTTCCTTGTAACACACACAAAAAAGAAAAAATTAGTTCAGCAAAATGAAGCAATTTCTCATTCAAGTCTGAGAGTAAATACGGTTCACATTCATAGCTACCCACTCCGCAAAGAAGGGAGGGAAATGCATTTTCTTATCCATTTTTTTGTGGATAAGATACACAATGATTCTTTGTATAACTGTCTAAATTTAATCTTCAGCATCTAGAGATTTTTATACCTGAAAGTTGTTCCATGGAAATATTGAAAGAAGGCTTTTTCATCTACTTAATGAAATTAAATTTTTGAAAATAGGTTATATATTTGCATCCAAATCACTGTTTTTTTTTTATCAGGAGCTAAATTCTTAGTTTAAAAGCAACAAGTGATATTTTGCTGAACCACACATTTACAATTACTTTTTCCATTAAAAAGTTCTAGAAAATGCTTAGCCCAAAGAGTTCAGTTTAAGTTCAACAAATGTTTATTCAGTAGGTGGAACTGTGCTAAGTTCTGAGGATACTAAGACAGAAATAAAATTTCCATGCTTATTCACAGTGAGGGAAATTTAAAAGGAGAGAGAGAGACAGAGGGACAGAGAGCACGAGAGAGCAGGCACTAACAGCTGAGAGTATCAGAGATACCTTAACTAAACCTTGAAGAAACATACAGATTCTCTTGTGTTGAAGTGAAGATGAAGTCCATTCCCAGGATGGTCCTGTGCAGATTCACAGAGGTGGGAGATGGATGGAAAGTGGCGTTCAGGGAACAAATATCCAGAATAATCTGTTCTTGTAATTGGGCAAAGAGAAACAAAGGATTCTGAATTGGGATGGTGTAGACTGATATTGTTTTGATTGTAGTCCAAAGTATACATTTTTTTTTCAGAATTTCTGCGTGTGCCAAGGGAAATTTGTTCTTTCTAAGGACCAGGAACACTTTTTTGGATGTGAACTAAGAAGGCTTAGCCGTTTAGAAGACTAAAATCCCACTTCATTCCATGTATACAAGAATTTTTTTTTTCATTTTTAGGATAGAATCAACCCATACTTACAGCCTCATAGTTCTGTGTCCGAGCCTTTCCATTCACGGCAACGAAGGCAAAAAAGAAGGGAACGAGTTGAACGAAATAGAGATAATGGACAGGTAGGCAGAAACTTCTTTGGGATAATTTATTTGTCATGTATATTTAACAGGAAAATTTTCACAACTACACAAAAATTGCATACTGCACTGCTTCATTGTGGTGTGAAGGAAACTTTTAATTTTCAGCAGATAAGAAGTTCTGATAGCTTCTCCAAGCTAAAAATATTTCACATACAGTCCTGGTGATGGACTGGGGGTTTAGTCCTGTTGGTCCATCTGAGGACCAACCTGATCTCTAGATGCTCATCACCATGGTGGCCTCAGAAGGAGAAATTTTTTGTAGATGGCAACTCTTTGAAATATATTCTCACACACGTGTGTGTGTATTTTTATCTTGTTAAATATTTCCTAATTACATTAAAATATTTTAACATACATTTTTAAAAAATGTTAAATTTCAAATTCTCTCCCTCCTTCCTATCCCACTGAGAAGGAAAGCAATATGGTATTGATTTATACATGTGAAGATATGCAAAACATTTTCATATCAGCTGTGTTGCAAAAGAAAACACACAAAACCAAGAAAAAATCTAAAAAGTGAAAAAAATATGCTTCAGTCTGCACTCAGAGTTTATCATTTCTCTCTCTGGAGATAGGTAACATTTTTTAACATAGGTCTTTTGGAATTGTCTTGGATCATTGTGTTGATTAGAGTAGATAAGTCTTTCACACTATTGTTCCTACTTTGTACAGTATTCTTTTGGTTCTGCTCACTTCACAGAAAAGTCTTCCCAGGTTCTTCTGAAACCATCCTGCTGGCCTTTTTTTTTTTTTTTTTTTGCTTTTTGGAGGGCAATTGGTGTTAAGTGACTTGCCCAAGGTCACATGGCTAGTTTTTGTGTTAAGTGTCTGAGGCCAGATTTGAACCCAGGTCCTCCTGACTCTGGGGCCAGTGCTGTATTCACTGCACCACCTCGCCACCCCTTGCTGGTCATTTCTTATAGCTCAATAGCATTCTATCACAGTGATATACCACATTTAGCTATCCTCCGATTGATAAGCATTCCCTTAATTTCCAATTTTTGCCACTACAAAAATGCTATAAATATTTTTGTACAAATAGATCCTTTTTCCTTTTCTTTTCTCTCTTTGGGATACAGACCTAAGTAGTAGTGTTTCTGAGTCAAACAAAGGGTATGCACCAGTTTTATAGGCCTTTGAGCATAGTCGCAAATTGTTCTCCATAATGGTCAAACCAGATTACAACTCCACCAGCAGTGCATTAGTGTCCCTATTTTTCCACAACTTCTCCAAGTATTTGTCCTTTTCTTTTCTTTCATTTGAATAGGTATGAGGTGGTACATTTTAATGTGCATTTCTATAATCAGTAGTAAGTTAGAGCATGTTTTTCTTATGACTATTGGTAGCTTTGATTTCTTCTTCTTTTTTACATATGCTTTTTTAAATTCTGGTTTACATCATTCATTTCCTCCAGATTTTGAGATACAAATTTTTCTCCCTGTTTTTCCCCTACCCACTGCCCCAAAACAGCGGTCCCACAAGATATCGCTTCCTCCAATCTGCTCTCTCCCATATCTTCCCCCATCCCCCCTTTGACTTTTCCAGTAGTGCATGGTAGATCTCTATGCCCCAGTGCCTGTAAATCTTATTTCCCAATTACATGCAAAATAGTATTAAAAATATTGTTTATGTACATATATATATATATTTTTTTTAAACATTTGGTTTTAAAACTTTGAATTCCAGGTTCATTCCCTTCCACACTTGTTACCCACCCTTACTGGGAAGATAAGCAATTCAATATAGGTTGTACATGTGTAGCTATGCAAAACATTACCATAGTAGATATATTGTAGAAGGCTGATTATATTTCCCTCCCTCCTATCCCACCTCCCACTTATTCTATTCTCTACTTTGTGTTCCTTTTCAATAGTGGGTGCTTCCAACTTCCCTCCCCCCAGCCTACCCTCCCTTCCATCATCCCCCTTCTCATCCCCTTTCCCCCTACTCTCCTGTACAGTAAGATACCCTATTTAGTGTGTATGTCATTCCCTCCCTGAGCCAAATTCAATGAGGATAAGGTTGACCCATTCCCTTTTGCCTTCCTGTTCTTCCCCTCCCTTGTAACTATTTTCCCTTGCCTCTTCTATATGAGATAGTTTACCCCATTCTGTCTCTCCCCATCTCCTCTCATTATATTCCTCTCTCACCTCTTAATTTCACCTTTTAAGTATCATCCCTTCTTATTAAATTGGTCCTGTGTCCTCTATCTATTTATACCTGTAAACATATATACACACATTCACAAATGTATTCATATGCCCATATACCCTCCAATATATATATATATATATATTTCTATTCCCTTCAACTATTTTCATACTGAGAAAAGTTTCATCAGTTACAATTATCTTTTTTTTTTTTTTTTTGCTTTTTGGAGGGCAATTGGGATTAAGTAACTCGACCAAAGTCACACAGTTAGGTTTTTGTTTGTGTGTGTTAAGTGTCTGAGGCCAGATCCGAACTCAGGTCCTTCTGACTCCAGGGCCGGCGCTCTACTCACTGCGCCACCTAGCTGCCCCTACAATTAACATTTTTCCATGTAGGAATGTAAATAGTTCAACTTTGATAGGTTCCTCATGATTTCTTTTTTCTGTTAACTTTCTCATGCTTCTCTTGCTTCTTGTATCTGAGTGTCAGATTTTCTATTCAACTCTGTTTTTTTCATCAAGAATACTTGAAAGGGTGGCTAGGTGGCGCAGTGAGTAGAGCGCCGGCCCTGGAGTCAGAAGGACCTGAGTTCGGATCCGGCCTCAGACACTTAACGCACACACAAACAAAAACCTAGCCGTGTGACCTTGGGCAAGTTACTTAACCCCGATTGCCCTCCAAAAAGCAAAAATAAACAAAAAAAGAATACTTGAAAGTCCTCTATTCCATTGGATGACTACATTTTCCCCTGAAACTACTCAGTTTTTCTGGGTAGGTCATTCTTGGTTTTAATCCCAGCTCCTTTGACCTACAGAATATCATATTCCAAGCCCTTCAATCCCTCAGTGTAGAAGCTGCCAGATCCTGTGCTATCCTGATTGTGTTTCCACAATATTCAAATTGTTTCTTCCTGGCTGCTTATAATATTCTCTCCTTGATCTGGGAATTCTGGAACCTGACTATAATATTCTTAGGAGTTTTCTTTTGGGGATCTTTTTTAGGAGGTGATTGGTGGATTCTCTCAACCTCTATTTTGCCCTATGGTTCTAAAACATCAGGGCAGTTTTCCCTGAGAATTTCTTGAAGGATGATTTCTAGGTTCTTTCATCATGGCTTTCAGGTAGTCCAGTAATTTTTAAATTGTCTCTCCTGGATCTGTTTTCCAGGTCAGTGGTTTCCCATGAGATATTTCACATTGCCTTCTGTTCTTTCATTTGTTTGGATCTACTTAACAGCATCTTGATTTCTCATAAAGTCACTAGCTTCCATTTGCTCCAGTCTAATTCTGAAGGAATGATTCTCCTCAGTGAGCTTTTGAGATTCTTTTTCCATCTGGCAAATTCGGCTTTTCAAGGCATTCTTCTCCTCATTGCCTTTTTGAGCCTCTTTTGTCATTTGAGTTAGTCTGTTTTTTAAGGTGTTATTTTCCTCAGGCTGTTGACTCTCATTTCATACTTTTCATCTTTCTCATTTCTCTCCCCAGTTTCCCCCCCCCACTTCTCTTATCTGCTTCTTAAGGTCCTTTGTGGCCTATAACCATATCGTATTTTCCTTTGAAGCTTTTGGTGCAGGAGTTCTAACTTCACTGTCTTCCTCCTGTTCCATGCTTTGATCCTTTTTGTCCCCAAAATAGGAGTCTAATGTTGGATTCTGCTGTTTGTTTTGCTTCCTTTGCCTGGTCATGTCGCCACTCAATTACTTGACTTTGGGGCTTTTTGCCACAGTAGGACTCTGCCACCAGACAGGGGAGCTTCCTTCCCAAATACTGGGGTTTTTTCAGCTGCTGGAGGTATTAGTTGGGTACCGTCTCTAAAGCCTCCACATACTCTGGCAAGCTGGTCACACCCCCCAGGACCTCCACCCTAGACAGCAATCCAGATCCAACCAGGTTAAAGCAAGAGCTATTACCCCTCAGGCTGGTTACTTGGTCCCCCTACAGTCTGCAGGCCAGGAGCTGAAGCAGCCAGGTGTGGCTGCAGCTGTATGGCCATGGCTCCTCAGCAGCTTCTTGCCTAGGGGGCAAAAGCCAACACACTCCCAACTACTGGATCCCAAAGTCCACACTGCACTGACCTCTCACTTTGTCCTTAGCATCTATGGGTTGATAATTCTGGAAACTGCCACAGCTGCTGGTGCTCTGTAGTCCTTCCAGCCAGTATTTGGTCAGGCCCACCCTGGAGCTAAAATTTCTGGCTCGAGCGGGGCTGGGTTTGGCTCCCAGAGGGCTGTGCTGGCTGATTCCTGCCAGGCTGCTGGGCTGTCCTCAGTGGGAGGTTAGCTTCTCTGTGTCATTTTGTGGGTTCTGTAGCTCCAAAGTTTGTTCAGAGTCCATTAATTGGGGAAGGTGGAAGCCAGAGCCCTGCAGAAGTCCTGTTTCTACTTCGCCATCTTGACTCCGCCCTCCCCTTGATTTTTTTCTTCTCAAAATTGCCTGTTCATAATCTTTGACCATTTGTCAGTTGGGGAATGACTCTTGTTTTTATAAATCTGGCTTGGTTCCTGTAGCAGCAAGCACCCCAATATCCCCAGGGTAGCTGCCAATATAGGTTCTTAGATCTGCTTTTCAAAAGGAAAGCAACTCAAAATGGGTTAACAAGCTTACTTTAATCAAACAAACATACATTACCTAGTTCAGGGGGAAAAGGTCAGCACCCCGAACTTCAGAGTTACAGAACTTATAAATCAAATTGACAGGCTTCCAAACTGTCCAACCATTACATCAATACCAAATCACAGTTACCAGAGAGGGAAGCATCAACATCTGGGTTTTCAAAGCCGGGGGGCTCTCAACAACGGCTTCCCAGAGTCTCATCTGGTCAAATCACACAACACTTCTCAAAGTGAGCCCCAAAGCAAAGCCTCTCCTCAGGGCTTATATAGCCTTCTCTTGGCTCAGAGAATGTAACAACCTCCTTGACCCACTGCCCAATCACAAAGTATCAAGGTGTGGGCTTTCCTGAAAAACAAGCCTCCCACCACAGACTCCAGGTGCACTTAAGCTAGGGGCAGGGAAGATCTTTAAATCTGCATTTCCATTACATTCGGCCCCAAGATCTTTCTTGCCCATAGCATACACAATTTACATTTGAATTAGCACTAAAACATCTCTTAGGTCACATTTTCAAGGTACATCTAAAGTTACCAAAGTGGCCACTGGGTCTTAAACAAAGTACATTGCATTTTCACATCAATTCACAAAATACAAAGCATTATCACATCAATTCACAAAATACAAAGCATTATCACATAAAGTTCTCTTGGGAGGAGGGGGTTGTTCTTTCCCTCACACTGCTCCAGCCCCTACTTCCAAGTCCAGAGAGGGAGCTGGACAACAAAACCAAATTGGGGTCCTTGGGGTCCATGGCACTTCACCCCACCCACCAGTCACAAGTCCATCCTCCCCCTGGGTCCCAAACTGTGGGATGCAGCAAGGAAACACATTCAGTGCTCCTGCTTTGCCACACAGTCCTTATCTTGTCCTGTGGCTGAACTCCAAACTCCTGGGTTCCTTCTCCTCCAGCAGAAGGCAGCAGCTCCAGGCTTCTCCACAGGTCTCCATGCAGGCAGCTCACCATTCCTGCTCTCAGCTCAGCAAAGTCAGCATGCAGGTCATTCTCTCCTGCTCCATGGCTCCACAGAATCACAGCTACCACAACTGGGAAACAAACAATTATCCCAGCCCCCATACTTTCCTTTTACTCAGCAGATCCCATCCTTGTCGCCATTTTGTAGCAGCAAGCACCCCAATATCCCCAGGGTAACTGCCAACACAGGTTCTTAGATCTGCTTTTCAAAAGGAAAGCAACTCAAAATGGGTTAACAAGCTTACTTTAATCAAACAAACACACATTACCTAGTTCAGGGGGAAAAGGTCAGCACCCCAAACTTCAGAGTTACAGAACTTACAGATCAAACAGACAGGCTTCCAAACTGTCCAATCATTATATCAATACCAAATCACAGTTACCAGAGAGGGAAGCAGCAACATCTGGGTTTTCAAAGCCGGGGGGCTCTCAACAACGGCTTCCCAGAGTCTCATCTGGTCAAATTACACAACACTTCTCAAAGTGAGCCCCAAAGCAAAGCCTCTCCTCAGGGTTTCTATAGCCTTCTCCTGGCTCAAAGATTGTAACAACCTCCTTGACCCACTGCCCAATCACAAAGTATCAAGGTATGGGCTTTCCTGAAAAACAAGCCTCCCACCACAGGCTCCAGGTGCACCTAAGCTAGGGGCAGGGAAAATCTTTAAATTTGCACTTCCATTACAGTTCCCTATGTACTTGAGAAATGGGACCTTTATCAAAGAAACTTGCTGTGAAAATCTTTTCCATTTCCTGCTTTTCTGATTTTGGCTACATTGATTTTGTTTGTGCAAAACCTTTTTCATTTCATTTAATCAAAATACATTTTATTTCCATGAGCTCACTATGTCTTCTATGGTCTTTATCCATAGATCTGACAGATACGTTTTTCCATGTTCCCCAGTTTTACTTATGATGTCACCTTTTATGTCTAAATCATCTACCCATTTTGACCTTATCTTCGTGTATGGTGTGAGATGTTCTCTGCCAAGTTTCTACCAAACTATTCTACATTTTCCCAACAATTTTTGTTAAATGTTGAGTTCTTAACCCAAAAACTTGGATCTTTGGGTTTATCAAACACTAGATTACTCTGGTCGTTTATTCCTGTGTATTGTGTACCTAATCCATTCCATTGATCCACCACAGTATTTCTTAGCCAGTACTAGATTGTTTTCATGATTGTCACTCTGTAATATAGTTTGAAATGTGGTACTGCTAGGGGTCATAGCAACTCTTTGAAGATCATCACTAGGATAAAAAGGGATTGTGATCTGAATCAGAGGATGTAGCACCTCCACTAATAAAATCACACATCCTTGAAGTAAGAAACTCATCTCATCTACGATAGGCTTTGGGCAAGTTGTTTTAGATTCAGTTAAATTAATAGTTGTCCATAAGATATATAAAGGCTATCAGCAGAAGAGCAGGAAATGTTTGGAAAAGATGGTATGCTAAAATTAATTTTAAGATATAAACCAGTTAGACATAGTAGGGGAAATATTTCCTTTTAAAGGGAGAAGATGAAAAGATCATTTTGGGTGTGCAGGGGAATAGGTCAGGATAGCCAAATGTGCAGCTCTCTTTAGTGGGGTGTCAGTAATTAAGTTTCTCCTTAAATGGAGATGGATGACTTCTTGAAGGAGTTTCCTCTAGTATTCTTCCTTCTAGGCTTCTTAGAGAATGTCTAATATTGGCTGAATTATTTTTGTAAAAAATATAAACATTTATAGCTTTTTAAAGCAAGCTTTTGGAAAACAGTTTTAGGGGATTATAATGTGAAGTGAAAAATGGGAAGGGATGAATATGAAACTGAACTTGTCTGAGATTTTCTTCTTTTTAAGTTCCAGGAAGTACCTCCTAGACCTTTGCCTTCTCCTCCCATTGCTAGTAAAGTAGTTGAGAAGATGACACATAAGGTTGCTGATAAACATAGCACAGAAGTGATGGTGTCTGTGGACAGTTCAAGAAGCAGTGAGATCATGTCCTCCAAGGTTTGCTGGAATTTTTTGAAATTCACTTAGCCTTTGTAATGCTTTTTGATGTAGAATTGGGGTAAATTGTGAAACTGAGGACAGCATACTATAGTGGAAGGAACACTAGATTGAGAGGCAAAAGACTTTGATTCAAATCCCTCTTAATAGTTGTGTGACCCTAAGCAAGTTGCACAATCCTCAGTTTCTTCAGCTACAGAATGATTTCAGTAATACCATACCTACCTCACAGTATTTGCAGGAAAAGCATTTTGTAAACCTTAAGCTGCTATGGGAAAATGTACTATATGCTCCTAGCCCTGGTTTGCAGAATAGTTTATTGAAAGATGGAAAGGTATCTCAGTTCCATAATGAGAAAGAACTTTAGCAAATTACAGCATGGGGGCCTCTGGGATTGCTTAGTTTTAGCAGGCTAGCAGTCCTCTTCATTCAGGTCCCCTGCTACTTCCAACATAAAAATTTGAAATTAAGGAAGATTAGGTAGATGTTTTTTTTAACACATTGAAAACTATTCTTGTGCAGACCTCCTAAGTATTTGTGTCTGGCTACAGTAGCTTTGACATGGAAAGAGACTGTTTAAAAGTGCCCCTTGAAGGCTGGTGCAAAACATTTTCATGTGCTAGTGATGGAGTAACTGTTAACTCTCATTCCTTAAAAGGATCGACCTTTATCCGCCAGAGAAAGGAGGAGACTAAAGCGATCACAGGAAGAGATATTTCCCATTGGTAAGATCTTTTCCACCTCCCTTAACCCTGGGGCAAAGGGTGGGGGAGGGAGTACATCTATTTAATTTTTTTTCTATGTGAAGATATGAAGAAAAAAAATCATACTTGACGAGGTATAGGAACTTTCAAGATCCAGTTTAGGATTTTGACTAGTACAGTGTAGTTTAGATAGTCTTAACACAGTCCTTGCCTGTTTTGGTTTTGGGAGAATGTAGTCCCCCTAAGTACACATAACATTAGCTTTTCAAGTGAATTTTATTGTATTTCCACTTTTAAACTTTGTCTTAACTTGTCTAGGTTCAACCCATCGTGTTTAAGACCATGAATGAAGAGTTAAGGCCATTGGGGAGGGATGGTGGTCCATAGCTAGGGATTATTAAGAAAATGGGCAGATGTTTAAACAGATAACATTTATGTTGTGCTTTACAGAGTGCAACACAATTCTTGAGATGAGTAGTATAAATATCCCCATTTTACAAATAAGAAAACTAAGACTCAGAAGTTAGCTGTTGCCAGATACTCAGATCTGAGCCTTCTGTACTCTTCTGTGTCTCAGTTTCCTCCTCTGTAAAATGAAGGAGTTGTGCTAGACAGCTTCTAAGCACCTTCCAGCTCTATGTCTGTGATTCTTCAAGTCCAAGGCCAGTGCTCTTTCTCCTAGTTCCTTCCTACTCTGACTGACTGTTGTTCCTAGTTTTAAGCCAAATGGACTTTGATAGTTTTTTCAGGTCCTTCAGTGAGAAGAGGTTCCCTGGATGCAGGAGAAGGAATGAAAGTGCACATAGAAGATGAGCAAATAATTGCTCATCAGTTATCTTCAGATGTGGATACCTGTCAGGTAAGCTACAATTCACATTCCTTAATATGGAAATGTTTAAATTCATTTTTTAAAACAGTAAAACCTCATTAATGAGAATTCCATTTAGTTAGAGGAGACCAGGATAAAGTTTGCTTTTGCCCTATCTATAAAAAGAGTTTCTTAAATAATAATGGAAGGTCCTCTCCTCTTGTCAGGGCCAAACCTTGATCTCATCCTTTCCTATCTTCCCCTGCAGACTGCCCCCACAATTGCCTCTTTTTCAGATCTTCAGTTTCTTCCTGTCTATTGGCTCATTTCCAGCTGTCTACAAACATCTGTGTCTCCCCTGTCCTTAAAAAAAAAAACAAAAAAAAAAAACTTATTAGACTGCACCATTACTTTAGACTGTTATAGCTCTCTTCTTCCTAATCAAACTTCTCGAAGAAGCCTTCTACTTATATTACCTACCCTTTCCATGTGCTGCTTTCTCAGCCACTTCAGTCTGGTTTCTGACCCCTGAATTGCCAAATCAGATTGCTTTTTCTCAGTTCCCATCTTTTTTGATCACTCTACAGAATTTGTCCTTACTGATTACATGTCCTTCTGGATACACCCTTCTTTTTAGGTTCTCTCCTTCTGTCTGACCACTCCTGAGTCTCCTTTGCTGGATCATCAGCCATGTTAAACCCTGTAACTTGAGGTGTTCCCCAGAACCCCTTATCTCTCTGCTTTCTTAGCAGAGACCTCTTCAGATCCCATTGATTCAATTGTCATCCTTTTGCAAATGATCCCCAGACCTAAATACCCAGCCCTATTCTCTCTTCTCACTGCTCTGATATCACCAACTGTCTTTTGCTTATTTTGAACTATTTTGATCTTATGGAGATCTCAAAATCAGCATATCCAACGTTGAACTCATTGTTTCTCTTCAAAATGTGCCCCCCTTCCACAATTCTCTATCTTTGTTGAGGACACCATTATCCAGGTTTATGACCTTATCACTGTTGACTCCTCACTCTCACACCACATATCACATCATTTGCCAAGTCTTACATTTCCACCTTCCAACATCTCTCACACTTACGTCCTTCTTTCATATGGCCACTATCATGGTCCAGTCTTTTATCACTTCTTACCTCACCTGTGGCAGAGTCCCCTAATGGGTCTAGAAGCTTCATCTCCCTCCTCTCTCCAATCCATCCTCTACACAGGTGCCCAGTATTTTCCTCAAGTACAGGTTTGTCCATGTCACTCCCCTACTCTGTAAACTCCAATTTATTCCTGTTGCCTCTGGGCTCAAATAGAAACTCCTGTTTGGTATTTAAACGCTTTAAAATGTGGTTCTGACTTGCCTTCCTAGTCATATTACATATACATTCTCCATACACTCTGTGGTCCAGGCAGACTTGACTTTCTTACTTTTTGTTGTATATAACACTCTTGCCTTTGGATTTGCTGCCACTCTGCCTGATACTTGCCTTCTCCTTCTCACCTAGGGAGCTTAGGATACTTTGCTTCCTTTATGCTTCAAGTACCACCTGATATGTGAAATATTTCCTGATCCTCCCCCTCCCTGACTGCTAGTGCCTTCCCTGTGGCCTCTAGTCACCTTCTATCTACTTCATATCATTATAATCCTGAGCGTCTGGTCATTCATTTTACTGGATAACCCCGTAAGTCAGAGGCCATGTGGCCAAGTGCCCAGAGAACTGACCTTAGAGCCAGAAGAGCCAGGCCAGAATCTTGTCTCAGCTTCATGCTAGTGTAACTCAGCTGCTCTTTAAACACCAGGTGGCAGAGAAGTTGATACCCTGAATTAGGGAGTTATGTCTGCCAGTGAAATCACCAGGCCAGCCCTGGGTCCTAACTGAACCCTGGATTGTGCATATACTTATGTATGTATATGCTGTCTTCTCCAATTGGATATAAACTACCTGAGGGCAGGTACTGTTTCATTTTTGTCTCTGTATCCCCACACATTAGTAGGCACTTAATAAAATTTTCATTTATTGAAGGTGATGATATTGGAAGGGAAAAAATTTTAGGATCTATTCACACACAACTAAGTCATATGCTGGTAACTTATCACTAAAACAAGTAGCCCCTTCAAGGTAGTAACTTTGTTAGCTTGGTTCTTGGAACACACACACACACACACACACACACACACACACACACACACACTCTCTCTCTCTCTCTCTCTCTCTCTCTCTCTCTCTCTCTCTCACTGTCTCTTTATCAATATGCCCATCTAACTGGCAAAAAAAAAAATCTCTTATTTTCTCATTTCTCTACCAATCTCTTACAAAGTTTTCTTTCTGTTGTTTGTAATAGAACTTGGACATTCTTTTTTCCTTACTTGTGAGGCATGAGTGTCATCTAGTGGGAGAAGGGGGTAATTACTGAGTTGTGACAAACTTTTAACTGAATAACACACAGGCGAAAGAGCAGTTTTTTGCCATTCTAATCTCTGACAATAGACATTAGGGTGAAGAACAAGATTTACTTATATTTAAGAATAATAAAGTTTCATTTCTTTTAAAAAAATTGTTAAGATAGTTCATTAATTCTGACCTAGCACTAATTAGTTTAAATTACAGGTTTGAATGCACTTAATACAATTTAGCCTTCTTTCTGAGCCTACTTATCAGATGTTCTTGCATTATGATCAATCTTTAACGATCATTACTTGGATAGAATTTGATGTTTAGTCTAATAAGCCAGGGCCCATGTTGTTAGTCCTAGTCACACTGAAAGATTTGAATTGTTCTTCCTTGTGTGAAAAGAACACTTCTCTTTAGGATTGACTTTTCCCTGAGGCACTGTGGGATCTCAGTGTGTTGCTCTTCAGGCTTCACTTTTGATCTCAGTGAGAAGGGCTTTAGTTTTCAATCTAGTAAAGAATTTTGGTTTACAGAGTAGTTTTTATCTTCTTCAACAAATATGTATTAAGTGTTCATTTGTTTATAGAGCACTATCCTAGGGGCTGAGGAAGCTACTGAGGTTAGTTAAAATATGGTTCTTATCTTCATGAAACTTAAAGTCTAGGGGAATAAGATACAAATGCAAATAACTGTAATATGTAGTGTTATATAACTCCCTTAAAATGGGGCAACAAAATAGAATGTTATATGAAATCCAAGGAAAGAAGGAAGGTTTCATAGGAGTTGCCCTGTGAGTTTTAGGCTTTAAAAAGGTAGGTAGGGAAAAAAAAAGATGAGTTGAAATTCTAGGCATAGGAAATAGCATGAGCAGAGGCATAGAGGAAGAAGAATGCAGGCTGTTTGCAAGAGTAAGTCACTGGGTTGGGACCAGTATTAGGCTAGAAGGGTAGAATGTTGGCAGGTTGTGGAGGGCTTTGAATTTCAGACTAAGGAATTTGAGCTTTACTTATTAGATAATAGGGAGCCACTGCAGATTTTTTCATCTGACCAGATCTATACATCAAGATTAGCTGGAAAGTAGTATGAAGGATGGTTTGGAAGAAGGAGTAGAAACAGGAAATCCTGAAATTAAGCAGATCTTAATTGTCCAGGTGAGTGTTATTGCTGAAGATCTGTGCCTAGATGGTGGCAGTGGAAATAAAGTAAGAGATGGATGTAAGAGAGATTGCCTAGGTTAAACTGTGAGGGCCTCATAACTAATTGGATATGAAAGGTGAGGGAGGGAAGAGTCAAATATAACACCAAGATTTCAAACATGGGAGTCTAGAGGAATATTGGTATTACTAATAGAAATAATGAATTATGTCAGAGGAGTTAAATTGTAGCTAGCTAAATGTATGTTTCTTTAACTTGATACTGTTTCATATTTCGTATATGGTAATTACTGAGAATTTTGTTTTGCCAATAGGAAAAGAAATTAGTTCGCTGTCTATCTGAGGATGAGTTAAGTTCTTCTACAAGTTCAACTGATAAGTCAGATGGAGATTCCAAGGAAGGGTAGGTATCTTTTTTTAACTTTTCTTTATAGATTAATCTAAATATGCCAATGCAAGTCTGTTTTTTTTTTAATTGTGTTCTATCTTAATTATGCATACTAGTGAATGTACCTGATTTTTCTGTATTTTTATTCACGTAGGAGAAAGCTCTTTTTTCTACAATATTGCAGAAGTAAATTTA